>OX463852.1:1037081-1291547 GCA_949825065.1 Odontocerum albicorne | reverse complement strand
AATAAAATGACAAATGGAAAATGATGTTCACACATCGTCGTCGTTGCCGGGCTTCGTATTCGAGGATCCCCTTGCCACTCCAACGTCAATCTAGAACCGTTCTTCTACGTCGATCGTGTGATCTGTGAGAAAACAATCCAATCCCAGATGCGCACTCCCTCTAGCAAAGGTCACATACATGTGGATCCTGCTGAGCCGCCTGGCCATGCTGACGCATGTTCGCAGCGCGCTAACTGTTTCTCACACGTCTAGCCGCTGAGACGCCATCAGCCCTAGATCATACGACTCTCCACTTTCGCAGTCCCGAGCCACCAGCTCCCAGTCCTCAGGCGCCCCGCACAAAGTAAGCGACTCTCGCAGGCTGTCCTTATAGCGCTTCCTCTGCCCACCAACTCTTCGCTTGCCCATCACCTTCCCGTACAAGACGTGTTTTGGGAGTCTATGATCGCCCATGCGTATCACATGTCCGGTCCACCGCAATTTCGCCTTTACAACCATATTTCCATAGGTGTACAGCTGAAGCGTTGCAGAACCGATGTACGAGTATGTTCACACATATAAACCACCACACGACACATGGAAATAATTAAGCAGTAATATAAAAATGAATGAGAAGATAACGTACAAACACTCACACAGAAAAGAAATAATCGTGCTAGAGAATGTCTGAGAAATGTATGGTTGGACCAAGTGAATTAAATTTGCAAATAATGCAAGGTAAGGAGGAAAAGAAACAAAAATAACAATATGAAAAGGTTTGTGGTTCTAGAGGAGACAAAAGATATATGTAATGTGAAGAAAGTTTGACACTGTCCTGTATGCCTACTTAAATCGAAAAATGACGTCATGGTATGTTTATAAGTTTGTAAAATAATGAATAATTCAAGATTCGAGTCGAAGCAAACTAAAACACTCTGAAGGGTTACATTTAGGAAAATTATATATGATGTCGATTAATATAAACACAATTTATAATAAGGTATCGAATAATAAAATGAACACTTATCAGAATAATAAAAGAGATAACAGAAAAAAAAACACGAAAACTTTACATCTATTGACCCCTTAATCCCATACTCTGCTATTTGCTTAATAAGTTTTGTTGCTCAACTTTTAAAAGGTTTTGCTAAAATTGGTGTGCCATCAACTGCGACCGTATCTTCATATCTTGTCCTTCACAAATTAATTTAGAAATGTTTTTTCATAATATATAATTCATTGCTTAAGTTGATTGTTCATTTAGAAATCAGTAATGTTAAGATGAATAAAGTGACGTAAGCTGAACAAGACATGATTTTCGAATAATTATGGGATGGAATATTGAATGCATACGAGTGCTCGTATATTCACCCCTCATGCTACTGCGATGTCAGGGAAACAGCACGTTGCAAGTGATTTGTCAAAAATCACTGAGACAATCAATGCAGTTCTTGAATATTATCCTAGACCAGTACTGGATTTTGGTTTCAATACAGTGGATTTTCGATTATCCGAGATCGCATTAACCAATTGAACAGGCAACCCAGTTCAGATATCTTGACAGTGAACTGCTCAGCTCTCATGACCTCCTCAGAGAAGTAAGGCCTCAGGTAGACAAAGCTGCAGTTGTGGCGGGCTGCCTGAGAGATGTCATATGGAGGAATAAAGATATGAGAATGGATAGCAAGGTACGCATTTATAAGACCTGTGTGCGACCTATCCTCACATATGGCATCGAAGCGAGGGCGGACACTGTCAGGACAAAAAGTATGCTAAGGACAACGGAAATGAGAACTCTGCGCGCTATAGCTGGGAAGACTTTGCGTGATCGTGTAAGGAACACCACAATCCGAGAGGTCTGTGAGGTCCAAGATGTGGTCAGAAGGGGACGACAGCGTCGACGATACTGGTACCAACATGTACAGAGAATGAATTCCACAAGAATTCCATACATAGCTCTGCATGGGGTGCCAGGTGGACGGCGTCCACCAGGGAGACCCCCGAAACGATGGAGAGATAGCTGGAGCTCAGCATCACAAGACAATCCTGCAGTAACAGACTCTTGAGAGTCTACAGAAAGTTTAAGAAGAAGAAGAAGAAGCATTAACCGGGTTGTGGATTAAACGAGGCAGTAAAAAAAAACGATTTTTTTTTATACTACTGATGAATAATTATTAAATATTATAAATAATGTAAAACTTTTTTACAACTTCTGCCACAGTTAACCCAACGCTGGGAATCTTCACTTTACTTTACTCTTATTAGAGCAACAATAACTCCGTACCTGGTGTTACTATAAAATTACTTATAAATTAATATTGAAATTAATTAGTAATTCAGGAACATCCCCGTCCTGCACATCCTCATCAAACATAGGACCATAAAATAAACGGCACACAAATTGACCACTTTCTAGAGTTATAACGCTTCCGTTTTATTGCGATATATTTTTGAAAATATTCTAATATGTGTTTTCTAAAAACGTTATCAAAATAAAATAAATTGTGTATATTGTAGAATTATAACAAATGGAATTTTAAAGATTCTGGATACAGTATCATAAAATGTCCTAACAAGGGTGGTACAGGTTTTCTGTCATTATTTACAAGATTTACAAGTTACATTTACTCATACATAGAAAGAACAAAAAAAATTAAATCATATTACAAATATTATAAGATGGTTTTTATTAAGTTCCAAAAAACAAGGCAATTGCCCGTAAAATATTTTCAGATACGTTTGAAGATTTTCACGTGTGTTTTCCACCAGTTTGAGATGTTTTTCGGAGCTATTCCTATTTTCCGATCACTTAAATACTCGTACATATGTACATAACAGCACGCAATCTCCCTATCGGAGAAAGCAGTGCCAGACTTTTCTATCTCGACATACATTCTTTGCTTTTTCCACATCCATTCACCATCTCATACAACTCCTACAATTTCTCTGACTTTCGGCATTACCTTCGTTTAAAATATAACGCACTTAATCCAACCACACTTTCGTTGGTCTTCTTCTACCACGCCTTTTACTCATATTTGCACTGCACATATGTGTGCTTTGTTAGGCTTTCTTCATTCATTCCTTTCTCGGCAAAACTTAAACAATAAATGATAAACTTAACATTTTATAAAGCATAAGTGGAAGTCTGGGTCAAGACAGACCGAGAAAAGTATTATTAAACAAAATAAATGAAATTTTGAAAGAAGGAAAGGTTAGTTGTAATAGATGAACAATGAACTATATGAGATGTGTAAATGTGGAGGAGGCGAACAAAGTATGATAAGAAAATTTTGTGCCCTGTCCTTTTGGCCTACTCTTACAGGAAAACAACATGATGATGATTACATATATACCATCACATTCCCTTGTCAAGGCTAGCAGAGAAAACAGACTACCAGATTTTCCTATCTCGACACATCCCTCGCCTCTTCCTCGCCCATACACCTTCTCATACAACTACTACGATTTCTCTGACTTTCTATGTTTCCTTATTTTAAAATAATTCATCCACTTGATCTAACCATCCTTCATTTGGTCTTTCTCTCTTACATTTTACACTCACATTTGCACAATATATAAGATAAGTAATTTTTTTTAATATTTGACTGTGACATATATGCTTTGCACTGTATAGTATTTTTGTTTCATTAGTTTCACGTGCCCAGATCATCTCAGGGGGATTTTAGCAACAACGACGATACCCTTACAATTTCAATGCCAATTCAGTTGGAATGCGGAGCTGCGCCGTGAAATTTATTTTTTCTTGTTCTTTTGTTAATTAAATTATCCGTTGCATACCAGCAGACACACTAAATGAGATAATTGGAACACACCAGCATGTTTTTTTAAAGAATAGACATGACCGAAGTTCGAATACCAGGCGGAAAAAATATCTGTGTCATTCGGGGTCCAAATTGGCTACCTTTCACACGGAAGTCTAGTGCGTTACCACACGGCTATGTATTAATATAAAAGAAGCTTAAAAATCGTAAAACAATTATGAGAATTCTAATTATTGAGTTAAATTAAAATAAATGTACTATGCGTATCCAGAAAGTAAGTGTACTGAGGCTCTCACGACCGGATGGATTTTATTTTCGACATGTTGGCTACACTTCCGTGTAGCCTGACCCTTCCCCTCCACAACGAGACCGGTTCGAGGTCAGCACGTTGAGAAGTGTCGACGCGTCAACACGTTTCGTGAAAAATGTCAATCCAATCTCCCGCCAAGTGCGAAATACGCGGCGTTATCTCGTTTGGAAGGGAAAACCTCCGGTTGAGGTTTATAATGAGGTAAAAACTGCATATGGTGATAAAGCTATGAATCGTACGAGTGTGTACAAGTGGTGTTGCGAGCTTAAAAACGGTCACGTCACACCTCTTCACCCTCCGCCAAAAAGTTCAAAACCACAATTTCAGCCAAGAAAATCATGGCATCCGTGTTTTGGGACTGTCAAGGCATAATTTTAATTGAATATATGCCTCAAAGGGAGACCATCAACTCTGCAAGATACTGTGAGACCCTAAAAAAATTGCGGAGGGCGATTCAGAACAAGAAGAGAAGCATGCTGACAAAGGGAGTCTGCCTGCTGCATGACAATGCCAGACCACACACGGCCAACGCCACGAAGGAACTGCTCGCCTCGTTTAAATGGGATGTCCTGAACCATCCCGCGCATCCCCCTGACCTAGCACCTTCAGATTACTATCTCTTTACCTCCCTGAAGCTGCACATGGATGAAAAAAGGTTTTCAACCGACGAGGAGGTAAAGGAGGAGGTGGAGAAGTGGACGGAGGGGTTGGCGGGAAACTACGAGTACTTCGAGGAAGGCATCAAAAAGTTGATACCCCGCTTCACCACCTGCATTGAGAGGAATGGCGACTATGTCGAAAAATAGCTTACATATGTACTACGGTAACCACGTAATTTTTTTGTTTAAATAAAAAAAAATGTAACCTACAAAAATTCAGTACACTTACTTTCTGGATATGCCTCGTACATATTTTTCAATAGAATCGAAGATACTCGTAAATAGGTATTGTTGTATTTTAGCAAAACACATATTTCAAACGAAAGGAGCTCTAAATATAATATTGTAGGCAAAAAAACGATAAGCATAATGTAAGCATTAGTCATTCCCTGGAACCGAAGCATTAATTTTTCAAAAGCACCTTTGAACTTCAGGCATCAGACAACAGACAACACATTACTCAGGCCGCGTTAATATTTGAAATGATCAATCATGTATACGAAGGGGTTCAAATAAATGAATGGAAATATTTTTATAGTCAGCGTAACAAAAAGATGGAAAAATATATAAAAATGTTACGTTTTGACAATACCAATATCAGATTCTATATTTAACGTACCGTCGACAGATCTGAAAAACTTTTGATCAAAGCGTCAACAGATCGTTTGCTGATAAATCAGAATTTGTTTTAACGGAGTTTGACGTAAAAAACAGACATCTTTTGGGTGACCCGACGGTTAAGCTACCTGAATTCTCCCTACATCGAAGGTAGTGGTGTACTTTGAAAATAATCAGGCACGAAGTGGGCCGCACTATATTATAATACGCACAAGGAAGGCCTAGCAGAGTTACCTTTTTGTGAATATAGGGAGATCCAGACGATGTACTTCATCATAAACAGCTGTCCGTTATATGCGTTTTCTAGAGGCGTGCAAGAGCTAGACAATCTTATACAGATCGTTGTGACTTGATTGAAGAAGAAACACTGTGTGTGCTGGTAAAACGCTGAAGAAGAAGACATCTTTCAAAGATAGTCCTTAAGAAATTCTAAAAATACATGCATAGCATCTTGTCATTTTCCTGTAAAGGGTAAACCTAAGGAATAGAGCGCAAAATATACTTTCTTATGACGTCTTTCGCCTGTTTCACATCAATCTATCTTTTCACACAATACAATCAGTTTTTCTTGCTCGTTTATCTTTCCTTCATCCGAATTTTATATACTTGGTCAAATAATGTTTTTCCTTGTCGTCGTCATCTACGATTCCTATTTATGCGTGTATTTAGTCAGTCTTTCGTAACCCTTTCATTTAACATATCTTAGCTATATTGACGAGATCTTTATAGTTCCTATTTGACACGACATTATTCAATATACATTTATTCTTGATATTAACGGTCTTATTCGATCAAGTATCGCCACAACACGTATTTTTCTCAGGACACCCATTATTTTCACCATATAAGTTCTACTCCTTTCATTCCTTTACATCAATTTTGGCATTATTTATACACTGTTGTGAACCGTCTTTTTGACAGATCTTGATATTACTCGGTTTGAGTATGTCTTTTAGTGGGCCATTGACTTTGTTTCCTATTGTAACTTTTCTTTCAATATCTCTTTCCAATACGATGTATGTACATATACATCATATAACAAATATTGCTTGGACATGGTAGCAACTTGTATCTCATAATAAATTATACAAAGATGACTTACAATACAAGTATGTACCGTCGTTACATATGTTACGTATATATACAGGGTCTTTCAATAAGGACGCTCGATTTTTATATGTAAATAAAACAAGTAGTGTGTGAGATACCCACTCAATTTTTTTTATTTGAAAGAATATTTTATGGCATTAAGTTTGGAATATAACGTCGTTCAAATGTCCGCCGCGGCTTTGCTTGGTAACACGTATTCGGGAGGTCCAATTTTCGATGATTTTGTCGCATAACTCTGGCTGAATTTGCTGGATCGCGTTCGTTATGTTGACTTTGAGGGCATCAATTGTTTGCGGTTTATACGCATAGACCTGCAATTTAAGATAGACTCAAAGGAAGAATTCTAAAGGCGTTAAATCGCGCGATCTCGGTGGCCAGTTCACGTCACCGCCTCGCGAGATAACCATGCCCTCAAATCGCTCGTGCAGAATGTTCATCGTGGCATGCGCTGTGTGGCACGTTACGCCGTCCTGTTGGAACCGCATGTCGTCGGTATCCATATCATCTAGTTTAGGCCACAAGAAGTTGCTTATCATTGATCTGTAGCGCTCGCCGTTGACGGTTATGGCAATGCCAGTTTCGTTTTAGAAGAAGTACGGATCGATGATTCCGACAGACCAAAATCCGCACCAAACAGTAAATTTCTTGGGATGCATTTGGTGCTGGTGTATCTCGTGTGGGTTGGTATTGTCCCAAATTCGACAATTTTGCTTGTTCACACATCCATTCATCCAAAAATGGGGCCCGTCGCTAAAGATGATTTTTTGGCGAAATTTGGGTCAACTTCAAATTGCTCCAAAGCCTAATCAGCGAACACACGACGTTGTCTATGGTCGTTTAGCTTAATTTCCTGGGTCAATTGCATTTTATATGGATGCAAACTCAAGTCCCGACACAAATTTCACCAAATTGAAGTCACAGAAAGGCCAAGTTCTTGTGAACGATGATAAATTAACTGCCTCGTGTTTTCCCGTACAATCTCACGCACAGAATCGATGTTTTCAGCAAACCTTGCGTTTCGGTGACGTACGGGTGTTGGTTGGTTATTTATTGAACCGTTTGACTCGAATTTGGTCACCAAAAGTCGAATAGTCGACTCGGCAGGACGGTTGTGGCGAGAATAAAAATCACGTAATGCACGGAACGTTTCTCGAACGGAGCACTGATTTTGAAAATAAAACTTGATGATTTGCACACGTTGTTCAACGCTATAACCTTCCATAGCAATTTGCCATACACTACTTAACAATTCATAACAAATTTGTCAGATGTTGCTTTTACAACATGGCCGCTCAAACCTTACAAATTTTGAGCGTCCCTTTAATATCTATATAAATATAATATCATAAATACTGGGTTCAGATTTTAGGTATTCCTCGGTTATACATTTACGCATTGAATGAAACAAATAATAATAATTGGCACTTATCGGTCACATCAGAGATATTTTGTGAAAATCGGGAATAAATTCATCAATACAACCAAACGTGTGCCAGTGTGTGACGTAGGTATCTACATTCTAAAAAACCGCTATGGGTGAGGAAGCGACGCTATTCACGTCTCGCTCTCACTCTACATCGGTATATGGGAACGCAAGAAATAGAATCTCAGTTTGCAGTTGTGTTTCTTCCTTCGAGGTATAACATACACAGTGTTAGTCCGTCTCAACTCTCAGTAGCTCTAGGGTATCCAGTTGAGGTGGTCTGTTTGCCCGTTTTGTGAACATCGGCCGATGTTTTTTTAATGTTTTCAGCAATTAAATTTCAATTATTATCACTTTTGACTTCAAATTTTATTAATTTAAGCGATTGAATATTCTTATTTTTCCGATTTTAAATCGCTCGTTTTTACATGTGTATTATACTCGTATACTGAATATGCACGGATTTTTTTAGCACAGGAAGAGAAAAGTTAATAAAAACAGAAACCAACGAGTCAATACTATAATATATCTTGAATAGCATTAACATTGCCGGTACAGAAGACAAAAGAAGATTCCATACAACGAAACTTATTTATTTTAGTTTATCTTACAAGTTTTAGTATACGGATTAAATGCAGTTACTTGAAACGAAAATGCATAATACAAGAAAAAATGTAACATTGATGAAAATTTTGGGCCAAACTTTGAACCTTGAAGGATGCCTGATTGTGGTTCAGATTCGAACATGTTATTGAAAAATAATTGATGTCTGTTAGACAAATATTATGTGGAATACCAAGCTGATCATTGATGTATGTTAGACAAACATTATGTGGAATACCAAGCTGATAATTGATGTCTGTTAGACAAACATTATGTGGAATACCAAGCTGATCATTAATGTATGTTAGACAAACATTATGAGGAAAACCAAGCTGATCATTGATGTATGTTAGACAAACATTATGAGGAATACCAAGCTGATAATTGATGTATGTTAGACAAACATTATGTGGAATACCAAGCTGATAATTGATGTATGTTAGACAAACATTATGTGGAATACCAAGCTGATAATTGATGTCTGTTAGACAAATATTATGTGGAATACCAAGCTGATCATTGATGTATGTTAGACAAACATTATGTGGAATACCAAGCTGATAATTGATGTCTGTTAGACAAACATTATGTGGAATACCAAGCTGATCATTAATGTATGTTAGACAAACATTATGTGGAATACCAAGCTGATCATTGATGTATGTTAGACAAACATTATGAGGAAAACCAAGCTGATCATTGATGTATGTTAGACAAACATTATGAGGAATACCAAGCTGATAATTGATGTATGTTAGACAAACATTATGTGGAATACCGAGCTGATATTTTTTTTAGTAAAAATTTATTATTTACTCTATCAAATGCTTTTGCAAAGTTTGTCTGTGAGCAATCCACTTGAGAGCCACCATTTTACGTACTAGAAATAAGCTCATTAAGCTAAAGTTCAGCAAAACCCATGAAGTTGGACTCAGTATCACGTTTAAAGACATATTATTGAGATTCAGATACTCGTATATTTCAAAATGTTCTCTATTTGAGAAGTCGTCACACCTTTCTTGGTTATTTTACGAGTATATTACTATATGTAGTATGTAAAGGTTTAAGCTTTCACCATAGTTCCCATCGTGATACTAGGCGAATTCAATAAAAATATTCATTTTGACTAAATTTCGTTGCTATTTCATGAAAACATGCTTAAAGAAATCTCATAAACATCGTCTACTTTAACATAATTACATAGAGTTTAAGTAAAACTAATAGAATTATAACGTCTTTTTCTCCTCGTAAGCAACTACCAACTGATTCAATGACGTATTTTTCTTCAACAATTTTTACTTCTTTGGTATCTACTTTGAAAACCAACACTCATTAAATATGTAAATGTGATCATCTCTAGATTATTTCTAGTCAAACAACTTGAGTCGATAAGAAAGGGCATACTAAAGTATAAACCAAAGAGTTTGAACAATCGATTTTGTATTCCTCGACTTGTAACGATGATGCTGTGTATGTTGACCTTTATCGCTTTCACAACTGCAAAGGTAACAAAAACTTTTGACACTGCAACTTAATAATAATTTAATGCAAATTAACTCTTCCGGATAGTTCTACTATTAAGTGTTCTGATGGTTAAAACCTGTCTCTATTAAAAACGTATTGCCCTTACGGACTTATGATATATAACATATATTAGACAAAAATGTCTTACAGTAAAAAAAGTCGATTTGAGCTTTTTACTCGTATATTTGGTTTCCATAGAAGATCATTAAAAAGTTTAAACCAATATGACAGTTACTTCACTGTCCTATCGAACTTTCCGCATTTTATTCGAATCAAGTATATTTTTGTTATGGGTGATAAAACGCCTTTAAGTTTAGTAGAAGAACAGCACCACTTAAACCATCGACATTGAAATAAGACCCCACAATTGCTAGTTGACACGGCAATTTGCGGCGATACACAGCGATATAGTTGACCTTCCCACCATAGCGGTCGTCTAAGCCCCCACCTGACAGATAAGGTTTCATATTATATTTGGAAAAGACTGATATGGCCTGCGGTCGGCTTAACTTAAGTGAGGAATATCTTTTATCTATAGTCAATCAAATTGAACTATTTTTATACTCAAAACATCAGGCTTAATTTCACATTCATCCCATATCAGTTTAATCCGTATTGGTTCGTTTTTAATATTTTATGAACCTTCTTCTTTTAGGCCTGTTGGCCTGTGATGGTCCTGCATCATCGTTTCCCTCTTGTGACGCCGACTGCCAGCTGTCTTTCCATCTTTTAGGAGGTCGTCCTGGAGGTCTGCTTGCTTGGGGGATACTGTCCCTGGCAATTCTTACGGCTCTTGGTCCCGCCATTCTGGATATATGTTCGTTCCAGAACCTTCTTCTCTGTCGTCCTCATCTGACAATATCTTCAACTTCGCACGTCCTTCGGATTTCTGTGTTTCGTACTCTGTCACGAAGGGTTTTGCCAGCGATACTCCTGAGTTCTTTCATTTCGCTGGTTCGAAGGAGATTTTTGGTTCTGACAGTGTCGGCTCTGGACTCTATGCTGTACGAGTATGTCATTATGGGGCAGACACAGGTCTTGTATATTCTCACCTTGCTTTGGATGTTCATATACTTGTTTTTCCAGATAGTGTTCTTTAAACATCCGGAAATAGCTGCGGCCTTTTGTAATTGTTCAATAAATTTTAAAAACCCTTTAGTTTATTTCAAGGTATTTTTTCTAATTTTTTTTCACTTTCATCTTGAACGAGTCGGGGCTTGAACGCTGAGAAGTTTCTGTAACCTCCTCAGCTTTTGCAGCTGTATCGCGTTCGTCCATTTCACCTCCTCCTAAATCTGTATGATCCGAAGTTTTTTTTAAACTAGTTTTTTCAGTGCAGTTGCTAGGGTGATATGTGCTCGTAATAGATATTGTATGTATAAGTACACTAATAAATGTCTACATTAGCTCTAGTGTCACGAACGGATTGATTTCATTTGTCAATACTAATGGGTTCGAGTCCCGAGCAAGAGCGCTTTTGAGAATAATTTGTTCACTTAAAGATGTTGTATAAATATTTTTATTGTTTTTATTATTGACACTAGACTTAAAAAACCTCTTTATGCCATTTTTAAAAGTAATCTAGACATTTCAGCTGAGATCTCTCCGAGATTTGTTTTACTTTTTTAACATAAAAAATGTTAGAAATTGGTCTAGTTCTTATTTGGTGATTTAAAAATATATTAACCATAGAAATGAGGTTTATCTGAACTAGACGAGATGATTCGACCCATCCCTAGCTTTCATTAGTGATGGATGAACGGAGGCGCACGACACGTAGAGGCATGTGCATGTGACACTTATTGGAATGTGTCAACTTATCAACTGTGTCAACGGCCGCGTCACATTGTCATCATACTCCGCTAATTAATCTAATCGTCTCTGCTTTGTTAAATTAAGGCCGTATTCCGAATATCTAATCTGTTGTATGTAGTCACAGTCAAAAACTGCAGCATTTAAAATATTTTGATTATTTTTATATTTATCTACTATAAACACATTATTATAATGAATTATTTGTAGTTAAGGCATTACCGATGTAGAGGTTTAAAGACATTGTAATTTGTTTAGTCAAACACGCTTTATTCTACTTGCTATAACGGTATATCCCTACCGGTTTCAAGGTTTTTAATCTGATCATCAGGGAAAAACAGACAAGAAGAGTTCAAGTATTATTCGTACTCCCCTGATGAGGCGAAAACTTTAAAACGGATAGGGTTATAACGTGATATAAATTACAATCAATTTGTTATAAAATTTACCAATAGTGAATTAATTGCTGTGCCGCAAAATTTTCCAACTTATTAGAAAAAGGCAAATTATTGCTTTTTGCTAGATAAAAAGGTATTACGTTATTGTCGAACAAAATAAATAGTGACCAAAGATTTGTAAAATATAAGAAATATGATGAGAGAGGACATAAAAATACGAGCTATGGAGAAACGTATTTCGTTATTCAAGATGTGTTAAATGTAATATTTTTTACATTTCTCTTGATTAACGAAGTCGGTGCTTTAAGGAAACCAATAATGGTGAGAATCTTATGGCAGGCCGGTAACGGTTCTTGAGTGTGACGCCATGGGCAGTGATGAAGTCAAAATCCCAAAAATGCAATCTCCATTTAAGTCTGCTGTAATCATAAAATTGGTTAAAATTATCAATAAATTATGATTGAATCAGTGAAAGTTTTAACTTAAAAAATTTCTTTACCAAAATCCTTGAAAAATTTCTACCTTTTGCCTTAAATTTTGATAAAGGGTATTTAATGAAACTCAAAGCCGCATTTTCACGTACGAAAGTACAGCATTTTCTTTTGTTTCACGTAAAATCTTAACAACAAACCATCCCCTTTCATTTTTTTAAACTAACATTGGATTTTTCAAAAAAATATTTTAATTTAAAGACCGTTTGTTTCATACGTGGTGTATATATACACATATCATCATCATCATTGTCAACCAGGGCCGATCCACTGCTGGGTGAAGGTATCCCCAAGTAGACCCCAAATAGATCGGTTTTTGCTCGTTGGTGCCACGTGATGCTGCATGCTTCCTGATTTAATCTATCCAGCGTACCTATGGTCTTCTGGGCATCTTTATGCCTCTTGGGTACCATTGGATCATTTCGGATGTCCATCGGGAATCTGACATTCTGACTACGTGTCCTGTCCATTGCCACTTCATTTTCTTGCACAACTTTATTACGTCTTCTTCTTTTATTTTGTTGCGAATCCAGGTTTTTCGTTTACGGTTTCTTTTAGTATATCCCAACATGCATCTTTCCATGCTCTTTTGTGTGATCTGGAGCTTTTGTGTGTTATTTTCAGTGTGCGTTCATGTCTCGCAGCCATACGTTAGTACTAGGAGAATACACTGGTGGCAGACCTTCCGCTTCAAATATATTGGAAGATTATTTTTGAAGATGTTGTTCAAATGCCCAAATGAGCTCAATCCATTTTTTTTCCTTCGTGCCATTTCCTCCGATATGCCACCTACAAAGAAAATAAGTTGGCTTAAATACACACATTCCTGGATAAGTTCCCGCAGTTTTCCATCTACAATTATTGGTTTTGGGGTAGCAAAGCTGTTCAAAATATGTTTGGTTTTTGATATATTAATTCTTAAATCAACTTCTTTACTGCCCTACGCCAATTCCTGCAGTTGGTGCTGAAGATCATTCGGGTTTTGTGAGATTATAACGATATCGTCTGCAAATCTCGAATAGCTCAGATATTTTCCATCAATCACGAGGCCTGTTTAACAAATGGATGGATACGGAAGTCCAGTAACCCACTAGACTTCCGTGTGATAGGTCGACGGTTTGAGCTCTGCGCTGTGCTAACTCTTCTAGAATGGCACTGGCAGTTATTGGCGCCTATTCTTTCATTCGAGGGCAAAGGATACCTATGACTTCTGTTATATATATTCTTAAAAAAAAACATGCCAGTGTACTTCGATCGTCTCACTCACTCGCCAGTACAGTGGTGTGGCCGGTGAGTGTATGGGTGTGCAACAGCTCACTCCCTCAAAAGAAGAAGAAAAAAGAAACAAATCTTCACGTCATAGCTTCGTTTTAATGTTTAATTGACATTCATGGTGAGGGGATCGTCCACTCCATCTCCACCCAGCAACGATGTCAACGAGTTATTTAGGCATTCCATCTTATAAAGAAGATTATTTGAATAATTTGAAGCAAAGGAGGCAGTGTAAGAATATGTAAGAAACTACTGTAGAACTAAATATAAAAGGAGTTTTAGACAGTAAATTCAGATATATCACTATAAATTATTGAAAAATAAAGTGCGAGTAGGTGGGACTTGGTAGAATTAACCGACTAGAAGCATTCGAAATGTGGATGCACCGGAGAATGCTATGGATACCCTGAACGGATATGGTCAGCAACACAAGGGTTCTTCAAAGAGACAAAGTTGATAGAGAGTTGCTGACTAATATTAAACTCCGAAAGGTGTCCTACTTGGGTCATGTACTTAGAGGAGCAAAGTACAAATTACTGCACCTGATCATCCAAGGCAATATAGAACGCCGAAGAGGTGTTGGCAGGAGGTCAATCTCCTGGCTCCGCAATATACGTGATTGGACTGATATAAGGAGCATCGGGGATCTTTTTCGGGCTGCCGGGGACAAATATGTCTACTCTCAGGTGATATTCAATGTTGGGGGGACCTGACATGACACTGGGAAGAAAAAAGGGGGACTTGTGAACATAAGGGGGATATTTAAAATTGAGTAAAGATTGTATGCGGTGCGCAGAGGACACTAAAAAAACATGATCGAGCGTCCAATTACACGTTTCACACGTGCATGAAGGGCTTTCTTTCATATGGATTTTATAAAGGTGGCTTCCTATCAGGCAGTGGCCTTTTCTTATCTTAAATATTATGAAAATACAATTCGTTTGAACAAGTTCCTTTCGTAGATTCAAGTTTTAGTGGATATTGTTATCTGAATATTCCTGTTAACAGCGCCCTTAGTTTTACTAGACAACTCCCAGGCCTTTGACCAGCTAGTGCGTAAACGTCTTTTAGTATTTTATTCTGCGTCTGAGTATTTTTCCTGGGTAGACGTTTCATAGTTTACGGGGCAGGAAGTTGATAAGGAAATCAATTAGATTTATGACAACCTTGCATTTAGGGTGCAATACCATCGCATGGTAACACATGGCTGGTGAGTCGACCAGATCTGACCTGTGTAGACTGAGGGTGGTCAAATCCGTGCGGCCGGATGTGTGGTTATTGTGTTTGCCTGTGGTCCGGCTGTCCGCCATCATTTCTATACCGCCAGATTCCCTCAACCATTTTATATTCATATATTATCAATAATAATAAAAAGACATTTTTTGTACCGCTCTTCAGAAGGGAAACTTTACTAAAAATGCGCTACCTCGGGACTTGAGCTCACATTCTTGACAGGTTAAAAATGTTACAAAATAAATATGTTTAAAAGTTGAGTACAAAGAAGGAAATTTATAAGTCGTAGCCGTTATATAAAGTATTTCCCCACATCTGTATATGTTCAGAAAAACATATTTAGTAAGAAAACTTGCTATGAGAAGACGACCTGCAAAGAAACCTTTGTTAATATTCCGACATGTGATAGTTACACATTAGGATAGAAAAAACCAATTAAGATAAAATGAAAATGGTTTAACCTCTGTCCCAGACTAGAACTAAGATTGAGAAATTTCTTGCGATGGGCTCACCTGAGCTTAATAACATCTACATTATTAATATTCAACAATCCAGATACAAAGTTATACAATTATTGCATTACATAAAAAAAATTTAGAATTGTAGTATTGTGCCGTTGTATGTTGAAAGTAGAGCCTGCTTTATGGTGAACGGCGACTTGGATGAGTGGTTTAATATAACGAAATGTGTGAAACAAGGATATGTTATGTCATTCTTGTTATTCAATATTTATATCGACTCATGTTTAAACGATCTCCAAAGTTCATTGGGTGGCATAAAAACATCAAGAGAATATCCTCAGTACAAAATAATAAGATTTAATATCTATTGCTTCGCAATGAGTTCGGTCATAGATAGACATTGTTAGAAAAAAATCATTTATAAATTGTGATAAACAATACATATTTATCCAAATATTCCTAGCAGTATATAAGATGTATATATTGTTTATAGTTAAGGCATTAACGTTGTGGAAGTTTAAAGACATTGAAATTAGTTTCATCAAACACTTTTTGTGAAATATTGAAGTGGATATTAGACATGTTATTAATCATTGATATTTCAAGTGGATATTAGACATGTTATTAATCATTGATATTTCAAGTGGATATTAGACATGTTATAAATCATTGATATTTCAAGGGTGATATTAGACATGTTATTAACCATTGATATTTCAAGTGGATACTAGACATGTTATTAATCATTGATATTTCAAGTGGATATTAGACATGTTATTAATCATTGATATTTCAAGTGGATATTAGACATGTTATTAATCATTGATATTTCAAGTGGATATTAGACATGTTATTAATCATTGATATTTCAAGTGGATATTAGACATGTTATTAATCATTGATATTTCAAGTGGATATTAGACATGTTATTAATCATTGATATTTCAAGTGGATATTAGACATGTTATTAATCATTGATATTTCCAGGGGATATTAGACATGTTATTAATCAGTGATATTGCGGTTTTCATCTAAACTTTAGACCGATTTTTTTCTGAATTAAATAGAGCTGTAAAGAGAGCCTCAGGATTTGAGGTAGACAAATATAAAGTGGGGATAAATATAACTAAAAAGTTATTATTTGTAAAATATTCTTAGATGGAGTTCTACAAAGTTGAACCCGAAATATTTGATAAATGATGTTCGTTAACTCTGTGGCTTATGTGTCTGCAATTCAACTCTGAATTTGTAAGTTTACTTCCTGTTAATACCCATATATAAACATAGAAACACGCCATGTCACTTGCAAGACAGACAAAGATAACAGAACTTTACATTTTTTAATCCAAACACGTCTTTCTCCTCTATGTTACATGTATTCATCTCTTTTTGTAAAATCTCCTATTATTAATGCTTCTCAATTTATCTTCTTTTTAATCTGGTCCATTTGATCCAAAAACATTTTTATAGGTCTACCCTTCTACACATATTTGCATTTTTGACTCGTATATTTGTTAAGTTACACTTTATCATTCACTCTCTCCACAAGTCTAAATAATTTTAAAGCTCTTTTTTACATTATACTACTTTTCATTTTGATATCTTCTTTCCGTGTTCTTTCGTATATTGACACCCCGCTATTTGTAGTTGGTACATGCATCTTAACAACATAAACATTGCTCTTAATTTATATTTATTATATATTAGTTACCTATTTAAATTCAACCCTCTTATACATTATTTCTCGTTGGTTGAAAAAGATAACGACATAGTAATAACCCTGGACGGATATGGTCAGCAACACAAGGATTCTTCAAAGAGCCAAAGTTTATAGAGTTGCTGACTAATATTAAAATCTGAAAGGTGTCCTACTTGGGTCATGTACTTAGAGGAGCAAAGTACAAATTACTGCACCTGATCATCCAAGGCAAAATAGAAGGCCGAAGAGGTGTTAGCAGGAGGCAAATCTCCTGGCTCCGCAATATACGTGATTGGACTGGCATAAGGGGCGTTGGAGATCTTTTTCGGGCTGCCGGGGATAAAGATGTCTACTCTCAAGTGATATTCAACGTTGGGGGAACCTGACATGATGCTGAGAAGAAGGAGACAATAATCCTGCCAGATTATTCAGGATTGAGCGAAAGTTTAATACAAATTCTCCCAGCACTACAAATTTTATGTATTATTTGTGAAAAAAAAAATCTAATTAATAGTGATGTCGAATTATTCGGTTGACGAACTATGAAACAGCTGAATCTAGTTAGTTTTTTGGAATTGGTGAATAATGTGGTTTATATTAACAGTATTGTTAGTAATATTATCACTAAATAGTAGAATTTATAATGTTTGCTTGTTTGTGACCACAAGTATCTTGATAAAATTTGACTAGTCCGTATTACTTTAATTTTTTTTATTTATAGATATTACACTTACTTATAAGTATTTCCTACGTATTTTCATAAGTATTACACTAATTTATGTATAATACACTTCATCAGTTTATACGTCTTATGAATATACTTCTTTGTAGATATTACACTTATTTATTGGTATTACGGTTACACCTATTTATATGTAATTATAATTTTTTTATATATTTTTAGATATTACGGTTATTTATAAGTATTAATTACTTCATGTTTGGTAACTATATGGTATCAAAAATCGTATAAATTTAAAATAAAATAAAAATAGATATAATGAAAATTGCAAAATGGTGAAGTGCAACCCATATCTAAGTTTTTAATAAAAAGTTAATCAAGTTGTTAGTTAGCAAAATCCATCTGTTTTAAAAAAAATGGATGGATGATGTGTAGGACGATATCCGAGCACTTGAAGTAGTGAGGGTTCTTGTCCACAACAAGAAACTCTTGAGAAACAGATCTAGAAAAGTCGACCTTATGCAGTGGAAATGAGCTAAAAGGAAGAGGAAAAAGTCCATCTTTAATCAAAATATTTAAAGAAAAAATTCAAATAATTGGTTTTAAACCCCTTTTTTTATTTAATTGATCCTTTCATCTTGTTTTTCATCAAAAGTTGGGTAAATATAATATAACAGTTTTATGGGGGCTGGTCCATCAAAAACTGTTGAATTCCAACATGTCAGGATGGTCGGCTCCTGTTAAGTTCTTATGTTAGTTTTGATGCACAGGTTGTAAAAAATGCAATATAAGCTTGGTGAGCAACGTATTGAGGATAGTTTGACAGTGTTATTGTAAAGCAAAACAGGTGTTTCTCTTAAATTTATGTAGATTGAGTAGTTTTTTTCATATTCAAGAGTTAAATAATTATGTTCCAAATATTTATAATTATAATTATGAAAGGACAATTTATGTAGGGTCATTTAGAAAGAAGACTCTTCAAGGGCGTTCTCGCTAAGGTTCGGACCAATTATTATTGATTGATCAAAAATATTAAATAATAAATAGTCGTACATATACTCCTCACAATTGGGTATAAGGATAAGAAAGTGGCTGACTACGGCCATTATATTATTTTATGTCCTGACTGTGATCTTTTGAAAAGAGATTTCGTGAACACAAATCCGCCTTAATTTATTTTGAAATGGCTAATCATTGTCACCGTGAAAACCATACTTTTACTATCGATGGTGCCAAATTCTTACATATCAGTAGTAACGGAAATAAATTTGACAGATTAGAGGCCCTAAAAATTTCTAAGTCAGTACATCGATCCGAACACCTGTTGAACAGTTATATCCCAAAAATCTCTCCGCTCTTGGCCGAAATCGTCCCATGTCTCCCTCACCCCTCAGCCCCCAACCGTTGAAGCGTGTATATCGGTACCAGTTCGAACAGAATTTAGTCTTGTTTGTGTTCCCCTGAAGATGAGGTGAAAGTCTTGAAACCGGTAGGGTTATACCGTTACTAAAAAGTGGAATAAACAGTGTTTGATAAAAATAAATTACAATGTCTTTAAACCTCCACAACGTTAATGCCTTAACTATAAACAACACATTATATTATGTACCTCTCGCAACTACATATGTTTAGATAAATATATTTAGTAACACAACTGTAGAACATTGGCCAAGAGAAGTCGAACTACGAGTACAAAGAAACCTTTCTAGTTCTCTCGACATGTTATAGTTACAAATTCAGCTTAAAGTGGAGTGTACTGTGGATATATAGTGTTCATATATGTCTTCCCAAAAAGGTTTGTCTTTTAGTGCTTCATAAAGCTGCTCCGCCACCCATTTCTTTAACTCATTGAGATATACATAAAGTTAACTGAAATGAAACTTGATTTATACTTTTTTAATCACTAACCAAACCATTTGGTTTAGGCTTAATGGGTAATGTTACTTAAAAAAATAAGGATAATCAATTCATTAAATATTACCAAGAGGTTTATTTTAAATTTTTTATGAGGAGTTCCACATAGTAAAAACCAAAAACTTTCATAAATCTTACGGCAATAGTTTAAAAAGACATAAAAAATCTATACTTAAAAGCATTTTTCAACTGGCTTAAACAACTTCACATACTTGAAAAGGTAATAACCAGCAGAAGAAGTGGCATGTTCCATATTTTCCCGTTTTTATCCAACGGTTTTTGGTAAATATCCCCAAAATAATAAGGAAAAATAATATTTCTGCTTATAAGTGAGCCTCACTGATGTGTGTCAGTTTCATAATAAACTTCTCATATTTTCATATTAGCTCAACTTTGTAAAGAAGTTCCTGAAAACTTATGCTCAACTGCGAGGAAACGTCAGAAGTTTCGGGAGTTTTCAGCTTTCACTGGATCTTTCAGCACATTCGCCGTGAAAGGGAAAGTTTCGAGATATATAATGAAAACCCTCTTCTGTGGGATACCAAATGTAGATTTTAGGACAGGAGGGGGTAGCATAAGCATGAAAAATTAATTTATACAATATTTTAATAATCTTCAAGATCATTTTAATATCATATCAGTTACTTAAATTAATTATTACTATTCATGTTTTACGAGCGGGATCCCGGGTAGTCCCAGGGTTCCGAAGGATTTACTCTTTGAACTTTTTTCATCTGGGAATGTTTTTTCATATTTTTTTTTATTACTCTCTACCTACACCAAAATGGGAATGACATTAAAATGTTTTATATTGTTGTGTATTATGCTTTTCTTGTGTGCAGCAAAATCTGACAAACTCATTTTTATGTGACAATCTCTTCCAACCAATCAGAAAGATGGGAAAGGGAACTTAAGTGAAAATCAGACTGCAATCCTGCTTTAAAAATTCTGCGTTAAAACGGAAATCAAACACGATTTTTAACCGCAAATTATTTATTGTAAACCTTTTTATAAGATATAAATTTGATATTTCTTAATACAATACATCAGTTTTAAGTTCACATTTATCTTTAATAGCTTCATACCGTGTTCTATTATATATTATCCCCTCACATGTGCTTCTAAGTGTATGCATTTCAATAGCAATTATTCCGATCCTTTCATTCTTTTTTCATGTCCACGATTGACTCCTGTACATGTCACATGGCAATCACACCACGTGTTAATGAGAATTTCTTAGTCATTCGAAAACCAAATGGTGCTCAAAACGTTGTGTAATTCATTGATCCGTAGCAAATTAGAAAGCAATGCTTGCATTTGGAGCCCGCTGAAGGCGCAGAACTCATGGTGGAGAAGGTACGATATCTCTATATGAGTGAGTTTGGTGTCTATCTATGGCTTTAACCTACTCAGTTTCTGTTGGGAATGCTCGGATATAGCTCCTTGAGCGTAAGAAGAGATCTGCGTCTCCTGGTATACGTTGTCAAACTCGTTCGAGGAGTTGTGAGCTGTCTAGCATTACTACAAAGATTACCATTAAATGTTCCTAACAATTACACTAGACTGCGCCGGCAAGAACTGTTCTCAATAACATACGCAAGAACGGGTCTTCCAGCCGCTATGCTTGTTGGAAGGGCGTTAACTCTTTTGAACGTGACTGCTTCGGATATTGACATATTTCATATCACATTACCAAAAGCAAAAAAAAATTCTTTGAATATGTGCGTATATATGTATGCATATACATATTTTTTTTATTTTATATAATTTTTTTATTTTATGTAATTTTTTTAATATTAACATTTCTTGTATTTTATCAATGTAATTGGGCTAAGCCTGTTTTGAGGAAAAAAATAAAATAAACATAAAAAATAGTGCAAAAATACAATTTCAGTTCGATCCATCCACTAACCACCAGCCACGCTGTTATGGGGGACAGGATTAGTCCTCATTCAGTGCTACCTACCCTAGAAGATCGAAATATTCGATATTTTTTTACGAGCACTATATCACGTAGTAAACTGCTTAAAGGGACTCTCTCCAGTGGGAAAAAAATATTACTGATGACGGACACACCTGAGTGGAAAAAAAATATTGGTGTCGACGGACCTAAGGTCCATTATTACTGGAGAAGAAAATTGACTCACAGCTCAGTAAACATTTTTCAAAACATTTTAAGACCTCGAATTTGAACAGTCTAGCAAGTAAATAATATTGTGGACTATCTATATACAGTATCCGGCGGTAAGTAATGCACATCGTTTGTAGACCTTCGTCTCTGGCCGATATCGTAGTCACGATGCGGTTAGCGAACAGTCCGATATCGTAGTCACGATGCGGTTAGCGCATTAGCGCGCGACAGAGACGACGCTCTATAAACGATGTGTATTACTTATCGCCGGGTAATGTACATTGTTTCTTGTCTGCACGTGTTCAATATCCTACGTAATTCTTCCAAAATAACATTTTTTTTGTTTTGAACACCAATTTTCATTAAAGTAAATCTTTTCATAATTAACTTTCGAAGATGATACCCATCGGCTTAGAAGACGATTGATCTGTTACATTTAAATATTGATTAAATGCCAACTGTCTTAAATTATGTTAAAATATTATTATATTTTATTTATAATTAAGGCATTAACATTGTGGAGGTTTAAAGACATTGTAATTTTTTTTATCAAAAACTGTTTATTTCACTTTTCGTAACGGTATAACCCTACCGGTTTCAAGGCTTTCCCCTCATTATCAAGGGAGCACAAATAGAGTATTGTTTGTGCTCCCCTGAAGGTGAGGTGAAAGCCTTGAAACCGGTAGGGTTATACCGTTACAAAAAGTAGAATAAACAGTGTTTGATAAAAACAACTTACAATTAAATATTATTTATATTAAGTAAGAACATGACTTATTTTCTGATGAAAGAACTCGGTACAACTATTTTAATTATCCCCTCTAGACAAATAATGGTTGCCGAAATTGAAATAAACTGAAAAAATAGACTTTGCGCTGGCGGACGGAACTTTTAACCTTTTTTTATTGTGTTGAATATCAACAAATTGCTTTGAAACTGTCAGGACTTGGCACTTGTCTGCCATGATCCACCATTAAATTTATTATAGTCATAAATAGCTATTAAAAACTCAACTCACAGTATTTATCGTAAGTTTTAGTGTTTCGATGGGAGGGTGTCAGGCTTGGTCTTTGTCTCCTATCATCGAGCATTTAATTTATTATAATCATAATAGCTATTAAAATTTCATTCGTGGTACATATCATGAGGATTTTAAGAGGACTGTGTAAACAAATTTTAAGAGGACCGAGTAAACTGATATGACTAACGTGTTCCTATCGGTCCAGAGCGATTAAGTATGTCTGATGTAAACAAATTTTCGAATTTATGACTCTAATTAATAAATTTCGTAAAGGGATTTTTGAAGTTGTCACAGCTCTAATGGGACGTTTATTTTGGTTCAAGTTATTTTTTTACGCTTTCACACGGTTGGATGGCCATAAATTTTAAGAGTCTACGACCGACATTCTATAAGGAGTTTATTTCTTTGTGACGTCAGACTCTTCATACACTATATATTCAATACATACCGTCCATAGCCCCCTTCTCGGTTGCGATTTCGTCCTGTTAACAGCTCCTATACTTATCATTGGTCGCTGTAACTTAATTCCAAGTTTTATAAAAGTATTTCTATAAACTAAGTGTTCACTTTATTTCCATAAAATTGGCTGGGCAAATCCTATCCATACGAGGATTTTGTTATTGCCGTGCATTTATAATTGAGTAAATTCTGGGAATTTACCCATGTGACAATCTTGAGATTGACGTACCACTTTATCTCTGGTCAAAATCAGCTGATTCTCACAGAATATCGAGCGCACTAATTGTCGTGAAGTCTTCAGGACCGGGACGAATCTCAAAGAGCCCACTCCAAAATTCCGTTTCGTCGCGAATGACTGTACTACGGCACGAGTTGACGCCCACCAACCATACTGGGGCGACTTCTTCATTTCAACGGCCCTGTTGTAGCAGCAGCATAGGCCGGAGAACCATATAGCATTCAACCTGTGGTCATGCACCGGATGTCGAGCATTGGAAATACATTCTGTCAAGTGTATTGAAGTAAGAGGAATTTGTTTATTATCTTTGCTTGTCATTCAATGGTGATATCTGAGTAAATCTAGAGATTGGTGATATCAAATTATTGAGAATTGGCAAAACTTCGCAACGAACTGTTGTGAAATTACCCCTAAATAGAAAATACTTCGACTGTCTGTCCATCTGAAAGGATAGCGGAGTATCAGAAAGTAATCTGCCCAATTGAAGTATTCTGATGGGCTATCAGCTCGTCAAGATCAAATATATAACTATTTAACAGCAAATATGTGTTTCATTGTATAATTCTACCTATCCAGGCACTGACGACTGACTACCTCTTCCCACTATACCTTGAGATCTAATAGAGGCTTGCCCTATAACCACTGACTGAGCTACCGAATTAAAATACATACATTGTTACATCTAGGGTTTTACTAATGCAATCGAAAGGTTTAAATAAGTGAAGGTCTAAACCTATTAAAACTTTTTGAATTTTCCGAAAATAATAGTAACCTTCAACATTCACTAGTTATTTTGTGATATTTAGGGGCATTGTGTCACCCCAATGACTGATGTTTACATATATTTTCATAACACCTCGAGGGCCTTGACACATACATGTAATACATAACATTACAGTATCGTCATTGTTATGTTATAACATAACATTGTAACATTTATTAATAAATAAATACCACCAATTTCATTGTGATTTGTTTAATCAAACACTGTTTATTCCACTTTTTGTAACGGTATAACCCTACCGGTTTCAAGGTGCATACCTCATCATCAGGGGAGCACAAACAAGACTGAATTCTGTTCGAATTGGTACCGAGATACACGCTTCTAATGGTACACATTCGGGTTGGTGACTGGAGGTTGAGGGAGACATGGGACAACCTCGGCGAGCAGCTGAGAGATTCTTGGGATATACGAGTATATGTATGTGTTTGCCAGATGTTCACCTCGATGCACTGTCTTAGAAATTTCTAGGGCCTCTAATTTGTCTAATTTATTTCCGTTACTACTAAGAATTTGGTATCATCGATAGAAAATGTATGGTTTTCACGGTGACAATGATTAGCCATTTCAGAATAAATTAAAGGATTTGTTAAGGCGGATATGTGTTAACGAAATCTTTTTTCGAAAGATCTTCTTGTCTTTCCTATATAGAAATTATCACAGTCAGCACATAAAAGTTTATACATACCACTTTCCCGTTAAATAAGTGTTTCCGGAGATTAAAATTAGTGTAAAAAGTTGGCTTTATGTGACTTGGATTTTTTTTTGGTTATTTCGTATATGTTTTTTTATAAATAGGACTTTGCTCCATTTATAGGTATGCTTACCAATTTAATGTGAAAGAAGATAGACTACCAAACTTTCCAATGGTGACACACCTCTTTCTTTTCCTTGACATCCATATATAAATTTATATAGTTATGTTACTTCTTTCCTTTCCTTCTTTCAAAATTTCATTCACTTGGTCCAAAAATAGTTTTCTCGTTTGTCATCTACCGTGACTCCTATTCGTGTTTGCAATGTGATTTTCTTCACTCTTCTTCTCACCCATTCGTTTAACATTTCCTAATCCTCTCTGGAGTCATGTTTTCACCCTACTTAACCAATCAGTTTTTGGCTCACATTAATTCTTAATATTATACTAATCTTTCTGCCATATATCGATTGACACACTATGCATTAATTTCCTCGGAATTTACTCGACTTCTTTAATTTACTTTCCTCATCCACGTTGAACTACCTTACTTGGCCTCAAGTCTGTCAAAATGGCATTGTTGCGGACTGTGATTTTGATTGACTTTGATATTGGTCCGTTTAAGTTTATGTTTTTTTAGCAACCTTTATCTCCCAGTGCAACTCACCGTTCAATATATATTTTTACATTTCCTCAGAATACACCTCCTAAATAATAGAATTATTCAATACACACTTAAATATTTCAATACACACAAAAAAATATTCCATCTCGCAATTTCACTGTCAGCGTATGCAGAAGAGAGAGCACCATTTTTTTGGTTATCGACGTCCATACGAGTATTCTGCCAGTTCTACGTTCATCCACCTCTTAACCAACTTCTACGATTTCTCTGACTTTCTACGTTTTCTGTTTTCATAATATCATTCACTTGATCCAACAATACTTTCCTTAGTTTTCCTTTCACACGCCTTTTACTTGTATTTGCGTTATACTATATATACTCGTATATTTATTTTGTAAGTTTTATCTAAGCGTACAAACCCTCTAAGCGTACCATCTAATCTTACTCAATACATAAGCTTTAAGTTCACATTCATCACTTATCACTTCCCTCCGTATTCTATCATACATTGTCATTCCGTATATTATTCTTAGTGCACGCATTTATTCAGCTTCTATAAGTCTTATGCCACATCCACGTTCCACTCCCATAAATTAAATTTGACATCAAAATCCTGCTGTGGGCTATCATTTTATTAGATTCCAATATCTCGATGACTTCTCTAATGAATAAAAAGAAAATACTAGGCCAATAAATATATTAAGTTGTCGAACTGATAATATAAATAAATACATATAACTTAACACAATGCTGATTTATTATTAAATATTGCCTCAAAAGGTCTGATTGTATAAAATAAGAAAAGGCACAGCATAAGAGGGGGGAGGGGGGGGTAAATAAATAAGGATTTAAAGTGATATATAAAAATGAGGATGTCAATAAAGAATAACAGGTATACTTTATCATAGATTATTCATTTTCTTGCAATGTATAGTCGATTGACTGCCCATTGGAATAATACATTATACAATTTAGAATGTTCAGTTTACATCAATACAAAACACTTTTAAATTAATACAAAACACTTTTCAGTTTGCATCCATACAAAACACTTTTCAGTTTGCATCAATACAAACAAATTTTAACCAAAAGAAGCACATGCATACCACCACATCAAATCAAGGTCTAAGGCTAGACAAATACATTGCGAGTCAAGGTCTAAGGCTAGACAAACACATTGCGAGTCAAGGTCTAAGGCTAAACAAACACATTGCGAGTCAAGGTCTAAGGCTAGACAAACACATTGCGAGTCAAGGTCTAAGGCTAGACAAACACATTGCGAGTCAAGGTCTAAGGCTAGACAAACACATTGCGAGTCAAGGTCTAAGGCTAGACAAACACATTGCGAGTCAAGGTCTAAGGCTAGACAAACACATTGCGAGTCAAGGTCTAAGGCTAGACAAACACATTGCGAGTCAAGATCTAAGGTTGTACCCCTCGCATGGAAAGACTCTACAAAAACAAACACAAAAAAAGCTGTTGAGAAAAAACAAAAATTCATTCATATAATTCATGCTCTTAATAAATTAAGAAAATACAACAATATGAATCGAAACTCTAATGAAGAATTAAATATCATTAAACAATTTGGAATAATGGAAGGACATAACTCGAGACATAGATAATGAACAATAATACAGATTAATATTTTAAAATCAAGATAGACGTTTGTAGAGATGATATAACAATGAACCTTTTTTTATTTTATAATTTATTTACAAGAGATTGTGACTTCTAGCAGTTTTCCATTGGAAAGCATTTGAAAAAAAGAATTGTCTGGTTTTTATTAAGGCCTCTTTCACATATGTCTGGTTAGTTGGAAGAGATTGTCACATGGCAACCAACGAATTGTACTGCATGTAATAAAAATGCAATACAATTAAAACATTCAAGAGCGGAGGGTGGTCAATAAGGACCAGTTGACAAATGAAAGCCTGACACATTTTCCTTGCAATGCCGCAAGGAAAACACTTTCGGGCTTATTCGATTTTAGATGGGGGGTATTGGCACATATAAGCTTTCTTCCATCATACTCATATTGTGATGCAGTGAGTTCTATGAAGTTTTTCTTTTATCTTGGGATACTATATCCCACCTTATTTTATATATTGGTCCTCAACAATTATTTCTTCGAGCATGCATTTCCACAGCATTAATCTTTCGTTAGGAAACTCTAAGATTACGATACCTCAAAGTGGACACTAACAAGGCTCTTAATTCAAGCAAAGTCTTTTTTCACAATTTCTTTATAAAATTTTAACTGTTTTTCTATATATTTTACAGAAAATAACGAAATTAGGTTTATGACTCCTGCTTTTCCTAAATATTTGACGTTTATCGTCTCCTTCAGATGTGATATATTTACTTTTACGTTATGAAACTCGACCGTTCTTCCCTCCTTTAATACCCTTCGGATTCATACCTTACGTATTTATATACTTTCTTACAAAGACATGAAAAATTATTCGATATTTATTTTTATGTTCATATAGTTATTAATTATACGTTTTCCATTTTTATAAAATGTGGTAAGGTATAAGATGTCTACAGTCAATTACTTATGTATGCTAGTTGTTTATTTAATTTCCAGCCGGAGATATCGTGTTCGATTTACAATATTGACAAAAAATACAAATCTTGATTTATTTGAATTCGACTTTTTTGTTTTTATTTAAGAAATCGCCAAACAGTTAGCAGCCCATGTTTTTTTTTATTTCAACGGTGCAATGGCCTTTTTGATACAAAATATTAAAAAAAACAACACCAAATAAAATTTTACGTTAATCTGTGCGTAGTGTTATGCATAAGACAAAAAATAGGACGAGACGGACAAAACAAACCAATACCGTTCAATCATTTCTTGAATCCTCGAAAATACTATAGTTTCACTTTGTGGTGCCACGTTTTGTGTAAAAGGAAAAATAAGTAATCAAAACACTTATTTTATATTTTTGTGTTCACCACTGGTTTATTTTTGGGTTTACTACCGGTTTCGAAGACCACCGTCTTCATCGTCCGGTAAAGATAAACTAAATTGCTAAAAATAAATTTCCTGTACAAGTGTTAATAATATAAGAGGAATGAGGTAGGGGAGAGAAGAAAGTGGGGAGAGTTGTGATTCAATGGTAAATGGGGCGGGGAAAAAATCAAAATGAAAATGAACCCTACCTCATTCCTCTTATACTATTTACACTTGTACAGGAAATTTATTTTTAGCAATTTAGTTTATCTTTACCTGACGATGAAGACGGTGGTCGTCGAAACCGGTAGTAAACCAAAAAATAAACCAGTGGTGAACACAAAAATATAAAATAAGTTTTTTATTTACTTATTTTTCCTTTTACAATTCAATCAATTTATTCCGGCAAGAACCACTCCATTTTACTCCTGTGTGGGTACAATCAAACAACGGATAAATCATTTCATATGTTCAGCAGTGCTCCGCAACCGGTGTGCCGTGGCACACTGGTGTGCCGTGAGCCGGATACAGGTGTGCCGCGGTCAAATTCAATGTATTTCCCAACTTACAATTTTTCATTATGTATTTAATACACAATGACAAATTATTTTTCATAATATTGTCTATTTTTCAAAATGTTGTATAAAATAATTATTATAACTAAATAATTTTTTAATGGTCCCCCAGCGCCTGGTGCTAACTGTTGAAAACTGCGTAGTGTGCTTTGTACACACCATGGCCGCACCAAATTAGTCATAGACAAAGAAAAATGACCCTTATGCGCGTCGCTGAACACTCATGCGCATGCTTAAAAGGTCTTGACCAAGAACTTCGGGTTGCGCTGTCAAAAATCGAGCCAAATATAAAACTTTTGTGTTCATTGAAACAAGCGCAGGTATCATATTAATTAATTATTATTTTATAATAATTATTAAGATTGCGTAAAAATAAATATGTTATAGTTTTATGTACGAGTATGTATACTTTTCAAATAAAAAACCAAAATTTATTAAAAAAATTGTGTATCAATTTAATACCTATATAGTATATTTTAGCTTTTGGTGTGCCGCGGAATTCTAAGAAGAATTTTGGTGTGTCGTAGGTGAGAAAAGGTTGCGGAGCACTGCTCTAAAGTATAGAGTTTATACCTAAATAATTAAAAACACTACTCGGTCGATTTTTTTGACTCGTAGATTTTTTTTCCCACAAACATATTTTTTTTCGGTAGTACTATACTAGAGGTGGGCATACATGATATCAACGAGAGCCATATTCTGGATTTCATATATATATATAAAGAGCCACACCATAGTCACATTGTCACGCAGTTTAAAATACACAAATTCAAATTTATTACATATTCTACACAAATCTTAATTGCTGTATAAGTTAATTGCTTAAGTTTAAAAAATACACATATAAGAAAATATAAAAATAGCGCAGAATACGGTTTGCGTGGTTTGCGCACATCAAGAGGCAGGAGATGCGCGCGCACCCTACGCATTGAAATCACAGCACACACGTATACACATGCGCATCCTGTCACTAACAACATTTAGAAAAGAAAATCGCAAAAATACAAGTATAATGGGGAAAGAAAGTATCTATATTTTTATAAGAGACATTGAGAGCCGCGCTTAACCCAACGAAAAGCCGTATTTGCCCACGTCTGTACTATACCTTACTCGTATCTTTCACCATCTCTACATATCTTGCCAAAAATGTTCAACTTCTTTCTGATCATGGACTTGTGCATCTCACAAACAGAGACTGCCTCTCCAGTTCATCGATCTTCGCTTTCATATCGTCCATTATTGTCCATGTCGTTAGACTCTGAAACCAGTTGCGAGCTACAGTAAGATACGGTACCATCACAGGTTTACCACTGAAAGTTACCTAAAAATTATTAAATATATTTTTCTTTTCCTATTTTTCCACTTTCCAAACCATCGATGGTATTAAAAAGTTATGTATAGCATATTCTTATTTTATTTCTTTATCATCTACTTTTCATGCCTACCTTAATTCTAAGGCTCTATTTTTAATTTGTGCTCTGTTTTTTTTTCTGTTTGTTTACGTAACCTAAAATCGTAAAACAGTGTTTTAGTAAATCAATTAAAATGTTTCTAAATCTCCACAGTGTTAACGCCTTACTAAAAATAATATACGAGTATACCTACATATGGTATTTTCATTGACCTGCTAACATGACAGCGGCGTATGAGATGTACACTAATATTTGGCATTTTCCCTGACCTGCTAACATGACAGCGGCGCATAAGATGTACACTAATATTTGGGATTTTAGCTCTTGGTATTCTTTAAAAATTATCTGTTTTGTATAAATTCATTCCAGTAGGTGTACTTTCAAATAAAAATAATTCTGTAAAGGCCCCATTAAAAGCTTATTTTCGTGCTCCATTCTTTTAAGTTCACTCTACGAAAAGTAGATTTTGTATGATCACGACCTAGGAACTTTACGCATATTTTGTATGACCACGGCCTAGAGACTATTCGCTTTTTTTCTATGGCCACGACCTAGAAACTATACGCAGATTTTGTATGACCCCGACCTACAAACTATACGCAGAATTTTTTATGACCACGACCTACAAACTATACGTAAAATTTTGTATGACTACGACCTAGAAACTATACACAGAATTTTGTATAACCACGACCTAGAAACTATACACAGAATTTTGTATGACCACGACCTAAAAACTATACACAGAACTTTATATGACCACGACCTAGAAACTATACGCAGACTTTTGTATGACCACGACCTAGAAACTATACGCAATTTTTTTACACATTTTAGGTCCCTCTTAATTCTAGGAGATTATGTACACAATCTCATCCTAGTTCAATTTATATTAGGTTCAACTTTTTTTTTTCTTCTTTTCAGAACCATCCCCGCTGTACGACAACAACCACTACCACGAGGAATGCCTGCGCTGCAACTCCTGTGGTCTGAACCTTACGGGACCCAATCAGGTGAGATTAACTCTTTTTTCTGATATAACATATGTTATATGTTTATGAATTAAAATAATTACATTTTCGAAAAATAAAGTGAAGATTTTCTTCACTTTCTTTTTGCAATATGTACACGTGTAAACTGTTAACAGTAAAAATTGTCAACCTTTTTCATCAATATGCTTTAGTTTCATATGCCCGACACTTAATGAATGGTTGAAGTAAAATACCAAAAAAGAAAACAAAGGATGCAGTTTCGTTCTATGTGTCATATAGAATGAAAATTTCTAAGTCAGTGCATCGAGGTGAACATCTGGCAAACACATATATACCAAGAATCTATCCGCTGCTCGCCGAGGTCGTCCCATGCCTCCCCCAGCCCCCAGTCCCCAACCCGAATGTTTACCGTTAGAAGCGTGTATCTCGGTACCAGTTCGATCAGAATTCAGTCTTGTTTGTACTCCCCTGATGATGAGGTGAAAACCTTGAAACCGGTAGGTTTATACCATTACAAAAAGTGGAATAAACAGTGTTTAATAAAACAAATTACAAAAATTTATGTGTTGTATATCATAGAAAATAAGAAAGTTTTGAGAAGGCATCTATTTCAGAATCAAATTTTGAAGGGCGAAAAAGTAAAAAGCAAAATAATAAAATAATGTATGTACTATACACGTATATTATGCGATTATGGCAAAATGAGTGGCAAGTGATGGTAATAATGATAATGATAATCTTTCAGTGTTATAATAAAGATTTAAATATTTGAATTATCAGTACTTTCTCTACTTACATATCTGTATCAAAATTAAAATTAAACAAATGCATTGAATACGTGCTTGCTTTAAATATGCGTATCTGAAAAGGCTATTAAGATCCTGACCGAGCATGACGATGAATATTGGAAGCTAGTTAATTTTTATCGTTAATAAAGAATGTTCACTGGTCGAGGTGTCCTGAACTTAAGCTGTCTTTCGTGACATTTAATACATTTTATAGTCTGGCACCGCACTACAGTGCATAAGTAGGTTAGAGACTCTGTTTCCTAGATAAAAATGTCTAATCTATTCTGCGATGATAATCTAAACGTGAAACTTCCACAACGGTTAGTTATATGCTACGTTTGGTCAGTGTTATTGCATGGAGTGGAATCATGGACCCTCAAAGTTGGTACGAGCAGTATGAACCGACTGGAAGCATTCGAAATGTGGATGCACCGGAGAATGCTACGGATACCCTGTACGGATATGGTCAGCAACACGAGGGTTCTTCAAAGAGCCAAAGTTGATAGAGAGTTGCTGACTAATATTAAAATCAGAAAAGTGTCCTACTTGGGTCATGTATTTAGAGAATCAAAGTACAAATTACTGCACCTGATCATCCAAGGCAAAATAAAAGGCCGAAGAGGTGTTGGCAGGAGGCAAATATCCTGGCTCCGCAATAAACGTGATTGGACTTGTATAAGGAGCGTTGGGATCTTTTTCGGACAGCTGGGGTCAAAGATAATAAATAATAGACTCTCAGGTAATAAATAGTCAACGTTGGGGATACCTGACATGACACTAGGAAGAAGAAAAATCTAGGTATCTGATTTAAAAATTAATAGGCATACCGAGCTACTCGTAACAGACTCGGGTTATTTTAATCGTATTTTGTGAGTAGGTAGCCCTTTTGTAAGAAACACTTACTCTGGAGTATCGGAAGTCAAGATATTAATTTAATTAAATATCTTCATAAAGTACTTCCAAGAATCAAGAATTGGATTACTTACAAATGCCATAGTCGAATAATTGATTGCTTATTTCATGAAGAAGCTGTATTGACAATGATCTGAATATTCCCTTCCTTTCCTTTTGATTGATGATATCTCACTTTATATGAAAAAGAATGTTCGGGTGATTGTCCGTCTTTGTGGGGTTCGTGGGCATGTTCTCACGTATATGTTTATGGATTTCGTGGGGATGGATAGTCATTTGAATGATTTATGCGACCAGGTAACTTGCTTCATTTACTTTTGTCTGGTTGGTTAGAAGAGGTTGCCACCTGGCAATAATCCCGCCAGATTGTATTTGCAATAAAAGTGTTAAATAAATCAATTTTGCAGTACTATATCAATGACAAGCAAAGCTCAGTGAGCATTTAACAACTAGTTATATGTAGGTGTATGGTTGTAGAAGATGATTCTAGAGAGAAAAGAACTTGGAATTTGTGAGAAGAACTCCATCTTGAAGCATAGATAATGTTTTTTACAGATAAATTATTTTTTTTGTTCAGTGTTTCTATAAAAACTTTAGATCTGCAATACTCGTACCTGAACATTTATTTTTATTTTATCTTTTCTTTAAAAAAACACATCGAAAACATTTTTCCCTTCGTGTTTTTTAATGGCCCTAGCGAGATAAATTTACTTTTATTCAGTATTTTTTACATGTTTTGCACTTTCTAGCCTCCTATAAATGCTGAAATTCTGAAAAAAATCGTCTTATCTCGATATGTATTTTAAAAATATATATTTCTGAAAGGTAAAGCATTAGCTGTTTCTATACTTTTATAGGCGACCTTCTTGGCATGCAATGCCTCTCATGCGCGCTATATTTAGAATTCTGACACCCGTATAATCCCCGTGGTCACGAGAGTTCCATCTTCTCTTCAGCTCTGTCGAATGTCAGAATTTCAGACCGTATATCTGTTTTCTCACGATGTTTTGTAGTACTAAAAATAATACTTCAAAAAGATACTGATGATTTACAAAAGTACTGAAGCTCATAAAATGATTTATGACGTTCATTAAACCAGGAACAATAGTAGATGGAATATACTTAGTGTTAAAAGGAACACTTTTTTTTTTACCGAAGGCATCATATTTTGTAGTTCCTATGGTATATAACGAGCTACCAGCAGTGGGGGGGTCCAATTATCCATTGGTTGTTGCATTTATATGCAGAATTTTCAATGTTTATCCTCGTCCATTCGAAATGTTCCGCCCACTCGCACTCAATTATCCATTAATTTGTATCCATACGAGTATATCTGAATTTGTTGTCCTTAACTCTTTAAATATTAATATACTCTTTAAATGAAGAAGTACTCGTACTGTAATTGTTAAATGTTCTCATACTGCATAATTTCCTTCGAATTGTTATCTTTCTCGGATGAAATGCCTAATTATCCTCGTTATAGGATGAAATACCTAATAATCCTCCTTACAAGATGAAATACCTAATTATTCTCCTTATGGGATGAAATGCCTAATTATCCTCGTTATAGGATGAAATGCCTAATAATCCTCCTTATAAGATGAAATACCTAATTATTCTCCTTATGGGATGAAATGCCTAATTATCCTCGTTATAGGATGAAATGCCTAATAATCCTCCTTATAAGATGAAATACCTAATTATTCTCCTTATGGGATGAAATGCCTAATTATCCTCGTTATAGGATGAAATGCCTTATAATCCTCCTTATAAGATGAAATACCTAATTATTCTCCTTATGGGATGAAATGCCTAATTATCCTCGTTATAGGATGAAATGCCTAATAATCCTCCTTATAAGATGAAATACCTAATTATTCTCCTTATGGGATGAAATGCCTAATTATCCTCGTTATAGGATGAAATGCCTAATAATCCTCCTTATAAGATGAAATACCTAATTATTCTCCTTATGGGATGAAATGCCTAATTATCCTCGTTATAGGATGAAATGCCTAATAATCCTCCTTATAAGATGAAATACCTAATTATTCTCCTTATGGGATGAAATGCCTAATTATCCTCGTTATAGGATGAAATGCCTAATAATCCTCCTTATAAGATGAAATACCTTATTATTCTCCTTATGGGATGAAATGCCTAATTATCTTCGTTATATGATGAAATGCCTAATAATCCTCCTTATAAGATGAAATACTAATTATTCTCCTTATGGGATGAAATGCCTAATTATCCTCGTTATAGGATGAAATGCCTAATAATCCTCCTTATAAGATGAAATACCTAATTATTCTCCTTATGGGATGAAATGCCTAATTATCCTCGTTATAGGATGAAATGCCTAATAATCCTCCTTATAAGATGAAATACCTAATTATTCTCCTTATGGGATGAAATGCCTAATTATCCTCGTTATAGGATGAAATGCCTAATAATCCTCGTTATAGGATGAAATGCCTAATAATCCTCCTTATAAGATGAAATACCTAATTATTCTCCTTATGGGATGAAATGCCTAATTATCCTCGTTATAGGATGAAATGCCTAATAATCCTCCTTATAAGATGAAATACCTAATTATTCTCCTTATGGGATGAAATGCCTAATTATCCTCGTTATAGGATGAAATGCCTAATAATCCTCCTTATAAGATGAAATGCCTAATTATCCTCGTTATAGGATGAAATGCCTAATAATCCTCCTTATAAGATGAAATACCTAATTATTCTCCTTATGGGATGAAATGCCTAATTATCCTCGTTATAGGATGAAATGCCTAATAATCCTCCTTATAAGATGAAATACCTTATTATTCTCCTTATGGGATGAAATGCCTAATTATCTTCGTTATATGATGAAATGCCTAATAATCCTCCTTATAAGATGAAATACCTAATTATTCTCCTTATGGGATGAAATGCCTAATTAACTAATAATAAAAACAAGTCATTTACCAATTTTTGGGCTAATCTTTATTTGTGATATGTTGACACTATGGTTTTTTCTGTTTTTTTTTTTTAATTAAAAATATCATGGAATTCTAAATTGACAGAGAATATATAGTACTAGTGTAATTATCACGTTTGATAAATTAGTTGGCTTTAAATGTGAATTCCATGTTAGTCGGTCAGTAAATCTACGTATCTGAGCATATTGATTAAATATGACAGGGTAAGCGGAATATATTTTACATGATATCAAGCATGTCTTTACATGATATCAAGCATGTCTTTACATGATATCAAGCATGTCTTTAAGCTTTTGTTTCATTTTCATGTTTTTACTTGTCTTGTTTACGTAACATATTACATTTAAATTAAATAAAATGATAGAGTCGAAACTCTTAAATGTGGTAGGAGACGTGAGATGGTAGAAGTGTGTGGGAGACGTTGTGAGATGGACTTATTATTTAGCTGAAATATTTAAGTATACCAAGAATAGTCTCACGTAGTACAAACCGATAATCAGGTCTCACATTTTAACAAATTGGGGAAATTTTATGACAGATGTAATAAATATCTTGTCTACGATCGGCAAAATGCATCGATTTGTTTTTTTTTTCATGTTTGTAAGTCCTCAGTAAGAAACAAGCAAAGCCTAATTTATTGGGTATAAGATAAGTTAAAGGCAACAAACCCAGATCCATATAAATCGGGTATTCACTTTGAATCACTTGTTTTTTGTCTTGTATCTTCATAAACAATGTATTTACACAATTACTTATCATGTAACTAAATAAATACACTAAAAACTGACTGCTTGATCCATCCTGTCATGTAGTTCATGACTGACCATCGTGACTCCCATGATAGCCTCCGACGACTCTTCTCCATCCATCCCTGCACTCCGTGGCTCGAAGGGCAGTTGTTAAGGGTAGTCCAGTTGCGTATCTCACTCGGTCAGTCCAACACGTTGAGATTTTTCCTTTTTTGCGTCATCCTCCTGCGCTTTCACAAACATCTCCAAATTATATTCTTGGCAACAAGCTATGTGCCCAAAAATCATTCATCGAAGGCATATTGTCAACAATATGTCAGTTATTCTCGATTATTTGAGAATGGAGGCGTTAATCTTATAGAGAGACCAGCATTTTGATAGACACAGATGACAAATATGTTTAGCAGACGGTATTAATGTCAAAACGTTGATTATTTTTTTTTAACACTTGAATTTCAAAGAAGTATGTTCAAACGTGAAGTAAATACAATGATCGTCAAATATATTTTATCGATATTAAATCACTTGTTTTTATTTTAAACGAAAAATATATTAATTTTGCATGGCAAAGATAGTACTCGTATTTCAAATAATTTAATCAAAATTGGTATGCACTAATTAAATTTACTCAGGGATTATTAATTCCACAATACAAACACCGCATGATTTTCGATAATTACCTTTTCATCATGGGCAAACAAATTAACGGGGATTATTTATCTTTATTTTGAAATGCAAATGAATATACTGAAACAATGGAGGCTGTCAATTTCCGTGTGGTGTTTAGTGCAGCATTGTTTGTTAGGGGATTGTGTTTCAAGTACTCGTATTCAGTAGGAATATTCAAAATTGTATATTTTCATGAACTACACATACTTTTGTTTGAAGAATTTTCAATTTATTTTAAATGTGAATACGAGTAGGTTTGAAAATTAATTATTTTATTTCCATGAAATTGAAGCAAATATTGAAATGTTTATTTTTCGTTCCAACATTGATTAATTCATTCCATAAAATACCTGAAATTTAATAAAATAACTAACATTGCTTTTAAGGCTATAATTTGATAAAACCATTTTTAAATTCAATTTTTATAATTTCAATGAACGGTTATTTATAAACGTTTTGTAGTAATTTCCGATTAATTTTGTCCTGAAGATCCATTGATTATTTTCTTTTAAATTGGAGTATTGCTATAAATTTAGCTATTGGTCAAAATATGTGTGTGAAGTATTTTGATGTATGATTGCGAGACATGGCGCATGTGCAAAAGAGGTCGAAAAAGATTGGAGGCCTTCGAGATGTGGACCTATAGACGAATCCTAAGGATTTAGGAGATACCACATTTCAAATACCGAGGTTCTCAGCAGGATTGAAGAAACCAGGCACCTTTCAAACACCACATCGGAAAGACGTGCTATGGGTCATATGGTGCGACATGAAAATTTCCTGCATAGTATACAGGAGGGAATGATTGAGGGATCAATTGGCAGAGCAAATATGCCACGGTATGAACTGCACCTCCTATACTGAGCTCAAGAGGATCGGATTGGAGGAGGAGATGCAGGGCTTTGCAGCTAACCAATCCCCAGGATTGAAACTGTAGAAGAAGACTATAAAAATCGTTGAGTTGTTGACGTTATGACATTGACAAAATTCAAACTTTCTGGTCTCTGATCTTTACTTTCAGACTTTTTTTCTGCATTTAATAGTGATCGAACACTTAGTTACCTCAAATGCTTATATTTAACCTCGATATTGTCTATCCGATGTTATCAGTTTAGTAAAATTCAACGTACATTGCGTCTAATTAAATACACAAAAAGGTTGTTTATACCGTCAATGTAACTCAGTTGGTTTATACTGTCAACGTAACTAACTCAGTTTGTTTATACCGTCAATGTAACTCAGTTTGTTTATACCGTCAGGGCTACTCAGTTTGTTTATACCGTCAATGTAACTCAGTTTGTTTATACCGTCAATGTAACTCAGTTTGTTTATACCGTCAATGTAATTCAGTTTGTTTATACTCTCAATGTAACTCAGTTTATTTATACTCTCAATGTAACTCAGTTTGTTTATAATGTCAATGTAACTCAGTTTGTTTATAATGTCAATGTAACTCAGTTTGTTTATAATGTCAATGAAACTCAGTTTGTAGAGCGTTAGACTTAAAATACCCGGTTTGATGTCTGATTTTGACTTTTTCACTATTACGCAATTTGTTTATTTTTAGTAAAATTATTGTATAATTGTATTATTAAACGTTTCTGTTGTGTACAGTACAACCTTATAGGTTTATTGTCATGTGGTGACCTCTTAAAATCAATTAGAAAGAGTTTAAGATACCTGAAGAAGTATTAGATTTTTTTTTTTAAGAAATGGGCATTCACAAGACTTGAACTCACTATCTTCATCCTGGAATACAAGTGTCCTACCAACTTAACCACGGAGTTCATTGTCGTGATATTATGTTTGCAAAAAAATGCTAGAAAATTTTTCTTTAATAAACATTGTACTAGCATTTCAGTGCGTTATAAGAAACGTTGTTTAAAATTTCATATAGAAAGTTTTATGAATCCTTGTTTTTTTTAATATCATACATTTTAATAATGAACAGAAACGGCAACTTAAAAGTTTAGATAAAAATATATGAGACATAAAAGCTTTGCAAAGTAATAAGAGATATTTTACCTTTTTCCTAATAAATAAATCATTTAAAATAATTAAATAATATCTTTCTTTCCCCAATATTTTTTTTTCTGACCACTAATGCGTTTTTCTAAAATGATATAATTTATTCATTTAAAATAGGATTATGACAAATAATGAATATTTTCCCGTAAAATATTGGCACCGATAATATTTTACAGAATTTTTAAATAAATAAATAATAGGTTTATTGATAGCAACATAGTATGTACAAAATATATTTAAATAACACTTCTAAAACACATAAATTGCAGATAATACATTAAATACAGAAGCTCTCAAAATGTCTGGGCTCATCTAATAACATCCCCTCGGCCAAAACACACCCCACCAATATAGGGCGAACCCAGCCACGGGAACACCAGATGTTTTTCAGCCCACACCCTTGAACACGTAGAACAAGAATATAAAAAGAAAACACAGAAAATAAATAGATGACAAAAAAAATACATATTCAAGAGAGAAGACACTAAAAGGTCCGGGCTCATCCCACAAACATTCCCCCAGCCGAGATACACCCCACCAATGTAGGGCGAGCCCGACCGCAAGGGCATCAGGGGGCTTCTATCCCACACCCCCGCATATCTAGATTAAAGAATAAATAGAAAAAAATAAACAGAAACGTATGGCAGAAAACAAAATAAAAAGTAAACCCACAAATACCACCTAAGGTTAACTGTCAGCAAGAACGAGAAAAAAAAAGCCTCAAAGGAGTCCAAATTTTACAAAATGACAAATGGGAAATGAAATAGTTGAGACAACATTGAAATAGTTAGGCAGTAATACATTGAAATAGATAAGCAGTTTTAAAAGAATGAATGAAGAGATAACGCACAAACACGTATGCACAATCCTCGATTCACCACCAGCGAAAAGAGAGAAAAGAAAGAAAATAAGAAAAGAAAAGCAAACAAGAGACCCATTAACCACTGAGAAACCCATTAACCACCCAGAAGATAACACTTTAGAGCATCTCTGAAGGTACAACTATTCACCCGCTCCTTCAAGGCCTGGGGCAACTCATTCCAGCATTTGCTGGCTGAGTATGAGAAGGATTTTGACACATGTTCAAAATTTTAAAAATAATGGTCAATCTTCTACCGAGTTTGATCGACAACACGTTGAATAGATATAGTCGAAATGGCGACAGAGCACTCACTTTATACATAATTCAAAGGCGCTTTGCTCTCAAAACAAAATGGAAACAATTAACAACAATACTGAACCTAGAACCAAAAGTTAAGAGTGAAGCGAACATTTTTCATTACAATGATCACTTTAGTAAGAGTGAAGCGAACATTTTTCAAAGAAATTACCACTTTGGCAAGAGTGAGGCGAATATTTGTAATAGCCAAGACCACTTTAAAAAGAGTGAGACTAACATTTTTCATAACCACAATCACTTTGCCAAGAGTGAGATGCACACTGACCATTCCAATGACCACTTTGGTAAGAGTGAGACGCAAATTGACCATTCCAATGACCACTTTGGCAAGAGTGAGATGCACATTGACCATTCCAATGACCACTTTGGTAAGAGTGAGACGCACATTGACCATTCCAATAACCACTTTGGTAAGAGTGAGGTGAATATTTATCATAACAATGTCACTTTTGACAAAAATGAGGCAAACTTTTGTCAAATTAATTATCACTTTAGCAAGAGTGAGACCATAATTTGTCAAAGGCACAATTACTTTGACAATTAACAGACGAACAAGAAGGAAACTTTGCTCTTGAAATAAGATCACCCTAATGATGCTGATAAGGAATACCCAACCTCTTGTGAACACCTGTACGTTTCACCTACAGTTAAAGTTCCCATGGCTTTCAATTCCAACTCAATTCTAAGTGGCTGACATAGCAGAACATTAATGTAAGGACCTCGAGGCAACCGATTTAATTAGATTCAACCCTTATTCAATGTGCAGTTAGTCCCAACTTGCAATGCAAAACTCTAAACTTTCTCTCTTCAGTTCTCTAACAAACTAAGCTTTTACTCGTAGTTCTAAAAGCACCGATTACTTAGGGTACATAAGTAAACTTAACACTGGCCAAACCATTGTGCCAGGGATAAAAAAACTTTTCCGTTTTCAAAACATTTATTTCTATTGATTACCAGTTTTTGCAAAACATCACCAACCTTCGAAAAACTCTAATTTATCTCATCATCATTGTCAACCAGGGTCGATCTACTGCTGGATGAAGGTCTCCCCAAGTTGACTCCGAATAGTTTGGTTTTTTTGCTCGTTGATGCCATATGATGCTGCCATGCTTCCTGACTTCATCTATCCAGCGTACCTTCGGTCTTCTTCTGGGCCTCTTTATGCCTCTTGGGTACCATTGGATTATTTCGGATGCACATCGCAAGTCTGACATTCTGGCTACGTGTCCTACATATTGCCACTTTGTTTTCTTGCACACCTTTATAACGTTTTCTACCTTTGTTATATTATGAATCCAGGTTTTTCGTTTACGGTCTCTTTTAGTATATCCCAACATACATCTCTCCATGCCCATTTGTGCAGTCTGGAGCTTTTGTGTGTTCTTTACTGTGCGCGTCTATATCTAATTTATCTATTCATTACTAAATATGTAGGCTGTTTGCAAAGACAGAGATGAGATGTCATGATGTAAGCGCTAATGACTCCTGAACAATTTAAATTGTACGTACTCGTAATTCCTGTGGCATTCATCGCTTGGTCACCCACACATGCGATGGGTTGGTAATACTTGAATATAAAAGAAAATCGAAAGCCTTTGAGGTCAACGGACCTTGGAATAAGGGTACATGGGATCATATGATTGAAGTTGGAACACTTAAGAAGGAAGTCATATGGAGAAAGATAATTGGTTATTTTTTTACGATACATCTAATAATATTCTGCAAAAATCAATCTACATTGCCATTACATACACTTTACTCAGAAAAACAATTGACATTCAAAACAACAGGTTCTCAATTATCCGGGGTGTTGGGGAATTAATTGATCCAGATATTGAAATGCCGGGATAATCTCTACCAAAAACTAAAAAAAAATTAAGTTATTCTACATATTTACTCTTTTATTAAAAATATGACAAAGCAAGTTTATTTTTCACGTCTGTTATTTTTTTCAAATGGATACTTCGTAGATTTTGCAACATTTTTGTTGCTCTAAATAACGGAGTAAGCTTTCAACATTAATTGAAAGCAGCACTTAAAAAAGCCTTCTTAACTTTTAAAGGCAAAATTACTTATAATATACGAGAGGAAACTCGAATATTGGATAAATTAGTAAAATACAAGATGTCAGTTTTTGTTTTTAAAAGGCTCAAGACTGGTTTTCACTTCTAACTTATTTAACACATTTCTGGTTGGTTGGAAGTGCTTGCCACATGGTAATAAACCTGTGGTTTTGTATTATATATAATGAAGGTGTTATACAATACAATATAATGGAACTCTTTTTTAATAATTATTTACACTTCGCCCGTAACCGTTTGGATAAAAAATAGAATATATTAAACACACTCGTTAAAAAAGTTTGCCTTCCACTGGATTAGAATTGAAGCACGTGAAAGCTTTTACTTGTATAATAAGTATCGAGTAAGGAATAGCAACGACAATTTCTCCGTTTTATTAGGAAAATGTTATCCTTCTGTACAGTTTCACCCAAACATATGAGGGTTGAATATCCAAGAATGTAAACGTTATTTCTACAAGGCGTTACAAATGTCGAAAACCTTGACCAAGGGAGCGTGGTTTTTTTTTCAAGATGTCATTCATGATATCATATTTTCATTTTATTTATTTAACACTCTTCTTGCAAAAACATTCTGGCGAGATTATGGCCATGCGGCAATCTCTTTCAACCAACCAGACTTTTATTTTCGTTTTGACTTAAAACAAGAACTCTTAGTTACTCGGCCAGCAGATCCAGTGTCTGAGCATTAAAATTAAACATTTTGAGGGGAAGATAATATATTTTTATATGATTGTTGAAGCAACCTGGAGTATACCTCTGTTATAAAGATTCCAAACTATAGGTTGAACGTTGGTTTAGTTGTGGCGGACTAGTGGCAATTTTTGGAGGGTGCGTATCATGGAGAGGCATTGTTATATATTCTTGCGTCATATAATGGTAGATGTACTTTTGATCTTGTATTTCTTTACAAAGTCTCGAATAGTTTTGTAAACTTGCCTGCGAATCCGGTGCGTGTTAATTTAAGTGTTCCCTGTCGCTTTTTTATAGTTCGGAAATTCTAGGATGAGTCCTGTAACAGCTCACAAATTTGCCCCAATACAACCTAATTAATTGTATTTACCTAAATAACTTGCTATTTATTAGAATTGAGGCTTATATTAAAGTTGATAAAATAGTTGAAATTACTGAACATCGTTACAAGTTTGTATTGGGGCAAATTTGTGAGCTGTCACAGGACTCATCCTAGATTTTCCGAACTATAGATAATCTACTTTGTTCAGTGTAACTTCATTAACCCTTCCTTCCCAGTGATGTGTAACTAGTACACATTGCTTCTAAACACTTTAATATCTCTATAAATGTAATAAATACTGGGTTCGGATTTTAGGTATTCCTTCGTATAACATTTACAAATTGGATGAAAAAAATAATATTAATAATAATTAGCACTTATCGGACACATCAGAGATATTTTGTGAAAATCGGGAATAAATTCACCAATACAATCAAACATGTGCCAGTGTGTGACGTAGGTATATTCATTCTAAAAAAACCGCTATGGGTGAGGAAGCGACGCTATTCACGTCTCACTCTACTTCGGTAAATGAGAACGCCAGAAAATAAATCTCAGTTTGCTCGCTTCAGTAGCTCTCGGGCATTCATTTGAGGTAGTCTCTTTGTCCGTTATGTGAACGTCGACCGATGTTTTTTTCATGTTTTCAACAATTAAATTTCAATTTTTATCACTTTTGACTTCAAATTAAATTAATTTAAGCGATTGGCTATGAATATTCTAATTTTTTTCCGATTTTAAATCGCTAATTTTTACATGTGTATTGATGTACATTGAATACACAACACCGGAACGCGCGGATTTTTTTAGCACAGGAAGGGAAAGGTTAAGAAGTAACAACGGTTTCTGTAACTCTGTATGAAGAATGTGCCGAGAGTAACATGCAGTAACTAACTTGATGTGGACATATTTGGTTCAACACTGTCAGAGTTAAGGAGGATTGTCGCTAAACAGACTGATGAATAAGTTTTTAAAATTCATTTCTATATGTTGTATACAATAAGTAATATTTCCAGTGACCCGCTGACATGATAGAACTGTGCATCAGATGAATACCAATAAATTGACTTTTAATCCTTGGTATAATTTATTAATTGTTTGTTTTGTGTAAAATCTTGATTCATTTCCTCGTTCGTGTCCTTTTAAATAAAATATAAAATAAAATAAAAGTGTATATTTTTAAGCTGTCACTTTTGTTATTCTAATGTATTTCCTTTCGTATAAAATATAACAAATTAATCACCGTGTTATTGTTCAATTGTAAACTTATTCTATTTTATTTGTCCTTTTGCACAGAAGCGTGCCCGCCGCTTCAAGAACGCCATCCTGTGCGACCTGCACTTTGCTGACGTCGCCCTCATGGAGTGCAGCGACTTCATGCAGCAGCTGCGCAGCTTCAAGCCGCAGTCCCTGGGCTGCGCCGTGGCACGCCGCAAGAGCAGCACCACGCTAATCTTCCCGCTGCCTCCGCAAGCCTGTTCAGGTAAGCCCAGTCCTCCAACCTCATCGCTCAACATCTCGAACAGAACATAATTGGGTTGCTTGCAGTGTGGATGTATATTCGCAGTTTTTTCAGGTGTTTCAACATTTCTTCAGGTGTCCAAGAATTTTAGGCGAGACGACACAATCTTCAGCGCCCGCAACACTAAAGGCTTTCTCCCTTCATCAGGTGGAAATTCTCAGCCATTATTCATCGTCATTGCTTCACCTTCCTGGGGAGCTTTCTGCGTTTTTTTTCACCAAATTTGGGAAAATTCCAATTTACATAACCGCAGCCGCGTCTTTTCTATCCCTATGATCAACGTAATAAACTTTAATAAATGAAGAATAAAACTCATAAACCACGTAGGAACTATATTTTGATTTTTTTAATGAAAAAACAGTACATCAACAAGCGACAATATACCCATAAATAGCATACGAGTGTATGTGAATTCAAACTCAAACTGATTCTGTTTTACAACCAAAGATGTCACTGGGCACATTTCCACAAGCAGTTTTCTCAAATACCGCACAGTTTTTTTCTTATAACCCTTTGCGGATTTTTGGCTCTTGAGTCGTTTATGAGTTTTACTCTTCAAATATTCCTTGCCGATCGTTTAATTATCTATATGTTGTGTTCCAACAAGATAAATATGGACTCTTATTAATTGATTTGTCATGTCGCATCTGGATCATTGTAATTCTATTAATTCTGGTTTGCCTAACTGCAGTCCGTTTTTAAAGCAGCTGCTAGGCTAATATATGGTAGTCATAAATATTGTCATATTGGCCTTCCTCTAAAAAGTCTACAGAAGCTTAAGTGTCGCGAACGGATTGATTTCTAGCTTTGTATTGAAATCCTTTAATGAGATATCTCCATTGTCTTCTTCTTTTCTTCTTCCTGGCACTGTCCCAACTCATTGCCTAGGTAGGCTGTTTGGGTCGGCTCTTCTCGTTCTCAGGCTGTATGTTCTTCGGTTCTGGGTGTTGCTGTTTGTAACGGGAATCGAACCCGCGATCCCCGGGCTGCAAGTCATGCGTCTTACCAACTAGGTCACGGAGCTCGTCAGTGAATTGTATTATTGACTTGAAAAAAAAAACCTGTTTTGTCACCTTAAACCAGTTTCTAAGTAGTTCGCTACCAATGTGTGTAACCACTTACGAGTAGTAACTCTTCAAAAAATGCCATTGTGAACCATTTTCTAAGCTTTACACAGGTGGTGGCTTGGTGCCAGATCAAGCTGTGAGAAAGGAAGCAATAAACTTCTTTGCCAAATTTCTGCAACAGCTGAACAGTAAAATTTGAGCCTTGGACAGAATCCAAACAAACAGTGGCTCGTGGCATTTGTTCTGAGTTGTTTACTAAAGCCCACATTTGACCTGATTGTCATTTCAAGACGCAAAATTATTAACGGCCATCCTGATATTCTTTTACTTGAATACTGCTCAATCGTTGTAGTCTAGTTGATAAAACATCTCCTAACCTTGGGGCTCCGGGTTCCAGACTGGTTTATACTTAAGACTTCTTTAAGATCTTTCTGTTTGATTGGAAGACGTTGCCACAAACTCATCAGATTGGACCTTTAACTACTAAAAGTGTATCATCAGCAAAATATGTTAAATAACGTCTGATGAAATATATTTTATTTATTTATTTTATAACAATGCACGGTATTTTATCGACAATTAAAAAAAGGTTACAAAAATAATATTCAAATTAGAAATTTGATTGCAAATAAATATAAATACAATTTGTCATATTCCATCTTTGAAACGCAAAAACCATCGACGACCTATCCTTTAATTCATAGCATCCTCACCGTACACTTTACAAATATCACGAGCAGCTTGATTCCCTCGATTGTACGCGAACAGAAAGAGGTGTCGAAAATGCTCACTTTCGTCTACTTGACATTCCATTTTGAAGGCTTGTAATCAAATAAAAATAATATATGTAACGTAAAAGCAAACACAATATCTTGTAAAGCAGAAAATTTTCTTTCGAATGAAGTACTATATAACCTTAACCATTTTATTTTACTTTTGGTGCTCATTTTTTAAATATGGAAAAAAACGGACACAACTTATGTTAACACCTTATATTTGAAAACAATAGCGAAAATTCTGAAAGAAAATTAATTGCTCGAAATTTTTATTTCGAAGAAAACTGAAAAAATATATTCTTTTTCTCTTCAATCACAATGACATAAAAATTTCCATATTTTATTTTCCATTTTTTATTGCGAATAAAAATATCGTCAACGAGAACTAATTTCCTGTATCCTTATATTTTAATATAAAAAGAAGTCATAACCCGGTGTTCAAATTTGACGGTCACCAGGAAAGTTTCTCGATTTACGAGGATATTAAAAAGCATAAAACTAAATGATACTCGTACCTTCCTTGAGATGAAAGTTTTTGGTCTTTTTTCATAAGAAACATTCTTTTTTTTTTTATTTGAAGTCGTTTCTTCTACCGTGCTTTTATACTCGTATAAGGTGTAGAACTCATCAACATATTAGAATTAATGAACCGGACATATTGAAGGACGTGGCCAGGAGAGAACATTGTCATTGATTTCATTTATTAGAACCACTTCAGTTGGCACGAAACAGACACTTTTTGAACATTTTTTTTCAATTCAAACTATCAATGATAGTCCAGGCCGTTGATCATATACAATGCTCTCTCTACCATCACGAAATCTTGTTCCACTTAAAAACGTTATTATGATTCATTTCATAAACATTTTGAATCATTCCAAAAGTTTCTGAGGCACTTTTGATCAATTTAAAACAATATTTAATGTTGGCACGTTGCTTCATTGTTTCTTTTCCGACCGAGACTCAGAAGGTGCTGTCAATTGTTACGTTATTACGAATGAACCAGCAATGCCAGCGCTTTGATTTTTTTACGGAAGATTCGTTTATTTATCAACAGATGGCGCTGATGGTTACGCGAAAGTAAAATCAGTCACTTTTCCCACTGGACAGACCGTGTATGTAGGATTAACAAGATATGCCTATCGTAAATAGGCTAACATAGTCATGTCCTGTGGTACAAATTATCAATATCCTAAAATCTCGGTTTTTTTTTGTTCAAACAATAGATATGATCAAAGTCATACGACCGAAGTCAAGTATTCTTATAACCCCGAATACTAGGCGAAAAAATGCCTGTGTTGTTCGAGGCGAGTAGCACAGCGCGGGGTTCGAACTGACAACCTTTAGCAAATCTAGTGCATAACCGCGCGGCCATGCCCCTCACTTTGGATTGTGCCTTATATTACGAGTATATATTGTAAATTGTGGGTAATGGGCATTTAGTTTAGTTTTAACAGTGACGATTGTTTCATTGCCTTTATTGAAAGTTATTCACAGGATTTCAAAATGAGCAGACTTAAAGTTTCACTTTAAAATATTTAAATTCGAACCCTGCGTTACTTAAAAAAAATACTAAATTAAAGTAATAAGGTAGATTAGGACAAATAAACCAGAGCAAAGGTTTGAAACCTTTGGAGGAAACTTTATCAACATGCCAAAACCGTTAGATAAAATCGCATACTCGCCAAAATAAGATTTTCAAGGACCGAATAAAACAGTTTTTAACGAAAAGTTTTCCTTCCTCTGAAAAACGAGCTGGGAATGATAAGCGAAGTTTTTATGGACCCTGTTGCTGTGCCCGGGCATGTAAGGAATACTGTTACAAGATGAAGTTACTGATGGTCTCTGTGATTAATCGAGGATTTTATGGGAAATTAACGTAATTTCCCGCAGACCTGTTTTTACTTGTGTTTTATGGGAAAAATTATACGTTTTTACGTTTCACTTTTATTCTTGACTAGGATCGGAATAAAATGGAGTTTTTAAGACAAATAGTTTTATAATAAAAACACATAAAATTAGGAAAATTAAGTAATTGTATTTTTTACACAAATTTCAGATATTTTAATCAAAACAAATATAACGTAGAAAGTCAGTGAAATCGTAGGAGTTGTGAGCTACGGTGTATGGATGTAGAAAAGAGGTAGAACGTGTGTTAAGGTAGAAAAATCTAGCATTATGTCCTCTCAACCTACCCGGACAGCTAAATGGCGTAATGGTACGTATGTAACAAATATGTTTATATATAATATAATCACATCTTAAACCACTGTAAAAGTGGTTTATATCAGAATATTCATGTAAAAATTATTATACAAATAGATAATTAAATAAAAAGACTTACATAAGAGAAAGTGTAAATATATTTGTATACAACTATGTTATATCCACCTAATATGTTTTATTCAATAACAGCTACAAATTCGTGAACTATATGCTTAACAAACATCGCGCTCGCACTACAGATAGTATTTGTGCAACGGAAAGTATTGTTATATCTTGATTGTATTTTGGTACATTTATAAAAGTTTGCAGTTTACACAATAACACGTAAACAATGTGGTTATTTACGCTGCCATTTGGAAACCTAAAATTGTAAAGGCATTTCATGATGCTGTGAATCAAGAAGTTGCTGACCACCAGCTGAGCGTTGCAGATACTGAAGATTAAGTCCCCGGCCCCTCACTCTAAGTTTGAACACCAAGCTCTAATTAATATAGCTTGTTTGGTGTTCAACCTACAGTGAGTGGACTTGGACACAATCATCGTCGGAATCGTCTGCACTTCACCATTAGCTTCGTATGCAAGGATTGTCATATTGGTAAGAATATTTTAATTTACAGTGAAACATCTATCTAGTGTTTTTTTAACCCTCACACGGGCGCAATACAAATCCTAACACATTCGGGCGCAACTCATCTGTGAGATTAAAAATTTAATTTCTGCTTAGGCTTAAGGAAAATCATATCAAACTGAACTTTTCACTCAAACATGATTATATAACATTTGTACATTTCTTTGCACTTTTCAATAACAACATTTTTAATTTTCTAATATTGTTTTTCTTAAAATAGAAAATAACTATGATAGTTTACAACATTCTCAGTCTTTTGTGGGCAGCTTATCAACACAACTAATGCAGTTCAGTAACATCACAAATTTTTTCAGTCATTTAATACCCACAATAGGTTTGAAAAAAAGATTTAGCACAATAAAAACTATGAGGAATTAACTGTCACATCTTCATTAAGTGTTCATGTGTAGAAAATAAAATAACTTAACATTAGAGAACACTATGCTAGCACTTTTTCAAACATAATTTAGAAGTGATTCCTGATCAGGCTCACGCTGAACATTTTCGAAAACATTCTTATAACAATTTTCACACACCATGCGTGCATGTTCGTAATCATATAGTAAATAACGATCAATATTATTGAATTATGGGCTACAACATAGATATACGAACTATTGCAGGTATATAAAAAGAAATATTGAGAAAAAAAAAATATTTCAGAAACTAAAGATACTCACGTAATCGGGCGCAACTCATCCAACAGATTAAAACGTCCGTCACGGATACCAACGGCGCACTGTAAAAATAACAAAGATACTCTTGTGAGAGGGGTAGGGAGTCAGGAAGCTACTATAAGCCTCACCTCTTTGTCGGTAAACCTCACCCATTGGCACAAAAAAAACTAGATACCTCATCTCACAGATTAGATGCGCCCGTCCAAGGGTTAAGGAACTTATTGAACTTAACTATAATTAACGGGAAAACAAATGTTGCGGGAATATTTGAAAAAAAAATGTGTTATACCAAAATGTTCAATATACTTAAAAAAAACATTCGCACATGAACATAAATGTGTTTAAATAAAAATGAACTTTTAATGCCGAACCAAAAACATATTTTTAATTAAATTGAAATAGTCTTCTATCATGATTTGTTTTTTGGCAGTTTTATCATATTTCAATAAGTAATTAGACAATGATTTTTATTGTATATTAATAAAAAAAAGATTTTTGGTGTCTTCTTCGACCTTGCCTCCTCCTTTTATCTTCTTCAGTGTGGGTGATTGAAGCATCAGCAGTCTCGAATTTTCCGATCAATGTTTAGTAGTGCTGTTCATAATATTTTAAATCAATCATTTATATTTAATTTTGTTTCAAAATATTATATAATTAGCATATTTTGAAAAATATACGTGTATATTATTGGTACACATTCGAGACTGGATAAAATAAACGATACTTGCAAGGGTAACGATTATTTGAGGAACTATCAATCGAGATTTGATTGTTTTATGTTAAGTTATCTACAATAGATGAATAAGGAAGGAGGAACATGATCAGAGGAATGTGGTTAGAGATGTTTTGACGTTTAAGAGACGCTCTTGGGTCATGTTTAGTTATAAATTGTACGACAAACAACTCCAAGTAAAAATAAACAAATCTATTGCAGAATTGGATCGACTCGTGCGGCTTATAATAAAATGAGAAGCGTATTCTGCGATGATAATCTAAACTTAAAACTTCGACGACGGTTAGTCAAATGCTACGTTTGGTCAGTGTTATTGCATGGAGTGGAATCATGGACCCTCAAAGTTGATAGTAACATATGAACCGACTGGAAGCATTCGAAATGTGGATGCACCGGAGAATGCTACGGATACCCTGGACGGATATGGTCAGCAACACAAGGGTTCTTCATATAGCCAAAGTTGATAGAGAGTTGCTGACTGATATTTAAATCCGTAAGGTGTCCTATTTGGGTCATGTACTTAGAGGAGCAAAGTTCAAATTACTGCACCTGATCATCCAAGGCAAAATAGAGGGTCGAAGAGGTGTTCGCAGGAGGCAAATCTCCTGGTTCCGCAGTATACGTGATTGGACTGGTATAAGGAGCGTTGGAGATCTTTTTTGGGCTGCCGAGGACAAAGATGCCTACTCTCTATATTCGACGTTGGGGGTACCTACATGACACTGGGAAAAGAAAGGAAACAGTTTTTTCGCAGTTCAATATGATATTTATTTATGACGATTTTCGAGACGTAGTTGGTAAGATGCTTGTCTTCCACTCGGGGATTATATCTCTGATATTTCTCGAAAAAACAATACAATAGGGTTTCATTATTTAAAAAAAAGTCATTCTGGTTCTTATACTTGTACGCCCTAGAAGTGTACAAATGTCGTTGATTCTTTGCGTACAGTTGTATTGTCAACACGTTTGGTGGCGAATTACCAGTTATTTGCCTGCTGCAATGGTTTAAAACTCGAAACCTCAATTACATCATGGAGCTGAATGCCATATTGTTTCCCGACCATTCATTGTTGCGCATTTCCAATTTGGAAATGTAGAGGGGTACCGTACGAATGTAGAGGGGTACCATACGAATATAGAGGGGTGCCATACGAATGTAGAGGGGTACCATACGAATGTAGAGGGGTACCATACGAATGTAGAGGGGTATCATACGAATGTAGAGGGGTACCATAAGAATATAAAGGGGTACCATACGAATGTAGAGGGGTACCATATGAATGTAGAGGGGTACCATACGAATATAGAGGGGTACCATACAAATGTAGAGGGGTACCATACGAATATAGAGGGGTACCATACGAATGTCGAGGGGTACCATACAAATGTAGAGGGGTACCATACGAATGTAGAGGGGTACCATACGAATATAGAGGGGTACCATACAAATGTAGAGGGGTACCATACGAATATAGAGGGGTACCATACGAATGTCGAGGGGTACCATACGAATGTAGAGGGGTACCATACGAAAGTAGAGGGGTACCATACGAATATAGAAGGGTACCATACGAATGTCGAGGGGTACCATACGAATGTAGAGGGGTACCATACGAATGAATAAATTTAGTGAGTATTGTATCCCAAAGCATCGATATGTCGTACTTAAATCGCAAAGCTGCATTACAAAATATGACTATTTAACTGTGAAAATACTGCTCAATTTCCTAGATTTCCTAAAAATGTTTTTTTTTCTTGATTACATAACGACTTCATCAAATAAATGGTTTTATTTGTTCGAATGAGAAAAGAAAACGATACGAGTATGTCAAACATCTCCACAGTGTGTAATTATTATATAATACATAGAAGCCTCGAAACAAGAAAGCGAGAATCCATCACGATATTCCTTCTGAAGCGTCTTCTAAGTAATTTTAACGATTTTGCGATACTACTCGTAGAAGCGCTAAGTTTATATGGCCCCGATACAATTGTTATGAAAAGAATCACCCTCTGTTCTATATACTCATACCAACTTATATAACAAATAGCACGGTTAAACGTCCAGTCACGCGTGGTATAGAGATATTGAACCAACTGAGGGACACTATGGACATATTATCGTTAGAATCCCCCTCTGTTCTATATACTCATACCAACTTATATAACAAATAGCACGGTTAAACGTCCAGTCACGCGTGGTATAGAGATATTGAACCAACTGAGCGACACTATGGACATATTATCGTTAGAATCCCCCTCTGTTCTATATACTCATACCAACTTATATAACAAATAGCACGGTTAAACGTCCAGTCACGCGTGGTATAGAGATATTGAATCAACTGAGGGACACTGGACATTTTATCGTTAGATTCCCCCTATGTTCTATATACTCATACCAACTTATATAACAAATAGCACGGTTAAACGTCCAGTCACGCGTGGTATAGAGATATTGAACCAACTGAGGGACACTATGGACATAGTATCGTTACTGCCTAGCAGTATGAGAAGAATCTTAGCTGATATTCTTCCTTACGAATAAGCTAACTCTAGAAGCAGGCCCTCTTTGTGTAACAGGAAAAAAAACTGTGCAAAGTGTAAATAAACAGTCAGTTTGCAAAACATTGCATTTATTTTATGAGAGGTGACCCTTACGAGATATAAAGAAAAAAAAGTTTTATTATGGATTAAAACTTGCGAATAAATTTATGAGTTGATAATTTAAGCTATAAATTTAATAACATTTATGTTTTTCTCAGCTTAGAAATTAAATACATACAAAGCTTTGGTTTACCATGAAAAAATATTCATTTAGAAATTAATTTAACCAAGCGAACTTTTCCTTTTAAATAAATTTACCTGTAAAATGATAAACATGTTATTACATTTAGCATAAATGAGTAGGAGTCAATTCAAATATAACCTTTAAGAAGATTACCTGTGCACTTTGCGAATTTACTAGTTAATATTCAAGTTAGTTGAGAATTATTTAATCACCATTTTAAACTGGATTAAATCATAAAGCTTGCATTATTAATTTTCCTCTCATTACTTAGTGCGTGGTGTGTGTTTATGTTGGAGAACGTAATTACTTCATTTTTAACTTATACGGAATATTCTCGTATGATGCGAAGGTACTTCAGTTCCTATCGATTTAATTATATTTGTTTGTTTTCTAATAAATGATTGCCTTACAAATTCAAATATCCAACATAAATGTTGAATATGTTATATTTGCCAACCACAATCAGTATACATTCGGGGGAAGGCAGATTTTCATAATGTTGAATTCAAATTATGATTTTAGTTAATGTATCCCTCGATTCACACGAATAATTAGTTCTAGGAAAAATTTCTTAACTAGAGTCACGTGTAAAGCTAATTGATTCGAATCTTGGAGAGACATGGATCGGTCTTTTTGTATAATTGTATTGTGTCATAAAAATTTTAAGGCCAGTATTTCAAAGTACAGGAAAAAATATGCCAGTATGCTTCCATCGTCTCACTTTGACGTGTCGTCGGATTCTGTACAGTGGTGTGGCAGGTGAGTTTGCTGGTGTGCAATGGCTCAATCACTTAAAGAAAATAAAAAGAGAATCAAAACTCCAGGGCACAGCTTCGCTTACCAACTAACTTGACGTTGGAATGGTGAGGGAATCCTCGACTTCTAAACCCAGTAACGATGACAACACTGTCCTTGTATACAGCACAACCTGGCGAGCTTATTGCCATAAAGTAAACACTTCCAACTAACTATAAAGCTGTTACAGATGTCTTGAGAGAAAACCAAACTGGAATACTATATATTTTTTTAATTCTGGGTTCCAAAGGGAATCGAATCCGCAACCTCCGGGTTGATAGACATGCATCTTACCAACTAGTCCACGAAGATCATCATTTATTCCAAACGAAAAAAAAACAACCTTCAATTGTTACAATAACAAAATTCAATTATTATTTTTATGACGATCTCCGAGGTTAAGTTGTTAAGACGTTTGAGTTTCACCCGGAGGTTTTGACTCTGATACCCGATGTTTCCCGAAAAAGAAACAAAAAGAGGTCCCAATCTGGTTAAAACGTTAACATCCGGAGTTAAGTTGTTAAGACGCTTAACTTGCTAGACTTGTAGCTCACGAACTAGACGTGATACTCGTGAGAATGTTGTTGCCTCTTCACGTGCAGGTTGTATTGCCAATTCATGCGACGTCGAACCGCGAACTCCGTAGTTCTTAACCCGAAGGCACCATTATTGACGCGGAAGACGATGTTTTCTCGAGACACGCTTTCAATAGTCCGATATACCAATCCGGATATTTTGAAACATACCTTACGAATGAATGTTTCAATAAAAATGCCTTAAAAATTTATTCCTATCGACAAATTTAACATCAATCTCTGTTCTTTACGATTCTGGACTATGCGGACGTCTGTTATTTGGATGTTATAGAGGAACAACTGGACAAATTACAGCGTCTTCAAAATTTTTGTCTAAGATTTATTTTCAACCTACGAAAGTACGATCATATAACTTCATACCAGAAGAACTGGTTGAATGTTAGAAATAGACGCCAAATTCACATACTGTCGCTATTGTATAATATCCTTAACTGTCCCGCCGCCCCCTCTTATCTCGCCGAAATTTTTCAACGTCTTTCCAATTATACATTAGCGCTACGCTCAAACAGAATTTTTTTATTGACCTTTCCAGTTCACCGCTTCTATTTTACGTCGTCCTTTACTGTCCATGCAGTGAGACTCTGGAATCAGTTACAAACCAATATAAGACTCGCTCCGTCCTTGGTATGCTTTAAGAAGCGGCTGAAAAAAACTCTTAAAATATAGTCAGTAAAATAACGTGTTTCATTCCCGATTTTTCCTTTCCTCTCCACCATCTCTTCTTTTTCTTTTGATTCATGATATCTTACTTTATATGAAAAAGAATGTTCGGGTGGTTATCAATCTTTATGGGGTTCCTGGGCATATACTCACGTATGTGTTTATGAATTTCGTGGGGATGGATAGTCATTTGAATGATTTATGCAACCGTGTAACTTGCTTCATTTACTTTTGTCTGGTTGGTTGGAAGAGGTTGCCGCCTGGCGATAAACCCGTCAGATTGTATTTGCAATAAAAGTGTTAAATAAATAAATTAATTAAGTACATAAATTTCATCATTCTTCAGCTTTTTTAACGACTTTGGATAGGCAGATAAAGAATTTAAAAAAAAAAATCAAAAATTAACAGTAATACTTAATAAACCTACGCTGTGCACGCCACTGCATCGTTAACAAGATAATTACGAAATTCAAACCGATTTTAATTATTTTTTTCTTACTTTTATTTAAATCGCGTAAAGTGGGGAGCGTATAACGAGGGTACTTGTATTGTTTATGGCGTATTTTTTGCCTTGTCTCACGAGTTCAGACTTTCAATTTAATTTATTTTTCATGGTTCTACATCTTAATTCTTAATGACTTTTTGTAAATACAAAAGCGAAGCATGCCTGTATTGTTATCTTTTTAATACATTTTTTACATTCTTATAACACAAACATGCTGGGTAAAACAAAAAATCTAGACGATTTTAATAAAATGCTTTCATGCTGTAAAAGCTAAAAAATATAGATTTTCTTACACAAAAATAATGTCTGTCAAATACGCTTTTCTGACGCTTAATTAGTTGTGTATCAAAAAAAAAATTAACAAAAGATTTTATTTAAAAAAAATGCTTTTAAAAATATATGCCTTTAGATATAACATTACAGCTTGATGGGATGAAAAAGGAAAGACGGAGGTGAGCGGTGGGAAAGAAAAGACGATCCCCGTGGCCTAGTTGTTTTCAGTTAAGGCAGCTTTTTACAATTTTTTGGTTGGTTGTAAGGTATTATCACATGACAATAAGATCACTAGATTGTACTGAAATATACAGAAACATTGTTTTCACAAAAACTTTTATTGAAACAAAAATCCTTTCAAAAAATGATTTCATTCATAAAAATTAAGATATAACATCTTGATGGGAAGGAAGGAATAGAAAGATCTGAAAGAAAAAGACGATTTCCGTAGCCTAGTTGGTAAAACACATGACTTCCGACCCCGGAGTTGCGGGTTTGTTTCCCGTTGGAAACCAGTTTTTTTTAAAACAGGATTCCGGTTTTATTTCCACTTAAGGCTAGTTTTTAGCACCTTTCTGGTTGGCTGGAAAAAATTGTCACAGATAATTAAACCATCATGTTACACTGTATACAACGGAAACAGAATAAAACACAATAAACAAACGATAACGGTTTTCTTAAAATTAAATTCTTAAATATGTTTTTGACAGGTGTACATATGAAGGAGATTATGGGATGGGCTGACAATTTCTCTGAATTGATGCAGTACATCAAGGAGTGGAATCACGTGGTACATACTCGTTATTAAGTGTCACAAGTTATCAAGTTAATGAGATCGTAATTAGGGGTCACAAGTTATCAATTTAATGAGATCGTAATTAGGTGTCACAAGTTATTAAGTTAATTCGGTCGTAATTAGGTGTCACAAGTTATTAAGTTAATGAGATCGTAATTAGGTGTCACAAGTTATTAAGTTAATTAGATCGTAATTAGGTGTCACAAGTTATTAACTTAATGAGATCGTAATTAGGTGTCACAAGTTATCAAGTTAATGAGATCGTAATTAGGTGTCACAAGTTATTAAGTTAATTAGATCGTAATTAGGTGTCACAAGTTATTAAGTTAATGAGATCGTAATTAGGTGTCACAAGTTATTAAGTTAATGAGATCGTAATTAGGTGTCACAAGTTATTAAGTTAATGAGATCGTAGTTTATGAGATTAGTTCTTGGATCAATCAAAATACACACGTATAAATATCTTATTAGTGCTTGGATCAACCAAAATACACATGTATAAATGTCTTATTAGTGCTTGGATCAATCAAAATACACATGTACAAATGTCTTATTAGTTCTTGGATCAATCAAAATACACACGTATAAATGTCTTATAAGTTCTTGGATCAATCAAAATACACATGTATAAATGTCTTATTAGTTCTTGGACCAATCAAAATACACATGTATAAATATCTTATTAGTTCTTGGATAAATCAAAATACACATGTATAAATGTCTTATTAGTGCTTGGATCAATCAAAAATAAATTTTATTCGTTTATGATGCTTGAATTAAACTAAAAATATTTTTTTAGTAAATATCTTTGTTATTTCACTAATTATATCCCAAGACTCTCTTCAGGTATAATAAAGAGTCTAAGAGCCTCAGGATAGGAGGAAGAAATACGTGCAGCGGGAATCAAATAAAATAAGTGGTATAACAAAGTAATTTTTTAAATATTCTAATATGGAGTTTCACAAAGCTTGAATATCCAAACCTTTTATAAAAACAAATTAAATACTTTATTGGTACTCAACTAAAAATATTTTTTTATTTGCAAAGCTGGTTGAATCAACCAAAAAAAATATTATACATTTCTCGGTTCTTGAACCAAAGGAAAATAAATTAATTTCTTTCATATTCCTTGTTTCAATAAAAAATACTTTATTTATTTCTTGATGCTTCAAAAATATTCTACCTAGATGATAGACTCAACCAAAAAATTGTTATTGTCTTTCTGCATGCTTGTACCAAACCTAAATCAATTTCTTTATGATGTTTGAATCAATCCAAGTTAAATTAATTTATTTCTTGATGCTTCAATAAAAATGTATATTCTGCGTAGATGCTTGAATCAACCAAATGTGTTTCTTGATATTTGAATCAACCAAAACTAAACTGATTTCTTACGTGAAGTTTGAATCCATCAAAATTAAATAGATTTATTTCTGGATGCTTCAATCAAAAATAAATTTCTGCCTGGATGATACAATCGACCAAAAACATATCAATAACTTTCTTGATGATTAAACCAACCAAACTAAATTAATTATTTTTATGATATTTGAATCAATCAAAATTATATTAATTTCTTTCTCGGTATTTCAGTATCATAAAAGACGAATACGTGGAATACACGTAAATATTTTGAAATCAAGTTTTGAGGTTCTGTTGCCGTCAGTCGAAAAAATCATTTCTGCCTTGGAGGTTGAATCTACCAAAAAAATATTTATTTGTTTTTATGTTTGAAGCAACCAAAAACAAATTAATTTCTTTCGTGTAGCGTGAATCAAACCAAAATATTAGGTGTTAACATAAGTTGTGTCCGCTTTTTTTCCAAATTAAAAATTTGCACCAAAAGTAAAACAAAATGGTAAAGGTTATACGTCATTCGAAAGAAAACTTTCTGCTCTATAAGATATTGTGTTTGCTTTTACGTTACATATATTATTTTATTTGATTACAAGCCTTCAAAATGGAATATCAAGTAGACGAAAGGGAGCATTTTCGACACCTCCTTCTGTTCGCGTTCAATCGAGGGAATAAAGCTGCTCGCGATATTTGCGAAGTGTACGGTGAAAATGCTATGAATGAAACAAAAATCAATTGTCGAACGTTGATTTTTGGTGTTTTCACTCAGAACATGTGGAACGCAAGCGCCGAACTTCTGGATTTTTCCCATTGATTAACGATGACGATATACAGTCATGTGACTGCAATTCATCTGCTCAGCCAATTCTACGGTGGTTTGAAGGGAATCTTCATGAATAATATGGTTTAAGCGGTCCTCATTTTTCACTGGTCGTCCGGAACGCTCTATGTCTTTCAGGTCGAAATTACCGTCTTTGAATCGCAAAAATCATCGGCAAGCTATCTTTTCATTCATAGCATCTTCACCGTACACTTCGAAAATATCGCGAGCAGGTTTATTCCCTCGATTGAACGCGGATAGAAGGAGGTGTCGAAAATGCTCACTTTCGTTTACTTGACATTCAATTTTGAAGGCTTGTAATCAAATAAAATAATATATACGAGTATATATAACGCAAAAGCAAACACAACATCTTGTAGAGCAAAAATTTTTCTTTCGAATGACGTGTAAACTTTACCATTTCGTTTTACTTTTGGTGCTCATTTTTAATTTGGAAAAAAAACGGACACAACTTATGTTAACACCCAATAAATAAATTTTATTTTGATGCTTGAATCGACCGATAGTAAATTTCTTTCTTTTTTGATGCTTCAACAAACCTTATATTCATAAATTTCTTTCTTTTTTGATGCTTCAACAAACCTTATATTCATAAATTTCTTTCTTTTTTGATGCTTCAACAAACCTTATATTCATAAATTTCTTTCTTTTTTGATGCTTCAACAAACCTTATATTCATAAATTTCTTTCTTTTTTGATGCTTCAACAAACCTTATATTCATAAATTTCTTTCTTTTTTGATGCTTCAACAAACCTTATATTCATAAATTTCTTTCATAATACTTAAATTAACCAAAAATAAATAAATTTCTTTCTCGATGCTTAAATCGAAGAAAAATAAATTTATTTCTTACTTGATGAATGGTTTTCTAACAATATGCATACACTTCGCTTATCTTCACCAACTTTCTGTTTAAGATATAAGAAAACTTTTTAGATCTAGATTGGATGGTTCTTAAGAGGGATAAGGGTGTGCGGAGGGGAGGGATGCTCTTGAGGGAGAAAGACAATCACTCGGAGATAGGAACAGGAACACGGAAAATATTTTAACACCCTCTCCCTTCAGGTGACAGCTGAGTCAATTGCCAGTATCAAGTTTTACTGCTTTGAGTATAATATATTTAAAACTGAATATGGATCACGTTTGTATTAAGTTTGATTTGTTGTGAGGCAACATTGTATCTTGGAAACATCTACGAGTACATATTGGATGACTGCGCTAAGTGCGATACTGAAAGAAAAGTAGCAACAGGCAGTATATTGAATGGTTAGTTATAAAATATATAATACTTAACGATTAGAGTATTTCAAGAGTAAGAAAACTGGCTACTCATAATGATATGTTAGGCCTAATATTAGGATAAACAAAACTGGCTACTCATAATGATATGTTAGGCCTAATATTAGGATAAACAAAACTGGCTACTCATAATGATATGTTAGGCCTAATATTAAGATAAACAAAACTGGCTACTCATAATGATATGTTAGGCCTAATATTAGGATAAACAAAACTGGCTACTCATAATGATATGTTAGGCCTAATATTAAGATAAACAAAACTGGCTACTCATAATGATATGTTAGGCCTAATATTAGGATAAACAAAACTGGCTACTCATAATGATATGTTAGGCCTAATATTAAGATAAACAAAACTGGCTACTCATAATGATATGTTAGGCCTAATATTAGGATAAACAAAACTGGCTACTCATAATGATATGTTAGGCCTAATATTAGGATAAACAAAACTGGCTGCTCATAATGATATGTTAGGCCTAATATTAGGATAAACAAAACTGACTGCTCATAATGATATGTTAGGCCTAATATTAGGATAAACAAAACTGGCTACTCATAATGATATGTTAGGCCTAATATTAGGATAAACAAAACTGGCTACTCATAATGATATGTTAGGCCTAATATTAAGATAAACAAAACTGGCTACTCATAATGATATGTTAGGCCTAATATTAGGATAAACAAAACTGGCTACTCATAATGATATGTTAGGCCTAATATTAAGATAAACAAAACTGGCTACTCATAATGATATGTTAGGCCTAATATTAGGATAAACAAAACTGGCTACTCATAATGATATGTTAGGCCTAATATTAGGATAAACAAAACTGGCTGCTCATAATGATATGTTAGGCCTAATATTAGGATAAACAAAACTGACTGCTCATAATGATATGTTAGGCCTAATATTAGGATAAACAAAACTGGCTACTCATAATGATATGTTAGGCCTTATATTAGGATAAACAAAACTGGCTACTCATAATGATATGTTAGGCCTAATATTAGGATAAACAAAACTGGCTACTCATAATGATATGTTAGGCCTAATATTAAGATAAACAAAACTGGCTACTCATAATGATATGTTAGGCCTAATATTAGGATAAACAAAACTGGCTACTCATAATGATATGTTAGGCCTAATATTAGGATAAACAAAAAAAATGTGGAAGAAACAAAAAACTACGAGTATATAAGCATGATTAATGCGACGGATAAGCGAATGTACAATATAATGAGGATATTAAAAATGGGAAATGAAAGAATATGAAATGTTAAAGGTGAAGAAAGGAACGTGAAGGAAAGATGGTTTGGCCACATAGAAAGAATAAATGTTTAAAAATGTACGAAAAAAATATTTACGTAAAATATTCCATTGAAGGTAAAAAAAAACATTTGACACTTTGTCCTTATCCTTTGATTAGGAAAATTTTGAACGGGCAAATGAATCGTGCTTTAAGAAGCGACTGAAAAACCTCTTAATTTCTAGTCAGTAAAATAACGTGTTTCATTCCTGATTCTTCTTTTCCTTTCCTCTCCACCATCCCTTCCTTTCCTTTTGATTGATGATATCTCACTTTATATGTAAAACAATGTTCGGGTGACTGTTCGTCTTTTTGGGGTTCGTGGGCATATGTTCACGTATATGTTTATGGATTTCGTGGGGATGGATAGTCATTTGAATGATGTATGCGACCACGTAACTTACTTCATTTACTTTTGTCTGGTTGGTTGGAAGATATTGCCACCTGGCAATAAGCCTGCCAAATTGTATTTGCAATATAAGTGTTAATAAATAAATAAAACCTTTAAAAGTTGTTAATGAGGCGTTGGTGGAAACCGGACTGAACCTTTTAAAAAAATCTGGACTTCAATGGAAATCAAACCCGTAGCCCCCGACTCAGAAGACAGATGTTTCACCAACGAAGGGAATAAATTATGAAGGGTAGAGGGAAAATTATTTAAAATAGTATAGTATGCATGACAAGTCATATTGTTGTGGTACATTCAAAAAATGTATATCATGATGAGATTTCTTTGCCTACATAGGGACTTCGTGAGATGGTGATGATGCCTTTCTTTTCAAATCGAGCTTGCAGCTTTGCCAGCGCAGATGACCACTTATCTCGATATCTAGCCAGTATTTTCGACTCCGTCTAGTTTTCTCACAACAACAACCCATTTTATAACATATATTATAATTTGTTTTATCAAACACTGTTTTTTCCACTTTTTGTAACGGTATAACCCTACCGGTTTGAAGACTTTCACCTCATCATGAGGTGAACCCCTGATGATGAGGTGAACCTCATCATCAGGGAGCACAAACAAGACTGAATTCTGTTCGAACTGTTACCGAGATACACGCTTCTAACGATAAACATTCGGGTTGGGGACTGGTGAGGAAGGCATGGGACGACCTCTGCGAGCAGCGGAGAGATTCTTGGTGTTTGCCAGGTGTTCACCTCGATGCACTGACTTAGAAATTTCTAGGGCCTCTGATCTGTCCAGTATATTTCCGTTACTACTGATATGTAAGAATTTGACATCATCGATAGAAAATGTATGATTTTCACGGTGACAATGATTAGCCATTTCAGAATAAATTAGAAGATTTGTTAAGACGGATTTGTGTTCACGAAATCTCTTTTCAAAGGATCTTTCTTGTATTTCCTATATAGAAGTTATCACACATAAAAGTTTACACGACACTGTTGCTAAGTATTCCATTTTTGCCTTTCCCGTTAAATTAGAGTTTCCGGAGATTAAAATTAGTGTAAAAAGCTGGCTTTATGTGACTTGGATTTTTTTATGGTTATTTCGTATATGTTTTTTTTTATAAATAGGACTTTCCTTCATTTATAGGTATGCTTATTGTGCATATTCTGGCTGTTAAGAATAAATTGTCAAAATCATCTTCTCCGACCCGTGGATTAGACACAGGAAATAGATCTTCACTTCATTCTATCCTAGCACACATCGTTCGCTTATGCCACGTACATACGCTTCGTTATGTCTCTCCTATTATGTATTTTTGGTGTATACAAATCCTTTTTTGATTGAATGTTTACAATTTTCGGTGTAAAGGAATAATGGTGGAATTTTATTTGTTTTCTATTCTAGTGTGATTTTTATTCCAATGAATTCTCTACATGTTTTGTTTTAAATTTTGTTATATTTTTATTAAACTTCTTGCCTAAGGACAGACTTATGACTAGTTAGCAGGGGGGTGTTTTGTTTATTTCATTGTGAAAATTAAAAAGTGTTGGATATATATATAAAAAATCTAATTAATTAGAGGTTTTGCACTTCCTCTCTTTAGAATGTAATTAATTTTATTCCCAAGAATCTAAAACCTTCTGTACTACTTACAAATATAATTTTTGTAAAATATTTTATAATCATTTTTTTCTAGCCAAAATATCTGAATATTCCTTTTTTCATCTTAAATACTGCATGTTCTTTTGATTCGTATTATTTCCTAATGTCCTTATTTCTTATTCTGACATACACTGTGTACATAATAAATTGCCATGCTGCAATAAGCCCGCCAGGTTTCAGTCTATACTTCAAAAGTATTCTATAGTACATTGCACGATGTATTTTACAAAACCAACAACTATGTTAATACAGGACAGTCAACATTTCCAGCATGTCACTGTACCTGACCTAAAATTCAACAAAGTCCCTGTCGAAATCTGTCAAAGCTTTAAGCACCCAATACTCTTTCTACGTACATTGGATCCCGATACACGGGCACGTTCATCCCTGGCCCTGGTCCTAGTCCTGTTCATGTACTCAAAGTCCCACACAATCGCGGCGGGGAATTGTATAGTATAAACAGGTATCAACAACATTCCTCCCCCAGTGGGTATTCAGATCTCCTCCGCTTCTTCAGCGCTGGTTAACGTCGCACTGGGAACCCCCACACAATTCCGTTTTAGTTTTACAACTCGTTTATTTTTAGATATAGAAAGTCGAGAGTTATGAAAAATATAGTGTAAATTGTATTTTATCGATTCTATGTTATATTGTAGTTAATAAAGCAAAAAGTATCGTGTTTTCAAAAGACTTTTTTATTTTTAATAATATTTTTCGACAATCAGGTTACGTGGATGGTTTAATTTGTAAATTATTGAGTTCAGGAGGGTTCTTTTCTGGCATTACTTATTGAGTTCAAGAGGGTTCTTTTCTAGCATTACTTATTGAGTTCAAGAGGGTTATTTTCTGGCTATGGTAAATGTGACATATTTAAGATATTAAAAAAAATATTGTCCTTTGTAAATATCCAAATATGACATATTTAAGGTATTGAAAAAATTGTTGTGCTTTGTAAGTATCTAAATATGACATATGTAAGATATTAAAAAAAATATTGTGCTTAGTATATATCCAAATATGGCATATTTAAGGTATTGAAAAGTTATTAAGCTTCGTAAATATGACATACTTAAGATATTGAAAAATTATTGTGCTTGGTAGATATTAACTATGACCAATTATTGATTATATACAACATGTAAAATTATGTCACAAAAAAAAAACAAATATTAAAGCGTGGTGCTGCCCACCTTGATGTTTAAAATTGAAACTTATTTGTGGCTGAAGAAGGATAAAAGTAAGGTTAATGCTGAGGAGATGCGTGCACTAAAGAAATTTTGTGGAGGATGAAATGTTTTAAGTTAAATTTAAAATGAAGATTTTTGATGGTTGGGACATGTGGAGAGAACGAATGATGAAAGAATGACTAACCTATTATACAAGTCAAAAATGCAAGTTGTGCGTGGAATAGGTAGATCAAGGAAAACGGGACTGGACTAAACGGACCAGAATTTGAAAGTAGGTAAAGTAAGATGTATGAATAAAAAAAGATTATGGAGGAGATGATAGTTGTGTACATGGATAGAAAAAAATTTGATCTGTTCTCCCTGCCTACCCCGCAAGGGACACGGCGTCATGATATGTATGTATGTAAAATATTAGAACAATTATTGCATTTTGTAAGCATCCAAATGCAGTCAGTATACTGAAGAAATCGAAAAATGATTGTATTTAGTCAATATCTAAAAGTGGTCAAGCATTGGTGAAATATCGACTTCTTGTTTGGTATACGAGTAGTATAATTGTTTACGAAATATTAATTAATTTTGAAAAAAAGCTTTAAAAAGTAGGTTTTGAATATTGTTCGCATTTATACATACCACCACGCAGTCTCCCTATCGGGGAAAGTAGATAGATAAGAGCACCAGACTTTTATATCGCGGCACAAATCTTTAACCTATTCTATATTCATACATCTTCTCAGACAACTTGTACAATTTATCTGACTTTTTACATTTCCCTCTTTCATTATATCATACACTTGTTCTAGCCATTTTTAACTTTGCCACACACATTTGCATTATCTTTTTGTTTTGTTTGTCTTGTTTAATATTCAGAGAAAGACTATCCCAAGTCATGGAATCAACCGAACCGGTCAACATCCTTATTGTAACAATACCTTTTTCTACTTGACCACCGTGCTAAACTTGTTGTGTTGAAGACTAACTTGGCTTTATAAATATAATTCATTGTTAACAAACGATGAATAAAAGTTTGAGTTTAATTTTCCTGATATTCAACAGAGCCATCAACAAGTCACACTTCCCCCTTCTCTCGACATCAACAAGTCACACATCCCCCTTCTCTCGACATCAACAAGTCACACATCCCCCTTCTCTCGACATGCAACCTCGCTCCGTGATGTTGGGTACAATATTGACGGGGGGGGGGGGGAAGACTGTTAATAATGGGGCAGGGGCATAGGGAGAGGGAAGATGGAATGGTTAGGTGGAATTCAGGGGTAATGCAGGTCACTTACGTGTGTTGAGGAAACCTTGAGATACCCTTGAAACACCATTTCACATATCTTATGACAGCGAATTCTATTCTCGATGGTTCTAAAAACAAAAGTTTTTGTTACCTCTCGGATGGCGGTGGTGCTACCAATACGTACGACAATGAACAGCGCGTTCCATGTCTATTTTCGTGTTATAAAATTACATTATAACCTTAGCCTTGTTGATGAGGCTTTAAACTTTGTATTATATTGTTTTGTATTACACTGTCGTTGTATACAGTACAACCTGGTGGTTTATTACGTTGTGGCAGTATATTTCAAACAACCAGAAAGGTGTCAAAGTGACATTAAGTGAAAATCAGACTGAAATACTTCTGGGTTTCAGCGGGAATCGAATCCACAACCCCCGGGCTGGAATACAAGCGTCTTACCAACTACTCCACAAAGGTTTCCATACATTTAATACGTGGGTTGAAATCTGGTTATGAGTTCGTCAATAAGGTAATCTTGACCTCCCGATTTGAAGTAGTATTACATCGACCCGTAGGACGACAGACAACGAGTTATATGCTTACTCTAGTATTACATCGACCCGTAGGACGACAGGCAACGAGTTATATGCTTACTCCAGTAATTTCATTGTTCATCAGTAATTTTCTGCCTTCCAGATCTTTGACTTTCATTTGCTTGTTCTCTTAATTGGGCCCTTAGCTCATCCGATAGATTTTGCCGTCTTGATTGTTGTCGTTGAAGTTTCTTTTGTTTGCGCTACTCCCTGCTGCTCTTCGTACATTTCTTACTTCCAAGTTGTTATGTTCTTTAGAAGTTTTTAATGAGCGATTATAACATTAACTAAACATAACTCAGTATTTGTTTGCCTAAATTTTCAGTGCGTGTATATACTCTGAATGCGAATGGCAGGAAAGATATTTTCAATTGTTTTGTAAATCTTTTAAGGAGATAATGCAAGTACTTAACATAATAGAATAGGCGCCATCCCTACTTTGTTCCTCCCGACTTTTTTACTTTGACATCATAATTTATTGAAAAATTAGAACACTCGAGCAGTAACATAGATCTGCTGATATTCGCTTCATATTGGCATTGTTACTAGATTGTCTATAGTAGAGATATTCATTTTTTTTTAACTTTTGTTACGTGACAAGCATTTGTTTGAATACAAGTTTATAAAAAAACAAGACAAGCAACAAAATGAAACAGGTAAGTTCAATTAGACCCATAATATATGTTATATATGGATCTTGGTCTGTCACCTTTGATTGTTTGTATCTTCAGTAAACTAGGATTTTGTCTGTATCTTACTGAGGACATATAAACATGAAAAAACCTAATAAATTGTGAGACTTTATTTAAAGTATGTGAGTCAACCCTTGGTGTACTTAATTATTGTATTTAAGAGAAATCAAAAGTTCGCCTCACAATATTCACACATAATGTTACTATTACTTATATTAAGATAGATAAAGATATATTTAATTGTTTTACAATACAATGTTTATTTTTACTTTGAAGCTATCTATGTAATAGGACTTCACCAGTATATAAAGTTGTTAATTATAAAAAATAAAATAAAACTGCCTTTTCTAAATTTCTTATAATCTCTTGAGAAAAGAAAAACCGTTTTGCATTCTTATTACAGAAATACAATGTTATTTTTTCACCACAACAGAATATTATTATTTTTCCGCTATACAACTATGTTTATTGATGTCAATGTAATGCCTAGCCAACAGTAAACAAGGTAGGAGATAGAACGCTCCCTTGTATCGATCTGCGAACATGGACAAAATAGTTACTGGATATAAACAGGTGTTCCGTAGATGCGACACTAGCTTTCACATCTTCATCGTTCTAAAGAACCTTCATTCCTTACGGTAACACAGTTCCTCGTGTCAAGCTTTGTGTAAGCAACTAACATTATATTAAATTTGAAGATTTCCTACTGAAACGTTAAAAAATGTCGATATTGTGAGTTTTCATACATTAAATCTGAAAACTCCAAATGACGTGCTTCAAATGTTAAGTTTCTTTTTGAAACAAGACTTTTTTTTAATATTTTAAGCTTAACTTGGTGGAACTCCGAAAAGATTATCATAGTTAACTTTAGTTCCTTAATTCCACCAACAATGCGTTAATGTCGCGACTTGAGTTTCGACCTCTTAAACCGAGCACTTTCTCAAGGTAACCTTAGAAGCATGTGAATGGTACCAAGAGGGTGTATCTTGTGGGAAAGAAGTGCTTACGTGTTTGAGAATGTATGACTCTTGATAATATTTTTCTTTAAGTAATTCATAACTATAGTTATAAAGAATGCGCTTTATAAATATGGTTATGTAACTATGGTTATATAACTACGAGTATATAACTATGGAGATATAACTCCGTGTATATAACTATGGTTGTGTAACTCTAGTTATATAAATATGTTTATATAGCTATGGTTGTGTAACTATGGTTATATTGTATAAATATGTTTATATAACTATGGTTATATTAAATTTAATACGTAACCTTGTTAACACAATCTGAGTAAACAAGGTTAAGTATTGAATTTGATATTTAGTTTGAAAAAGAACTCCGACATTGTTAACTATATGAATAAAGCAATGTAGCAATGGGTGCATCATTTAATGAGTATATATTATATGATGAAAGATGGATGAGAGAACGGAATCGAGAAAGATGACTAGCTATTAGGACGTGTTAAGTCAAAAGTAAATAAGGACGAAGTACATCGCAGAGGACCGTTATTATAGTTGGACCATAACGATGATTTTTGTAATTACCTCAATAATTATGTAAAATTACGACCTCTGTTGCATTGCGTCATTCTACACACTGACTGGAAAAATATAATTATAGGAGAGTTTTCTATAAAGACACAATTAATTACTCGACGAGTATAAAGGTTCTCTTCAACATGTACATATTGGTTGTGGCCGTGCGGTAATGCACTGAACTGTCGTACGGAAGGTCGTCGGTTCGAACCTCACGCTGTGCTACTTACTACCCTCAAATGATGCAGGCATTTTCCCATATTTCACAAACAATCGATTGACTATGGCCTTCTTTAAGATAGACCAGCAAAAGCAATCACTCCTGAAATTGTTGCATTAACGCAAGGGCAAGTGTTATGAGATAGAAGACTAAAATGATAAGAAATGGTAAGAAGGTGATGGCTTTCTAAGGCCGTTATACGTCATCGTATTAATTGGTGTTATATGACGATAAATTTAACAATAAACTCTTTACTGCAGAGATTGATGCACTGAAAAGAATACATTGAGTGATAATGTATGAAAAAAATTGGAACAAAGTGATATGGGATGAATGTGAACTTAACCTTTCCTTCCCTGTGTTGTGTATCTTCTACACGTTGCTTCTAATAACCATCAATATCTCTATAAATATAATAAATACAAGGTTAAGATTTTAGGTATTCCTCCATAATATATTTACGCATTGATTTAAAAAATAATATTAATAATAATCAGAATTTATCGACTACATCGAGGTGTTTTGTAAAGATCGAAAACAAATTCGCATTTAAACGCGGCGAGTGCCTCGTCTTGACGATAGGTGAATAGTATGCGGGAAGCGCGACACTATATTCGCATCTCACTCTTGCATACTAGACTGAATTGCGAGGAGCTGAACTGTCTCAACGTCGCAAGAAAAGGCGTATGCGCCGGGGTATGCGACTGACGTTCCGCGCCACTAGTTACTTCTAGGCTTGCAAATAGGTTAGACGTACGCCCGTTCCGTGAGCGTTTTTTAATGTTTTCAGATGGTTTTTTAATATTTTCAGCAAATAAATCTCAATTATTATAATTTTTTACTTCAATTATAATTAATTAAGGGGATTATCTATGAATGTTCTTATTTTTCCGATTTAAAATCGCTAATTTTTTATTGCGTACTCACTACCCAACACCGTAACACGCGTATTATTTTTATCACCGTAAGGGAAGGGTTAAAGCTGATGTGTTAAGATGAATAAGTTGAGATACTTTGAACATATAGAACGAATGGATGAATAAAAGCTAACAAAACAGATATACAGTGCAGATGTAAGTGGATAATTATGGAAGGAAGACCAAGAGAAATGTGATTGGATCCAGGGAATTATATTCTTAAATAAAGAAAAGTCGAAAGTCCGAGAAAATATATAGGTTGTATAAGAATGTGTATTGATGTGAAAGAGGCTAAGGATGTATGTCCAGTTAGTAAAGAATGGCGCTTTGCCTACTCCGACAGGGAGGTGGCGAGATGGTATGTTTTAATTTAACTCTTTACTAAACTTTAATATTTTTTTTGGTATTGTCAAGAATCGAAAGCGTAGAAGACAAGTGCCTGAGCAACCCTAACAAGGCGAAGGAGGCAATATACATATAATTATTAAACTATTCCGCGGCTCCCAACAGGTTTAGAACCAGTGCTGGATGGGATCAAAGCTCCCCGGAACGTCCGGTGCGGAGCGATGAGTGATAACTTGATCAGGCTAAGGGCCACAGTGGCAGCGCACCTCCTCTACAGGGTTGTACGACTGGCTCGTGTCTTTTCTCCGAGTTGGACGATTTGATTTCGTACGAAATCACATATTCGTCCCATTTTTAACGCTTTTTGTTCATATATTATATGTAAAAAGTAGAAAATTCAGCGTAATTACAGTTGATTTTTTTTTAAGATTATCCAAAAATTAAACTAGTAACTAAATACGTGTATATTAAATGAGGAAAATATTTTTTTTATTTATTGAAAAAAACGAGCGAGTGTTCTTTACAAATCTTAGCAACGTTTACTAAACCAAAGATAAAATATCAATATTTTTTTAAAATCAACTTAATGCGAATACATACAGTGCATGAAATTATCAATGTGTAGTACAACAAAACTGAAAAATACCCTAATATATGGTAATACAATCATCAAAAATACGAGATCTATCAGTTTACAAAATAAAAGATAAACTGTAAAGATCTACGTTTGAGAAAATGCTAGAGAAGGACCCTCCTGAACTCAACAACATTTACGTTAAAAACATCCACCAACCCAGATATTACCAAAGTTACCAGTTACCAAATTGTTGTTTTCTGACGATTGATGATTTACAATATGCAGCTGTCATTTAATTTATGTCTTTCTAGTAGGAATGTGGAAAACAATTAGAGGCATTTTGTTAAGGCAATCGACGATAAATCAAATAAATATTACGTATAAATCGATTTTAAAGTTTTTATTCAGGATCACCCCACGATTGTGTTATGTGTAAGAAATATATTTGAGAAATAAAATACACAGAAAACTTGGCATTTCTTCCGATACGTGATGTTATTAGCACATTCAGAATGTTTTATGTGTAAAACTGTGATCTGTTCGCGTATGCGGTTAAACAGGTCAAATAAACAGCAATTCTCTTTTTTTGAAGTGAAACTTCTATTGGCGCGGTAGGGCAAATTGGTCTGAACGTCACGAAAAGTGAAACGGTGTATTTTATTATTATTAAATTATTATTTATTATTATTAAATATTTTATTTATTAATACATTATTATGAATTATTTTAATATTAATAATTAATATTAATTATAGATAATATTATTACATAAGTGAATTATATTATAATTAAAATTATTATTTATTATAAAAATTATTATTTATTATGAAAATTATTAATTCTTATTAAAATTATTATTGTTTATTATTAAAAATAAAAAAATAATATTTTTTGTTACGTATTATTTTTATGTTAATATATTTAACATTTATTAATTTTATATCATATAAAATTATTTTATTTTATACAATATTTATTTAATATATAATTTATATTTAATATATAATTTATATATAATATATAATTATAATAATGTATGTTACATATGTTTTTATAATAATTATTAATAATTATAGTATTATTATATAATATAATAATATAGTACAATTATTTTATTAATAATGTATTATTAATAATATAATAAAAATAATAGAAATATAAATAAATAATTATTTAAAAATAATTAATTTAATAATTAACAGTTACATAAAAATATTAATATATTTATGATTAAAAAATATAAAATTAATATTATCAAGTGTATTATATTATTATTAAAATTATTATTATTTATTATTAAAAATTTAAAAAATAACCATTTTTTATTTAATTAGCCTTTTGTTGGGTAAAGTTTTATGTAGCACACTTTTTTGAAGTGAAACTTCTAAAAGCGTGGTAGGGCAAATTGGTCTGAACGTCACGAAAAGTGAAAATAATATATTATTAATAATACTATTATATTATATTATTATTATTAATAATAATACTATTATATTATATAATAATATACTATAATAGTATTATTAATAATATTATACAATAAAATAATATAATAATAAATAAATCATTAATGTAATAATTAATAATAACATAAAAAAAAATTATTTATTTAAAATAAAATATATTAAGTGTTTTACATTATTATTAAAAATAATGTTTTTTTAGTTAATTAAGAGAGATTTTCTTGAATTAAATTCCACATAACCATTTCCTAATCCTAAAAAGAAATCGTTAACAAATGGAAAAAAGCAATGCATAAAATCGAGCTTTTCCTAGGAGCTAAGAAGTTTCACTTCTACCGCGCGAGAGTCTCACGCGTCTGTTTTTTCTAATTTAAGGACTTTTGTAAAACATATTTTTAAAGCTAAATCGAAACCATAATATAAAAACTCTTCCTGAAAATGACGTCAAATTATGAAAATACTTTTTTCTTCTCCCTTAAAATCCCATTTATAGAGCAAGGTATTAAAGTTCAAAGGCACGCCACTGTCCACAAACAGGTTGTTTTCAAGTAGTAATATACTCCTCTTTCTCTTTTTGTTCTTTTCAAACTGCTTTACAAAGAAAGAGAACAAAGCATTGTTTCAGTTTATACTTTATGACTTCTCTCTGAGACTTTTTTGTAAAAATAAAACTCAGCATGCTGCGTCCTCGTTTTACCGTATTCTTTGCCATTGTCTAGAAAAGCACAAAGCACGCTTGGCTTATTCATATTATTGACGATGTTAAAATTTGATTCTGTACTTCTGAGATTTCCGGATATAAAGTACAAAATAAAGTAACTGCTTTGTTCGAGGGCGCTTTTTTTAATTCTTATCTATCATTTTAATTACATCCATTCATTAAAAATCGATTCTTGAGATTTTAAATGCCAATCTGGTTTTGTGATTTGGTTTTTTAATTGGTTGATGAGTTTAATAGGCAATCTCTCGCGATCCAAGAAGAATTGGATGGTCCGGAAAGTAGTTGCGTACATCTCGGGTAGATGTCGATAGGACAACCTTTTCGTTGTTTACTTTGGAGGAGACGACGGAAGTATGTCGTGATAGAAAAGTTCGTTTACAGAAAAATATCGTGAGAGAATTTGTGTAAGCTGTTTAGTTAATTAATTTATTTATTTATTTATTCAAATCAGGCTAAACCCAATTACATTGAAATGTACAAGAAATATTATCATTAAAAAAAATTATATAAAATTAAAAATTAATTATGTACGAGTATATGCATACATATAACATATATGTAGATACAAACATATACATGCACATATATTCAATGTTACTTAAATACGTTGATGAGTGCTTTCTAACGCGCTCAATCTAAGAAGATAATTTACTTTTGCTTTTGGTAATGTGATATGAAAATTGTCAATATCCGAAGCAGTCACGTTCAAAAGAGTTAAGGCCCTTCCAACAGGCATAGCGCCTGCAAGATCCGTTCTTGCGTATGTTATTGAGAGCAGTTCTTGTCGGCGTAGTCTAGTGTAATTGTTAGGAACATTTAACGCTATTCTTTGTAGTAATGCTGGACAGCTCACAACTCCTCGAACGAGTTTAACAACGTATACCAGGAGACGCAGATCTCTTCTTACGCTCAAGGAGTTATACCCGAGCATGACCAGCAGAAATTGAGTAGGATAAAGCCCTGGTTGGACACCAAACACACTTATATTTACATATTTAAATGTCAAAACTAGAATACATGTAAAATAAATTCATGAGAAGTAACCACTTGCATTACATAAACCTTATAAGAAATATTTTTTCAGTAGCAAGAAATTTCTGTAGTGTATCATATAATGGGCGTTGTAGGTTCGAATTATGCTGGTACCCAATCTAACTGAAAAGGACTTATGCCTAGTTTTCTGAATACTTGGAAGAGATTACCATATGACAATTAACCCACATAGTTGAACTGTGTACAGCAAAAATATTATACACTATAATACATTGGGATTTATTGTCCCACGCCATCACTGTGTCAAAATAGTCATGATGAGTATGTCCAAATATCAAAAACAGTCATACGAATGAAGTTATTAAAAATTGACTTCTCATTAATTCTTGGCTTCTTGGGATTAAATATACTTTCTGACATTCATCACCACAGCCCGGTCGACTCCAGTGTAGATATGGGGCTTCCCTCTCCTTCTCCACTTGTTCTCATCATGGGCACATTACTTCGAGTTGACACTTTCTGATGTCATCCGACTACTTTTCTTGAGGTGTTCCCACATTTATTTCCCCCCTCCTTGGTCACCACTGCAGTACTTTCTGGATCCATCTAATAACGTTGCATCCGGCTAAACACCTTACCTAGTTCCACTTCTGGGTGTAAACCCTCTCAGCGACATCTAAGATTAAGGTCTGCTGCCTTATCCATTACTTCGTCTTCCAGTCCTGTAACGAGATATTCAGCATTTTTCTCTTCGCAGTCATCAGTGTCACTCTAAACTTATGGAGTAAATGTTGGCGTATCAAGTTTTTGTAACAGTATTCAGAGGATAATGTGTGCATCGAAAAGACTTTTCTTGAAAATTCCCTGATACTTCTGAGACTATAGGAATCCCTGATTTTTCAGAGACTATATAATTCCCTAATACTTCGGAGACCTCAGGATTCCCTGATACTTCGGAGACTATAGGATTCCAGTACTTTCTGGCATAATTCGTTCTGTCTACATTGCATCACGTCTAGCGAACTGGTAGATTTTAAACATTGTATATTTGTGTTCAATTACCTTTGTTAGATGTCCACGTTATATATTTTGAATTTGTGTCTGAGAGATGTTCCTTCGGAAAGGAGTAGACTTTTGAGGTTGACTTCGTCTTCATCCAATAAAATTATTTCGAATCGATTCAATACGGTGGTGTATTATGATAGAGCTTTTGCCGTTGTTAGTCATGTGGCGAGGAATAGTCTGCCTCTAAGTGTCAGAGATATACATGGCGTGTTTAGTTTTAGGAAACACTTCACAGCCATTTTTGGGAATATTATCAAAATTATACGTAAGCACTAAACATATACACTTCACCTACATCTGTATGCATTACTATCACATATAGGAAATCTACAAAGGTTCCTCTGTAGTTCGTTTTTTCTTGGTATATTTTCTGCAGTTTTTTTACCAAATATGTTTCATCGAACATATGCAGATACGGGGAAGAACCTAATCTAATGGTCGCAATCACGTTCCTTCCCTTACACTAAACTTATACATATTTATTTTGTAATAGTTCTGATCTGTCCTATAATGGGTTTGAATTCCATCTTAAAACTTCCTCGAGGTTCCTTCTTTCCTATAATATAGTTCTAATCTGTCCTATAATGAATTTGAATTCTAAGTTAAAACTTCCTCGAGGTTCCTTCCTTCCGTTAATATAGTTCTAATCTGTCCTATAATGAATTTGAATTCTAAGTTAAAACTTCCTCGAGGTTCCTTTCTTCCTATAATATAGTTCTAATCTGTCCTATAATGGATTTGAATTCTAAGTTAAAACTTCCTCGAGGTTCCTTCCTTCCTATAATATAGTTCTAATCTGTCCTATAACGGATTTGAATTCTTAGTTAAAACTTCCTCGAGGAGAGTTTGCTCTCTAAATGGCGATTTATAAATTATCATTTTGTTATGATTCTTATGAATCTATTTATCAGCGTAAATAAAAGACCTTTCATAAATTCGAAATCAACGGACTCTTAGTATTGTATTTTATTACTAAACTGAGCTATAAAACGTCTTTCAGTTGTTCCAATTCTGAAGCTGACAGCGATGGAGCAATCACCACCGATGTTTACGTCCGTTGTCTTAAAAATACATTCAGATATAAATTAAAGAAAGGCTATTTTAAAATTCCAACTCAAAATCCGCACACCTCCACTGATTGTATCCTAAGACAAGATGGCGATATCTTTGTGCGGAAGTTTTGTAATTAGTGTAATGTTTTTAATCAGCAATATGGCCCGGGATATTCCTACAGATCGTGAAGGGAGATTGTCTTTTAATAGGCTAAATTTAAAAAAACACCCAACTCTGGTGATTTTTTTTATTTTAATTACCTGATGAAAGCACGTTTTAAAATTATTCCTAAGCCTATTTCCTCCTTTTTATGGTTATGCAAACTTAATTTGTCTCAAAATGTTTATCGTATACTTTTTAAAATTAAATTTATACTGTATTTTATTTTTTGTAATTTATTTTATCAAACACTGTTTATTCCACTTTTTTGTAACGGTATAACCCTACCGGTTGCAAGGCTTTTACCTCATATTCAGGGAAACACAAAGAAGACTAAATTATGTTCAAACTGGTACCGCTTCAACGGTTGGGGACATTTGGGCTGGGGACTGAGGGCTGAGGGAGGCATAGAACGATCTCGGCCAGCAGCGGAGAGATTTTTGGGATATATCTGTTTACCAGATGTTCGCTTCGATCGACATATATATTATTTATAGTTAAGGCATTAACACAGTGGAAATTAAAGGGTATCGTACCGCATTTAACGGTAAATATTTGGGTTGGCAGTTGTGGATGGAGGGACGCAGAAAACAACTTCAAGCAGCGATGAGATCTTGGAAACATATGTGTGTTTGTAAAGTTGTAAATTCTTTATTTTGACAAAACTTGGAATAAAATTGATCCCTATATCTTCAATTCGTTAGTTTTCACTTACATTCCTTTAAACACTTTTTTGCTTGGTTGAAAGATATTGCAACATGGCAATACGCTCCCAGGTTTTAATATTTATAATGAAAGTTTAATAGAGTACAACACTTTATTTAGACAATAGTTTTATTAGAACAGATCTCTGTGTTGAGTTGGACGAAGAAGAACACTCAGAGATGGGTTTGGGAATGTGGAACGACTGAATAAAGAAAGACTAACAAAACAAATATATAGCGTTAAAATAAGTGGTAAGCAAGAGAGAGAGAGAGAGAGAGAGAGAGAGAAAGACCAAAGTAAGTATGGTTAGATCAACTGAATAATATTTTGAAAGAGAGAAACTTAGAAAGTCAGATAAATCATAGTAGTTGTATGAAAAGGTTTTATGGATATAAAAGAGGCGAAGGATGTGTATCAAGATACGAAAATCTGGTGATTTGCTCTCTCTGCCTACTCCTTCAGCAAGATGGCGTGATGGTATTTATCTACGTGGCTTTAATCCAACTTTTATCTTTCAATACTGAGACCCAGTAGTTTTGGTTATTATTTTTTATTGTTTTTTTATAATAATTTCCTTGCCTAACTAGAAGTGTGTTCATCATTATAATAATTTCCTTGTCTAACTAGAAGTGTGTTCATCATTATAATAATTTCCTTGCCTAACTAGAAGTGTGTTCATCATTATAATAATTTCCTTGCCTAACTAGAAGTGTGTTCATCATTTTAATAATTTCCTTGCCTAACTAGAAGTGTGTTCATCATTATAATACGAGTAATTTCCTTGCCTAACTAGAAGTGTGTTCATCATTATATTAATTTCCTTGCCTAACTAGAAATGTTTTCATCATTATAATAATTTCCTTGCCTAACTAGAAGTGTGTTCATCAATATGCAGAGGTAGTTATTACAAAACAATAAACATGTAATCCCTTAAAAATGTATTACACAAGATATATTCAACTAACAACGCATCATTTACTGGTGTATTGACATATAAAAGGACTTGTTAGTGCTAGTAATCGAATGAAAATGGCGCTACAATCGCAAAGCAAGGAGATCGATTTAGATCATACAGCCATATTATGTGCTCTGTACATCTCTTTATTTAAGAAAACCCTTAACGAAAGAAATAAAATATATTTGTTGATCATTCGCTGTCTGCGTATTGTGCAGTTTGTTGCTCAACTTTTCAGACTGATCGTGCTTTATTTATGTTATGTCCAAACGAACCAACCAAAAAGATTTAAACGAGACATTAAAAAAAAGAAGACTGGAACCTTTAAAAAAAACGCAACGCCCACGGAGAATTAACAAATGCGATAAAGACTTAAAACGATCTAGATTGGTCCAATTCAAGGGTTGTTGTGTCGAGGAGAACCCTTAAATGTTTCAGATAGTACAGTCAAGTTTTAATTAGCGTGATATTGAAGCGTTTATTTTCTTAACATATTTTGTACCGGAGTATTCAACTTTTAAAATTACAAAATGTGAAAAGCGTTTCTTAAAACTTGGTACCTTAAAAACGCAGGCTGCTTTTTGTCATATTTAAATCCATTTTATTCCGCAGTACGTTTCATTTCCCATGGCTTATTACACTTAAATGAGGTGTTAAACCAGACGACTCGCTAAAAGTTTATGTTTCGCATCATAAAACGAGAAAAGCTCTTTTCGAGTGAATTTTAAAGACCTCTGAAATATCATTTCATTGTTAGAAAGCTCTCGTCTTTATCCTGTTCACGGTCGAGTATTGATTTTTAGTATTTCAACAACCATCCTTCTTTAATCTTCTTCATAAAAACACGTATATTGCGAATTGAACGTCAATTATCGTTCGTTCGATTCGCAATAAAAATGTTTTCGTAATCCTTTTAAAGACATCTTTAACTTGAGGAGCTTTCGATATCTTCATGCCGTATGCGTCTCGGTTACTGTTGTACTAAACCTCGTTTAGCCAAAATTCATGTTTTGAAGTATAATTTAAGCACACGTGGTTTAGAAGACCAGCATATAAATTGTTTTTTTTTTATTATTATCATTCTTTAATCACAATTTTCCAATTATATATTATTTATAGTTAATGCATTAACGCTGTGGACGTTTCAAGACACTAATTTGTTTTATCAAACACTGTTTATTCAACTTTTCTAACGGTATAACCCTACCGGTTTCAAGGCTTTTACTTCATCTTCAGGGGATTATTGTTTGTGCTCCACTGAAGATGAGACGAAAGCCTTAAAACCGGTAGGGTTATACCGTTATAAAAAGTGGAATAAACAGTATTTGATAAAACAAATTACAATTTTCCAATTATGTTTCTCGTAACTATTTTCCGATTTTTTTTTTAAATTTGATATTTAACTGCCGAGTGATATTTCAACTCTTTAAGCCTGTTTAAATAATCCATTTTTGAAATTAATATTATTTTTAATTATTTTTTAATAATAACTTTCAATCTAAATCCAATGTCATGTTTTTTCCACGATAAAATATACTTGAATAAAATATTCGGCTTAAATTTGTTTTTACAATAATTGTATATAAATTTAATTCGTTAATATACACACAATAGTGCAGTATTGAATCATCTCATGCGGCTTTTAATAAAATGAGAAGCGTATTCTGCGATGATAATCTGAACTTGAAACTTCGACAACGGTTAGTCAAATGCAACGTTTGGTCAGTGTTATTGCTTGAGTGGAATCATGGACCCTCAAAGTTGGTAGTATGAACCGACTGGAAGCATTCGAAATGTGGATGCACCGGAGAATGCTACGGATAACCTGGACGGATATGGTCAGCAACACAAGGGTTCTTTAAAGATCCAAAGTTGATAGAGAGTTGCTGACTAATATTAATATCCGAAAGGTGTCGTATTTGGGTCATGTACTTACTTACCTGATCATCCAAGGCAAAATAGAGGTTCGAAGAGGTGTTGGCAGGAGGCAAATCTCCTGGCTCCGCAATATACGTGATTTGACTGATATAAGGAGCGTTGGGGATCTTTTTTGGGCTGCCGGGGACAAAGATGCCTTTCCTCAGATGAAAGTCAACGTTGGGGGAACTTGACATGACACAAGGAAGAAGAAGAATATACACACATATATACCACCACTCCATTTACTTATAGTAGCCAGAGAAGACAAAACACTTTACTTTCCTATCTCGACACACATCCATAGCCTCTCCCACACCCATACACATTCTCATACCAACCTCTACGATTTCTGAGACGTTCAACTTTTCCTTCTTTCAGAATATTTACTCAATCCAATCATACCTCTCTTGGTTTTCCTCTCGCACACCTTCTTACTTTCTTCCTAAGTCTTTCGTCATTCGTTCGTCTCGCGTGTCCAAACTAACTCAGAGTGCTCTTCTTCTTCTTATTTAACACATCAGTCTTGAGTTTACATTCATCCCTTATCGCTTTATTCTGTGTTCTATCATACATTGTCAACCTATATATTTTACTCAGTGATAGCATTTCTATTGAATTTATTCGGCTCCTATCAGTGTTTTTTCACGTTTACATTTCATTCTTAAATATCCCAGTTAGCACCAAAATATTGTCGACTATCATGATCGTCTTTAGATTTTGGTACTGTTCGGTTCGAGTATATATGTTTTAGCGCTCCATTAACTTTGTTTCCAATTGGTACACAAGTTTACTTTGAAAGAAAGAAATGTAGAATTCTATGAGGAGGTGTAGGAATATGAAGGAGGTTTAGGATATATGTCGAGATAGGAAAGTCTGGCGCTCTGTTCTTTTAGCCTATTCCCACAGGGAAATAACGTGATGGTAGCTGTGTTTGTACGTTTGTTCCGTAAACAACTCTCCTATGATAAATTTTTGAAGAATTTTTTTTTACATAATGCTTTTTTTTTCAGTTCCCAATATATTTCATAGTCCTGCGCAGAGTAGATAACATCTGTGTTAAAGTTTGTTTTATATTCATGGTCCAAGATTAAACCTTACCCAGCTTTCTTTGTCTCCCCTGAAACTATTTTATGGCTGAAGTGCACCGAAGTTTCCAACTTCAGAACAGCTTGAATATTTCGAAGAATACTTTAAAGTGGTAAAAACTGTACACTTGTGCGAGACTGAGTGAATGGCGAAAACTAAATGTCATTTTTTAAATTTTAAAGTTGTTTTAAAAAGTAAATTAAAACTTTTAATCTATTTTTAAACTTTCAAAGACGTTATAAGTTCATTTGAAAATAAATACGACGTGATTTTTTTTTTCAGCTCTCCGTTTTTCATATAATTGGGGTTGGATCGACTGCCAGATTGTGAAGGGGATCGTTTTCATTTTCCAGCATTATATCAATAATAAAATGACTATTTATAAAATGCCATTTAAGAGCAAACTCTTCTCAAGTGTACTCTAATTTGGGATTCGTAACCCATTGTTACTGACAGATAAATTTGTTTTGTTCATTTTATATAAAATTGGCCGAAACACATTTGATTCTCGAAAGAAAAAAATGTGTTGCAATTATTAATATACTTCGTAGAATCATACTTTTTTGTTATTAAGAGATTTTAAAATGAAGATCAACAAAACTTCAGCCGAAACTTTTGATAGTTAATTTGATTTTTGTCCTTCCCCAGATGAGTTCTGCGAGGAGTTCCCGCACAACTTGATCCCCACGCCCGGCTACTGGATCGAGTGTTCCCGGCAGAAGATCGCCACGGACACCATCTGGGACGAGAGCGAGTCCGAACACGAGTCCGGCCGGGAGATGGACCCGCCCAGGAGGGACAGAGGTGAGTGCACACTTCTGACTTACTCGTATTTTATATATTCCAATTGTTCAACACCTTTATAGGATTAAAAATGCTAATAAAACACATTTGGCGCAAAAAGTAACACATTTGGCTTTAAGTGGAGTGCAGTGTGTGTATGTGTAGTATTCATACATAATCACTAATTTTGAAAACGCCACCCAAAGCTGTAAACGCACTTAGATGCAGACCATTCCACGCGAGAGAATCTAAAACATATAAAAAACATTCGACAGCGTCTCTTCTTCTTTTTATTAAGTTAGACCTGTGGCCTATTATCATCAAGACTGCTTCTTTAAGTGTTAACTTCCAGCTATCCTATCGTATATTTGAAGGTATTCCTGGAGGACGAAAGCAAACAATTATTGCATGTATTATGATATTTATAGTTAAGGCATTAACATTGTGGAGGGAATACACAGTGAGTAATAAAACAAATTACAAATATTTCATGTATTGCCAATTAGGGGACTCTTGTGCAATTCAATATTTCCAGGTAGCCACGCTACTGAATTCTGCAGTTTCTACCCCCACCTCACCATATCTTCGACCTCCACAATATCAGATTTAAAAGATACGCTATTTCACACCACAGGATCAGCAATGGCAAAAGCTTATCATAATACCCACCTTATTGAATTGAATAGGAATAATCAATTTATTAAATGAAGACAACATCGACCTCAAAATTCAACTCATCTCCGAACCGAACCAATATCTCTTAGATACAGTTTCGAAAGGTACAATGGAGATATCTCATTAAGGGGCGTCCCTAACAGTAACTGTTCTGTCATACATCGTATAATGCCAAGTAAAATTTAATATGTCTTTTATATGAACGTTTAATTTATCACTTTACACATTATCCCAGCTGTCCTTTGATCTCCCAAACAAATCCATCTTTTGTCCCCTTCCGTTCGCCTGTCAATCCCATAAACTTGTGATTTAGCACACGAGCTCCGCGTTCCCAAACCGCCCTGATTGGCAGCTCCTTTGTTTGGGAATATGCGATTCTGTAGTAAATACATTTCCGATTTTATGTGCTGCGTTTATACCTTGTCACCACTGTCAATAAAATAATAATTTACTCTACGCTTTTATATTTGTTTTATGCACAGTTTTTGTTTATTTATTTGGAGAAAGATTCACTAAGGGAAGATAAGGAGTATCATAAAAAGGAGAGCGTTTATAACAAGATACATGAATCTAGATGAGGCGAGAGCTTTGTGCATGGATATAAACACTTAGATACGAGTATGTCCTATCGGACACGATATGTTGATATGTACGAGGCATATCCAGAAAGTAAGTGTACTGAATTTTTGTGGGTTACAATTTTTTTTTATTTAAACAAAAAAATTACGTGGTTACCGTAGTACATATGTAAGCTATTTTTCGACATAGTCGCCATTCCTCTCAATGCAGGTGGTGAAGCGGGGTATCAACTTTTTGATGACTTCCTCGAAGTAGTTTCCCGCCAACCCCTCCGTCCACTTCTCCGCCTCCTCCTTTACCTCCTCGTCGGTTGAAAACCTTTTTCTACCCATGTGCAGCTTCAGGGAGGTAAAGAAATCAGGGGAATGCGCGGGATGGTTCAGGACATCCCATTTAAACGAGGCGAGCAGTTCCTTCGTGGCGTTGGCCGTGTGTGGTCTGGCATTGTCGTGCAGCAGGCAGACTCCCTTTGTCAGCATGCCTCTCCTCTTGTTCTGAATCGCCCTCCGCAATTTTTTTAGGGTCTCACAGTATCTTGCAGAGTTGATGGTCTCCCCTTGAGGCATATATTCAATTAAAATTATGCCTTGACAGCCCCAAAACACGGATGCCATGATTTTTTTGGCTGAAATTGTGGTTTTGAACTTTTTGGCGGAGGGTGAAGAGGTGTGACGTGACCGTTTTTAAACTCGCGACACCACTTATACACACTCGTACGATTCATAGCTTTATCACTATAAGCAGTTTTCACCTCATTATAAACCTCAACCGGAGGTTTTCCCTTCCAAACGAGATAACGGATGACGCCGCGTATTTCGCACTTGGCGGGAGATTGGATTGGCATTTTTCACGAAACGTGTTGTCGCGTCGACACTTCTCAACGTGCTGACCTCGAATCGGTCTCGTTGCGGAGGGCAAGGGTCAGGCTACACGGAAGTGTAGCCAACATGTCGAAAATAAAATCCATCCGGTCATGAGAGCCTCAGTACACTTACTTTCTGGATACGCATAGTACATAGTGTTATTTAAAATGAAAATGAGGTCGAAATTTTTTTTTCCACACAATTTTTTTTTGTGGAAAATGGAAATAATTCAATAATATTGGTTGAAAGAATGTATTCAAAGTATTTCGAAAAAAAATATGAGAATAAATTTTAATCAGTCAAGCAGTCATGTTTTTTTAAAAGGATTCTTTGGATAATTGCGATATACGTACATATTAGGTCCTTACATATGAAATTGGCGTTTTGTTTGGGAGGAACATAAAGTGGATTTTTTTTTAATATAATATATTTATTTAATCAAAGTATGTACCATTGCTATCTATGCACTTTTGCCATCTCATAGGTAGTTCATCGATCCCTTTACTAAAAAAACCATTCGGACGGGAATCAATAAAATCTTTGAAGTCGGTTTGGACTGCCCCATCGGAGTTGAATTTTTTCCCTTGCAAGAAGTTATCCAAATTTCGAAAAAAATAGTAATCTGTTGGGGCAAGGTCCGGAGAGTACGGTGGATGTCTTAGACATTCCAATTGAAGCTCTTCTAATTTGGTAGCCGTCTGTTGTGCAGTGTGTGGTCTAGCGTTATCATGAAGCAGCAGTGGCCTAGAGCGATTAACCAGCCTCGGTTGTTTAGCAGCTAGCTTTTCCATCATGGTTTGCAGTTGCTGACAATAGACATCTGCCGTAATCGTCTGGCCAGATTTAAGAAAGCTGTAGTGAACGACACCAGCACTAGTCCACCAAACGCTCAGAAGTAACTTTTTTGGAGTCAATTTTCGCTTGGGGCATGGTTTGGCTGGTTCGGCAGGGTTCAGCCATTGCGATGAGCGCTTCCGATTATCATACAGGATCCACTTTTCATCACAGGTAATGATTCGATTCAAAATCCCTTCATTATTGTGCCGGTTGAGTAATGCAACGCAGCAGTCAACGCGCGTTTGTTGATTTGCTTCACTCAATTCGTGAGGTACCCACCTTTCAAGCTTTTTCACCTTCCCAATTTGCTTCAAGTGGATTAAAACAGTTTTATCACTAACACCGCAGCCTGCAGCTAACTCGGACGTGGTTTGCGATGGATCCGCTTCCACAATAGCCTTCGATTCTTCATTATCAACTTTGGTCTCCGGCCGTCCAAGGGGCTTTTTCTGCAGGTCGAAATTTCCAGAACGAAAACGTTGGAACCAAAAACACACTGTGTTTTCTTTTGCGGCACCGTCGCCATACACATCATTAATCCTTCGAGCCGTTTCTGCAGCACTGGTGCCACGGTGGAACTCGTACTCGTAAATAACGCGATATTTCAAGTTTTCCATTTTGTAAACTGAGTGACGCAAAGAAAAAAAACAATTGAGGAAAAAACAAATTAATTATAATTTTCGAAACACAAATACTTGAGTAAATAGCTGTATAAATTTGAATTTGGAATTCCTAACCAAAGAGAAGATATTTGAGATCAAAGTTGCCAGTACGGCAAAACGCCAATTTCATATGTAAGGACCTAATATATGAGAAAATAGATTGGGACAAGTTGGGGAATTTTACTATTTGGGAGCATCTTTTGAGAGATAGTAAGATAACTAATTATATTAAAAGGTATTTTGTTGCAGGTAACAAAGTCAATGGTGCACTTAGCATGTTTTGTCAATAAATCAATCAGAATATCCTTAAAAATGTTGGGCACAGTAATGTGTTAGTGCCTCAAATAAATGTTTGAAACTAATGAATAGCGATGAAAGAGTGGTGGGATATGTTAAAGAAATATGAATTGGGGGAAACGTAAGAAGCATGAGAAACAGAAAAATATTTTTGACGAAACTTAAGAATGTGAACGAATCGAAAGCTGTGTGCAGGGAAAGAAAGATGTGAACGAATTAAGAGCTGTGTGCATGGAAAGAAATATGTGAACAAATTTAGAGCTGTGTGCATGGAAAGAAAGATGTGAACGGATTGAGAGCTGTGTGCGTGGAAAGAAAGATGTGAACGAATTTAGAGCTGTGTGCATGGAAAGAAAGATGTGAACGGATTGAGAGCTGTGTGTGTGGAAATAAAGATGTGAACGAATTGAGAGCTGTGTGCGTGGAAAGAAAGATGTGAACGAATTTAGAGCTGTGTGCATGGAAAGAAAGATGTGAACGGATTGAGAGCTGTGTGCATGGAAAGAAAGATGTGAACGGATTGAGAGCTGTGTGTGTGGAAAGAAAGATGTGAACGAATTGAGAGCTGTGTGCATGGAAAGAAAGACGCATACATTTTCATCGCTGTCTACTCAGCTCATTTTATTTTAGATGCTTATTTTTTTGGTTAAATTGCAAAAGACATTATTTTCACATCCTTTAAAAACGAGTTGATACTTTAGTAACAATTTGCATGACCTAGAACTAGATGGCATAGACATTTGTTTCTCACCTGTGGGCTTAACAGTCGATACTCGATTGTACTCAAAACAAAAGTTGCATTCTAATGACGCGTTTGTCAACTAAGTTATTGTTTCCTCTTGCCATGCTGTAGTATTAACAATGGCGGACGACGAGCTGCATGCTCACTCGACTAGCTCGATTATCGCGTAACCAACAGAACGAAATTCAATCTAAACAAAAAAAATCCCTTAAGGTTTGTAGCTCGCTATGTATGTCAGTTGGCCACTTGACTCCATTCAGCAAATAAGGAAATGGCATCGTCTAACATCGGTGGTATATTAGCTCTACCGATCGAGATCGGAGTAGCCAGGCTTAAAAAAAATTCACCATAATTTTTAATGAAATTATTTTATTCAGGTCGCCGCCGAGACAGCGATCTCTGTGAAGAAGACACGGAAGACGAGAGTCCACCGCGGCAGAAGACCTCTATCGAACAGCAGTGGGAGACCTCGGCGGGCTTTGAGCTGACCTCCGTGGAACAGGAGACCTACGAGCGCTATTTCTACGGCACGGAACACTGGAATTACTTCACAAACGACGAAGACCTCGGACCTGTCATACTTAGCATCAAGCAAGAGACACTCAACTCCAGAGACCAGTTTAGGTAAGTCATTAATACCTTTATATTTTATTAAATAAGACAATGTTTAGTAATAAATTTGATCTAATTGGATTTTTTCTTATCGTATTGTCCATATCTGAGGGTCGTGGTCTCGGATGATATGGAACTAAGCGGATGATTTGCACTACGTGTATTCCCTACTCTGAACCATAATGAGTATTTGGTCTAACAATCTTGCTAAAGATCGTCCTCTTGTTTGTCGCTATTCAACTCTTCCAGTCATTACCACTCGTGGCTTTATTTCTTCTATCGATATATGTTCGATGCATGTTATTGTTCATTTCCTGAATTCCATTGACAGCCTTATTTTGACCTGTATACCCTGAAGAATGTATATATCAATATGTCTTGCAGTCAATGAAGTTCAAATCAATCGACGCTGACATATACGAGTATCTCAGAAATAGTTTTAGCAAAGATTGATGCTCTGCTAATATGTATTTATTTATTAAATTATTTTGTGTACATGGTTGAATATGGCACATCATGCGAGCTTATTGCTTTATTGCAATTTTTTCCAAAGAACTTACGACATTTAAGATGGACATGAAAATGTAAAAACAATTATTATAACGCCATTTGCAGATTATTGAAATTAAATCTTCTTTTGGATAGCTGGATCTCGATTAAATATTCCTGTAGTAACTTTTGAACATTGAGGAATATGAGGAATTTCCAATTTATTTCACGATTCTATTAGCTTATCTAACCATAGGATATGCAGGCGGAGCTCAGAGTTCAAAAAAAAATTATAAAAACAAGATTAATGAAGGGGAAATGCGAACTTTATATTATTGGCTGACTTTTATACTATCAAAAATTGGTAAGAAGTGTCGATTTATTTTTTCATGATATATATCCTCAGTGAGATACAGACAAAATCCTAGTTCACTGGGGAAACGACAAGTGAAAGGCAACAAACCCAGATCCATTAAAATTGCGTGTCCAAATTAAATTAACTGTTGTTTTTTCCCCAAATGATGTATATTTCTAAACTTATTTTTTTTTCCTACATATCATTTTATTTTATTTATTCAATCTTAATATATGAGATCTTAGAAATAATTAACACCTACATACTACTTATAACTAGATAACAATTCTTACACTAATTATTCAGCAAAAACAAGTCCACTCGTTCAGGCTACTTGTATTCCATCACATTCACTCAGACCTTGGTCGTCCCAGCTAATACTGTAGGTGGACTAGCCAGGCAACAGATGATGCTTCGGGAGCTTGTGCTTATAACGGAAGGGTAGGTCGGATTTACTCTCGTAAGCCCCCAGGGCAGCGACTAAGGGATTTCTGTGATTTTGTTGGCTTTTATAGAACTTCACGGTCCAAGCGAGGATGTGGTGTTGTAGGGTTTCTTCTCGCTGTTCAGCGTGAAGTCGGGTAAGATTTGTTCTGGGATGGGTGTTAAAAGATATCTTGAATGCCTTGTTCTGCACTCTCTGGAGTTTCAGGTGATCCGTATTGCTCACACTACCCCAAACGGGTGCAGCATAGGTCAAGATAGGACGAATAAGGGTTTTATAGAGGAGGAGCTTATTTTTGGGTGAAAGGAAGCTGCGTCGATGAAATATCGAACTGATAGCCCCTATGCCCTTGTGACCCTTCTGTCTGATGGTATTCAAATGGGTTTTCCACGTCAGTCGTCGGTCAAGGTGCAGGCCGAGGTATTTAACCACGTCCTGCCACTCAACCAGGCAACCACCGATGAATAAGGGCATCGACGGCACTCTTTCCTTGATTTTTCGGGAGAACATGATGGCCTCAGTTTTGGCGTCATTGATTTTGAGCCTCCAGTCCTGGTAGTATTTCTCAAGGATCTCATATTTCTTGTCGTGTGTAAAATAAATAAAATCTCAAATAAATTCATAATTTCTAAAACATCACTTTTTTGTATTGCGCGTTAGTTCTTCTTATTTTTCATCTTTGCAAAATATTTAAGTTTGCATCGTACAAAAATATTGAAAAGAAAAAAAAAACACTTTGATGCATTCATTATTCATGAGTTTGCATCGAGATGCAGTTTCTTTTGCTAAGAATTTCCAAGACATTTCTGAGGAAATTGATATTAATAATGTCACGCTTTCATATTAAAAAATGTATATAGAATTATATGCTGTTTGACAGGAGAGTTGCAAGGAATGAAGAGCTTTTGAAAGTCACAACATATTGTTATGTTATTGGGCAGGATTTTGATGTGGTTGTGAAAATTATGATGCATTTTAAATTGTTTATAAGAAAGCTTAGGATTTGGCTGGAGTTGTGTATGCAATGCAGAGTGTGAATGTTTCAGCTGAAAGCTTTAAGACAAATATTTGAAATGTACGAGTATAATTAAAGACGAACACTTCGCCGCCAAATGTCTTCCCTTGTGAAGTAGATCTCTATATCCATAAAATTGTAGTTTTGTGCAATATTATGTACTTGAACTTTATGGTTAGCTTTTTCAATAAGTTGATTTAAATTATAGATATTTTATTGTGGATGGATAATAAATTGAATGTAAAATAACAATCAGAAATGATAGGTTATCAAATCAATTAAGGTTTCTCCGCGAAACATACTCGTAGTTGGAAAATCATTGAATTGGAAACAAACAGAGAATATACTATACTCGTACATTTCTTTTTAAAAATAACAGCTCGCATCTCACAGAATAAATGGTGAATTCTTTATTTTACACTCGTCCCTATGGACGACGTATTTTTTCTCATAAAATATTTAATATAGGAAAGTGTTGGATAATTGTGATCGATAGGGAAGCAGGATAAACCAAACAATCCAATACATAAATTTGTGGAAAAAAATATTGTGGAAAAGAATTTTGTGGAAAAAAATATATATTAGCTTAAGGTATTTCCACTCGATCTTCGTCAAAATGTTTCCAAGAAATTACATGAATGTCTCCTGATATTTATTTTTCATCCTTTCAATTTTTGTGGGTTTTGTTTTAAAACATGCCCTTTCGTCTGGGGAATATTGGATGTGAGAAAAGTTTCGCTTTTCTTGAACAATAATAATGAATATTAATTTTCCGTCGAAACAAATCCATAGTACGAAAGTGACTGGGAAGCGTGAAATAAGAACCCTGAGTCAAGTATGGTCGGACGAGTGTTTTAAATTTTAAAAGAAGGAACGTAAAAAATTAAAGAAATTGAAGGAGTTGGGTGAGAAGACCTATTGATTTGTAGGAAGTGAAAGAACTATATCGTTACATGAAAGTATGGCACTTTATTTTCGCTGTCATCTTCGATGGGGAAAAGGCGACTTTTTTAAATTGCATGATTTAGATTTTTTTTAATGACGCGGTTTTATAATCAATTAAGATACACTTTCGTAAACGACGATTTTTTTTAATCCCATGATTTCGTTTTTTTTGCAAAACGGTGGAATTTCATTATCATTCGATTAAGAATTTTTAGAAACGGTAGAATTTTCAAATTACGTGATTAAGAATATTTAAAGGTGACGATTTTATCTTAATTTTTTTAGACTTTTGACACCCGATATTTTTATATAATCACTTTGAGAGATTAATAAAGTTTGAGAAACGGCGGTTTTTTATAATCAAATGATTATGGATATGAATTTTTAAATAAATATTCAATGTGGAAAACTTTTCTCATTTAAAACTTAACAAGTTTTAGTATTGTAACTTTTATTGTTTTAACATCATTAGTACACCATATTAGCGGAAAACTATTTTATAATAAAAACTAAATTTTTTTATGTTGAAAATATACACAAACTTAGCAACAAACATAGAATATTTTAGCTACCCCTTTAAACATCATACAAAACAGGGCTCGAACTCCAAATGTCACATCTACCTGAACTCTCAAACTGTCCATACATTTATACATTTTGTTTCTACCTACGTTCCATTTTTATTCTTTATTATGCAGCAGGTCGTCTCAACCAGCGGTCCGCGAATCAAATTTTAATAAAAGTTAGATTGTTTTATAATATAATATAAGAAATTTCGACATGTTGCTGAGCGTGACCGGAAAACAAAGATCAGCGGTGACTTAGAATTGACAGTCACTAAATTGGGACTTTTTTTATATTTTGGGTACTTTCGGAAATTGAACCAGAAATCGACGAATGGAAAAATTCGTTTAGTCAACTAGATTACGATGATGATGACTTTTAATACAAATATTGCAGTGTGTCACGTAAAATTGAGTACAAATATAGAAATTCGGTCTTATAGCTTACCATAGCGGCGTGGCGTTGATGTCAGCACAGATAACTGTAGTTCAAGCTTTTATCACTAGGGAATTCACGGATCCATTTTACTTTCAGCCTGTTTTCATTTTAATTTTTTTTTTCTGAGAAGACTGTTTTAAATGTTCTTAGGATGATTAATTTAATAAAACACTAGTATTTTAGATCCATTTTTTTTGCGATTAATTCGAAGTTATTTCGTAAATTAGATAAAATTCAAACACGTAACTGAACTTAATGGTCGTGGACGGTTGTTTTTTATACTTCAAATTTCTCGATAAACTTTTGTGTCGTAGAATGCTAGTTATTTTCGATCAAAGAATGTAGGTCGTTGTAGGGAATACCGACGTCCCTAAATATTGTCAACACGCACGGTCAACGACCGATGAATCAAACTTTGGATATGTACAAAGATCACATACCAGAACGTCAATATTGTTTACACGCAAATAATATTTACGTTGCATTCCACGGTAGAAAGAGACCGCATCGCGTTGTCTCACCGTTTCGGCAATAAATATTCTACCCACTATATCATTGGCAACGTCTGCGACCACCTCGGCACGCACAGGAGTGAGATCAAGAAATACTGCGGACGCATTCACGCGCCCCGTTCTGAAATTGTATATATACCTACTTATCAATAAATAAAGGGCACTTGTTATTATTTGCTTGACCATTCATTGCTGTTTACTATTTATTGATTATTCACTCTCACTTCCCGCATTCCTGAATCGACGTATTTTATTTTAAATACAAAACAAATCAAAATCATCACGACGTATCAATAAAGCATTCCGCTAAATCGTCATCAGCGTTATTTGGCCTTTAGACCGAACACTTTGAGTATCGTATTACTGTTACTGAATATATTTAATCACATATGACACACGATCGATTGAGCATCGTCTTAAAACACAAGTACGTTTTATTTTGGTTTATGTCACATTTTTTTCTTTCGTGGTAGTAAAAAAAATTTCAACACCGAAAAAAAGTATTTTGATCCATTTTCAAAAAAAGATTTAAAAACCAGTCAAGCGATTTGGGTAAAAAAAATGCGCTAAACTATTATATTATATTTCATAATAAGATACATTCAGTGCGTGTACAATTATAAAATCAACGAAAAAAAAATCTAACGATATATATCCGAGAAATACAAAACCTCTTTCCGGACAATATTTTTATATGTATTATATATATGGATTAAAATCACAAAAAAGCAGTTTCAAAAATCTAAAAGTCGTTAAAAAGGGGGAAAGAATAATTCATAAAACTGAAATATTAGGTGTACCGGAAAAGAATGTCGTTTTTTTTGTTATCGCTTTTGAGTGGTCAGTTGTGCTTCGGCAGTCGAACTTTTACAACGTGTTCTGTGGTTTTTCTCTGACTACGTATACCTGGAGTGTATTAGGACTTTTAAACAAAAACATTTACAACCCTATATACAATGGTGAGCTTTGTACCGAATGAGGAATTTATTCGAAATATTATGCTTTACCATTTCATGAAGAAAGAAAGTGCAACATGTGCTTTAAAAAATATTTGTGATTTACTGGGAGATATTTTGAATGTTCGTTAATGCCAGAGGTGGTTTAAACAATTTGAATCCGGCAATTTTGATCTAAAAAATAACCCTGTAAGTGGTCGACCTGTTAAAGTGGATAGCGATGTTTAAACTGAGCTGATTCAGCAAAATCAAACTTCAACGATTCAAGAACTCGCGGAGCAGCTCGGATGTTCATGATCTAGCGTGCAAGAGCATATAAAAAAATCGGCAAGACATGGAAACAAGGAAAATGGATACGTCATGAATTAAGTGAAGAGAATCTCGGTGAGCGTATAAACGCGTGCACTGAGTATTCGGAATTAAATACCAAAACTCCATTTCTACAACATCTTGTAACTGGTGATGAAAAATGGGTGTTGTATTCAAACCAAAGACGCAAGAAACAATGGCTTTCAAAGGGCCAGGTACCAAAACCCACCCCTAAGCCCGGGCTTACTGCAAAAAAAGTTATTTTGTCTGTTTGGTGGGACTGCAAGAGAATAATTTATTTCGAAACATTAAAACCCGGCCAGACAATTAACGCCCAAGTGTATTCTGATCAACTAGAGCATTTAGATGCAGAAATAATAAAAAAAAAGACCTGCACTGGCTAATTGTGGACAAGTGTTTTTACAGCACGATAATGCACGACCGCATACCTCAGAAAATTGCGAAAGAAAAAATTAAAGCCCTGGGTTGAACCACTGTACGTCACCCACCATATTCACCGGATCTTGCTCCATCAGATTACCATTTGTTCCGGTCAATGCAACACTTTGTAAACGGAAAAGAATACAAAAATTGTAAGGATGTCAAAAAAGGCATATCTGAGTATTTTGCATTGAAACCAGCTGAATTTTACGATCGCGGTATAAAAAAATTGACTGAGAGGTGGAAGGAGGTTATATCAAACGATAGCAATTATATTTTGAACTAAGTTTTAATAAATAAATACATTAAATGCACCAAATTGTTTCATTGAAAAAACGACATTCTTTTCCGGTACACCTAATATTAAACAACACAAGCGTACTAACGAAACAACTAAAGCAGAAGGTTTTGTAAGGAGACATTTCCTCACAAACCATTTTGTATTTGGTTTCTAATTCAACTGAAATGTCATTGCAACCTGTCATTATAGTGCCCAATTACGTAAACATATCCACTTGCCGAACTCCGTCGACCCCTGCATGAGTTATTGGGTGAGTTTCGGCCACGAAAAATGACATAAAAACCCCTGAAATACGGGTAAACATCCCCTTCATACTCCAAATAACATATATTGTTAACCCTCCTAAATTCCATGTTTTAATGGATGCTGTCCTTTTTGTATGTTGTTTTATTTACAAGGAAATTCCTCCGGGCAAGCCTCGCGTCAGATGAGTGTCCTGAATGTTTTCTCCTGAAAGGAGATCTCCTGAAATTCAGACCCATCGAGCCTTTTGTAATACAAACCTCTGTTTCTATGAAACTCAAATGAAAAGGAGATCATTTTGAATGTTGAATGAGTGGTGGCCGTGTATACAATTTATTTTTGTCTGCTTTAAATAGGACAAAAGTTTTTCTCCCTAATATCTAATATTAATATGGAACTAAAACCTCCAAAAGGTACGAGTTTTAAAATATCTTTGAGTTTATCTATTTATGAACCTTCAAAAATAAAGGGAAAAGGAAGATGATTGAATTATTATAGAGAAGTTGGATCACTGCTATATGGGGGGCAAGTGCTAGTGCGGTGGATGGAAAAGCGAAACGAAAGATTCTACTGCCTCTCTAAATGAAAAAGTAGCTTTTACATTAAAAACTTAGTTGTATTGGGTATCAGATTCATTTTTGTATTATGTATTATAAATGTAATAAATCTCATTAAAAAAATCCAAATTAAAACTGCTTCTTTTGCATTTCATTTATTTATTTAATTGACGACACAACAGTGTCTTTTATATACAAATGAACATATGACAAGTTATACAAGTACTTAAAATTATTGACTCAAAATACAAAAAATTACACTTTAATTAACAAGTGCCGGAGATACAAAAAGCAGTTGTAATAGTAAAAAGAGTAATTACAAAGTCATTGTTTAAAACTATTCAACATTAATATGTATATTTAAATTCAACATATGTATGGTATGTATGTCACAAAATATTACCAAACTTTATCAAGTAAACTTACGTAATTGTGGAGGACTTATTTTTTAGTAGTAAAGAACTTAACATAGATTGGTTTTTAGTGGAACAACGCTTACATAGAACAAAAATAATTGGATTTTTAGAGAATTTATGGATACATCTTGAGATATGGAAAATACATGGGCTCACTTGTATAACGAGATGCAAGTTGCTTTGCAGAATCGAAACCTTTCACATGTTAATGCTGGGTTACTCAACTCTGGAGGCTAAGTATTGTCCTTGATGTTTAGTTTATACTAGGTCATTTATATTAATAAAGGAGAGCAAAAAGTTAGTAGGTATTTCTAAATATTGTTGTGATAATCTGGCGAATACTATATATACTTATGTTAAAAATATATAAATTGTGGCAAAACTAATTTCCAAATCTTTGCATACGAATTATAGAGGAGTTAATCTTATAATAAGTGTAGATATATTCGGTATAAAAGGGATTTTAGTATTTTTTTTCTTTTTTTACTATTCACAATGTAGCATTTATAATCTCTTAACATTTAAGTGAAAAAGCAAACCGTGGAATACAAGTATGAGTATAAATATATATACAAAAAAGATTCAATTTGTAGGAAGAGAAAATAAAGTTTACTTGACAAGGCCACTGCCAGAGTGGTCTCCTTTCTCAATCGCATATTTCATATATTCGTCTCAAATAATAAAACCATTCAATTCAAATATTGACACCTTTACACGTAATTAAATCACAAACACAACTCTAACCGCAACATAATCTCAATAACCACATCAAAATCATAATTAACAACTTCTCACCATACACTCTTTGCTCTCATCTTGTCTAAGAGTCACCTTGTTACATATTAATATCATTACCACATACTCAGGTACGGAGTTATCGCATACACAATTTCAATCGAATCATAATCTCAATAACCATATCAAATAATCTTCTACAACTCTTCACTACACGCTCTACATTTACACCAGTCATTTACAGAAATATGGAGACATCCAAAAGTTATTCCCTCCTCAGTCTCACTGTTTCTATGTCAAAGAAAGAACTTTTTACACTTTTTTTTTACATTTGAAGACGCGAAACTATATAAATCACCAACACCCTTAAGGAATTATTCACTAATTCTTGAAGCAAGGAAATTCACGTTTTTTTTTTTCAAAATTGTTTTTTTTAATTAAAGGGTTATTTTAAACATAATAATAGCTCAGGACTCGTACCTAATATAATTAATAGCTCAAAAACATTACAGAATAAGTGTTTTTAAGTTAAATGTAAAGATAGGAAAGTAGTGGCTACGTCCATAAGATTAGATACTTCCCCGCATCTGCACATTGTCCTTTGTAGATCTTCGGATATATGATAGTAAAACATTCGATTTCTATATGCTCGTGTATAACTCCTTGAGCGTAAGAAGAGATCTGCGTCTCCTGGTATACGTTGTTAAACTCGTTCGAGGAGTCGTGAGCTGTCCAGCATTACTACAAAGATTAGCGTTAAATGTTCCTAACAATTACACTAGACTGCGCCGGCAAGAACTGTTCTCAATAAAATACGCAAGAACGGGTCTTCCAGCCGATATGCCTGTTGGAAGGGCCTTAACTCTTTTGAACGGGACTGCTTTGGATATTGACATATTTCATATCACATTTCCAAAAGCAAAAGAAAATTTTCTTCTAAGATTGAGCGCGTTAGAAAGCACGCATCAACGTATTTAAGTGACTGAATATATGCGTATGTTTGTGTGTATGATGTATATGTATGCATATACATTATTTTTTATTTTATATAATTTTTTTTTATTCTGTATAATTTTTCTTTATTTTTAATGTTAACATTTCTTGTATTTTTCAAAGTAAATGGGCTAAGCTTGTTTTGAGAAAATAAATAAAAAAATTTAAAATAAATAAATAAGTGACCTTAAAAATAGTTTCGTTTTTAAAAATGTTAGTTTAAATCAAACCCATAATTTCCGTCTACCATACTCGTATATAGTTTCGTCTTTAGGAAAGACGTATTACTTTGAAAGATTTATATTCGACGTTTTCTCATTTTCAGTTTTTGTTTTACCAAAGGTCACACTTTTTAATGGTATATTGACGAGATATGCAAAAACATCATCATATATTTGTATGAAATATTTATAATCATCATGTTATCAATAAATATTTTAACGAGATAAAAAAAAATCGTCCAATATAAACTGTGATTTATTTTCAAGAGTGAAGGTACGATATTTCATTGTATTTTTTATTTTTGTGCATATGAATATATTAAGTGTTTTCATGGGTTTGATAGAGCAATCTCTCCTAAACTTTATGATGCTTTAAAATAAAATGAAGCGCATCCAACCGGTTTTGCACTTTATATTGCACCACACACAAAGCGACCGCCGCAATAAAGCAAGCAACACCTGAGCACAGTTCCATAAATTTTCTTTTTATGCATTTTGTAACGGACTCGTGGATGCAACGGCGTTTGTTAATAAACACGAGTATGTTGGATTAATGGAAAGCAGTAATTCGCGATTTTTATTACTACGAAGCATTGTTACTGTCAACTGTTGTTATGTTTATAAAGTACAAGTCCAACTTAAAAAATGTCAAAGAAACTAAATTGAAAAGTATCTTGAATATGAAATATTATCTTATTTTTTTTTTCGTCATATACTCGTATGTTTACTCTCCGCACAGTGAGACTCTGGAAGAAGTTACCAACTAATGTGACTCGCTCCGTCATTGGCATGTTTTAAAAAACGAGTGAAAATTATTTTAATTTCAAGTCAATAATGTAACACGTTTTATTCCCGATTTCGCTTACCTTTCCACCATCCCTTCCCTTTTCCCTTGATTCGTGGTATCTCACTTTTATTTTTATAATGTATATGTATTATTCGTGAATTTTGTGCAAACCAATAATGATTTGAATATTTTTGCGGCCATATATATTTTATTTATTATTGTCTGTTTGGTTGGAAGAGAAAATCACCTGACAATAAAATAAGAATAAGAAGCGTAATTATCAAGGTTGAAAATGAGCTAAAAAGTGTTAATAAAAATAAAACATATCATGTTCAAGTGGTTTGGGCATGTTGATTGAATGGATGACGAAAGAATGATTAAATAAATTTGCAATAAAATCATAAGTGGTAGAAGAAGAATGAAAAAAATGTATACTTGACTTAAATGTACAACAAAATAAGAAATGTAAGTTTTAAGGATGAATTTGAGCTAAATACTCATGTTTTATATTACGTGGTATTAAGGATGAATGTGAGCTAAATACTGATTTATTATATTACGAAATTGCGGTGGACCGGGCACGTGATACGCATGGGCGATCACAGACTCCCAAAACGCGTCTTGTACGGGGAAGTGGTGGGCAAGCGAAGAGTTGGTGGGCAGAGGAAGCGCTATAAGGACAGTCTGCGAGAGTCGCTTACTTTGTGCGGGGCGCCTGAGGACTGGGAGCAGGTGGCTCGGAACCGTGAGGGGTGGAGAGCCGTATGTTCTCGGGCTGATGGCGTCTTAGCTGCTAGACGTATGAGAAACAGTCTTCGCGCTGCGACCATGCGTCAACATGGCCAGGCGGCTCAGCAGGGCCCATATGTCTGTGACATTTGCGGGAGGGAATGCGCATCAAGAATCGGAAGATCACACGATCGACGTGGGAGAACGGTTCAAGATTGATGTTGGAGTGGCGAGAGGATCCTCGACTGCGAGGCTCGGCAATGATTGATTGATTATTATATTATATTACATAGGATTAAAAAAAGAGCGCTGAGATTTAGACTTGTTGAACGGATTTATGACGAAACACTGACTTAACAAATGTATAATGCAAGCATGAGTAGAACCACTTAAATATGCTCGGAAATCTCGGTTCATCGTCGCTATTGTTGACAAAACTACCCCGCACATTATGTTAAGAAGCCACAACACTTGCATATGTCTGGCGTGTGTGAGTATAACTACCGAACAAAAATTTCGTCACACTAAGGGCCTTTTTTCTGTTTTCATCTCGAATCGAATTGAATCCCAAAAATAGAAATCCAAGCCTTACTGATTAAGCTACGGAGATCTTCATCTTATTAACAGCCGTGTAGTTTTGTTTCATGTCAAATATATTTTGAGACTTTCGCTGTTTTTCGTATCAGTTGTATAAGATATTTCAGATTGTTAAACCTTGTGGTTTGACTTATGATACCGACGTTTCATCTTTAGGACTGGTGTTTAGTCAATTTTCACATCAAGTGGTGGATGCACTCCGGTTCGCGACCGTGACGTGAGCGCATAGTTCCACTCCACCATGGGGAGAATAAACGCACCGTTTCAAAAAATGTTGAAATTATTATTCATTTAATTGTCTCTTCGATTTAATTACAGGGTGCGATGCTGATTTGAAGTGGAATCCGTCGTCTCTGTTTATATTGTTCGGATATTTATATACATTTTCGAAACGTCTGCATCGTAAGCCAAACCACGCGGTACAATACTCCAAAATACCATATATAACTGATGGATTCTATGTTCTTATATTATTCCGTAACTTTAAGAATTTTCTATATTTATGTTATGCTTATACGAGTACTGATGGAGATTCTCCTGAAAAATTCAAATTGTTCCCCTTCACTAAATTAATTTGTTTTTATTATTTACCCATGACATTAATAACTGTCTCTCCAACATCACAATTCTACAATGTCAAGGTCACTTTCTTTTTTTTTTTTGTTTATTTACAAATATAAAAGGAACATAAAATGGTTCTCATTTTGTGTTCAAAAAGAAAAAAAAAGAGATTGGATAAACTTTAGTATTTTCCCCGATACGTCTCAGCAAATGGGTGGACGAACAGAACAACAAGTCCATAAAATTTGGAGATTGGACGTAGAGCAGCCTTCACAGTGCTCGGCTAGATAAAATCTCTCGTATTCGTAATGAGAAGACGGTGCTGATAAGGGATGGAAATATCGAAGCACTGTTCTGTTTTCGATTAAAAGGTTTTATCTCTCAGTTATGTTATGTTAAATGAAACGATGTTTATGGGCTTTACACATACATATCATTACGCCGCTTTCCTGCTGAGGTAGGTAGAGAAGACAAATCGCCGGACTTTCCTTCTTCGACACACATATATATTATATATACAGGTCCTACGATTCCTATTCCTTCCTATTTTTATTTCCTTCTAAACATCCTCAATTAATCCAACCATACTTTCCTTAGTCTTTCTCTACTACGCATTGCACTGACATTGGCACTGTATATCTGTTTCATCATTCTTTCTCGTTTTTTTCGTTCCACTTGGCTAAACTATGTACATTATATAAACATACAAGGTGGCAATATATATATTTTAATTCTACTAAAAATTAAAGATACGAGTATATATCATAAAATACAGAGATGCCACCTCACTTTGAATTCTATATCCAAAATTTAGTTTTCGCTAACCTTGACAAGAAGAATATATCTAGAGCAATATAACAAGAAGAGTATAGAGCAATATAACAAGAAGAGTATAGAGCAATATAACAAGAAGAGTATAGAGCAATACAACAAGAAGAGTATAGAGCAATATAACAAGAAGAGTATAGAGCAATATAACAAGACGAGTATAGAGCAATATAACAAGAAGAGTATAGAGCAATATGACAAGAAGAGTATAGAGCAATATAACAAGAAGAGTATAAAGCAATATAAACATACAATAGTTATGTATTAAATGTGTTCATCCTACAAGACTTTTTTGAAAAAAAGTTCTAAATACGTTTAATTTACTCGCTAAAAAATATAAAAATCAAGTGAGTTACATGAAGAAGTTTCGTACTAATCATTTAAACATTTTTATAATCTGTTTTTTTATGGTTAAGAATGCGGGCAAAAGTCAAATGTAGTAGGGACACGACAAATAAAAAGCCACAAACCCAGATCCATATTAATTTAGTGTCCACTTTAAATTACCTGTTTTTTTATCGTATGTTTGCCTTGTTTTTCTTACTATGTATACAAACGATTACTTGTAATATAAACAAATAAATTAAATAGAAAAACATAGAAGAAAAATATGCAGACTAAGCGATTTTTCGTGACAAAGTTCATTAGAAAGCGTTAGAAAAATTATAAATTTCTATGACGAAAATGCATTTTTTTCACCTGTTATTCAGGGCACTATAATTATTTTTATAAGACAAATTCACGGTATCAGTACAATAATACATGCAACATTCATGATAAAATTGAAAAGTTAACAAATGAAATATATTTTGTAATTTATTTTTATCAAACACTGTTTATTCCACTTTTTTGTAACAGTATAACCCTACCGGTTTCAAGGCTTTCACCTCATCTTTAGGGGAGCACAAACAAGTCTTGTTTGTGCTCCCCGGAAGATGAGGTGAAAGCCTTGAAACCGGTAGGGTTATACCGTTACAAAAAAGTGAAATAAACAGTATTTGATAAAAATAAATGACAATGTCTTTAAACCTCCACAACGTTAATGCCTTAACTATAAACAACATATGAAATATATTTCCTGGTAATCGAGCCTAGAATACCCAGTTAATATGCATTCTTCAAGACAGCGGCGCCGAACAGCATATTTAGAAGAAAAAAAATACTTTTTTTTTTCAATAATATTTTTCAAACAAAAAACGATAAAAACTGTTTTCGGTTAATCGAAACCCGATTTGGCAAACCCTATCTCAGGAGTCAATGTAGTTTGTCTCGGCAAAGCAAACATCCGGCTCGTTATTCAAGTTTCGGATATATTTTAAGGTAAATGATGCGTCCGACAAGACTCGGAGTCAGCATTCAGGATTTCCAATATCCACAACTTTCACACATATCCACTACGTACTCGTGCATACCCGTATATCCACAACTTTCAGATGTATTCACGATTTTCAGGAGTTTACAGCTGTGCGAATGTTTAATTAAACCTTTGAATCAGCTTAAGTTTGTATCTAATACTTTATTAATATTATACATTTTATTATTTGTTTTTAAACTTTGTTATTATAAACAAAGTATGATAAAAAGCTACTTTGTTAAAATGTAAGAAAATAATTTGTTATTGTAAAAGATTTTTTGTGTTTAGTATAATATATTCAATTATCATAAAGTTATGAATGCTGTGAAAATTAATTAAGTGTAAAGCTCTGGACATAGCTGGCGTGTTTCAAACAGTGACTCAAAAGCTCTGGACATACATAGCTGGCGTGTTACAAACAGTGACTCAAAAGCTCTGGACATAGCTGGCGTGTTTCAAACAGTGACTCAAAAGCTCTGGACATAGCTGGCGTGTTTCAAACAGTGACTCAAAAGCTCTGGGTATAGCTGGCATGTTTCAAACAGAGACTCGAAAAGCATTATGTTTTCATTCAGTGACGAAGCGTGTTTCCTGGTGCCCCGTCAGTGTTCTGTCCAATACCCCCTCCCATATCCTAACCACAGATGACATTATTTAATTTTTTTTAATCTGTCAAATGATTACTGCTTTCTTTTCATTGTACATTTTTATTTTTAATAATTTTATTTTCTTTGTAAAGCTATATTATTAAAACATACCTAAACTGTAGATGTGTGAAATTTGGTGTGATGTGTTGGTATGCAAAGTAATCTATTATCGCTTGATCGAAAAAAACGTTCGTTTTATGAAAGAAACTGGGAATTTTTTTCGAAAATATCTTTTCGTAAAGCAGGATATCGTAATATTTTTTCGTAAAGCAAGATATCAATATAAATATGGTATGTGTCCATAAAGTGGCTTAGGTCACTAAACGGCGCCATTAAATTGATTGATTGTGTTGATGTTGATAACTTCATGAAAAGAATTTTCTGAACTCGATATTCACTACGGATCGGATAGATTTAGACAACAGTTAGAAAGTCTTAATATATATATTTTACCCACTTCAAATAAAAGTTTGAACTATACTTTGTGTTAACTTTTTGTTTCATGATAAGTATCGTTGCTGGTTATGTCAAATTCTTGGTGTTTTTTTAACTATTTTATGAAATAAAGCCTGTATAAACTTTACAGTAGTATATGGGCTGAAATGTATGATGTTTTCGTGGCCGAGCTCATCCTCTATTGTATCTCGACTGAGGAGTTAAGTTCTGTCTTAAATGTATTTTCATTTCCACTGCCTTTGAACATATGTGTTATTTTAGAATATGCGAGTATATGTACTTAACTATGTTGCTATCAATAAAAAAAATGTTATTTTATTTTTGTAATTTGTTTTGTCAATCACTGTTTTTTCCACTTTATGTAAAAATATAACCCTACCGCTTTTCAAGGTATTCACTTCATCAGGGGAGCACAAACAAGTATTGTCTGTGCTCTCCTGATGATGAGGGTAAACCCTTGAAACCGGTAGGGTTATACCTTTACATAAAGTGGAATTTGCAATGTTTGATAAAAACAAATTACAATGTCTTTCAATTTCCACAATGTTAATGCCACTATAAATAATATATTAAATTATTTATTTTCGAAGTAATTTTTTTCCTTGAGATTTTTTTTTCTTTATTGATTTAGTTTTATTGATTTAGTTTTATTGATTTAGATACAGCAATGGGTTCTGTACATAATATTATCATCTTAGAATAATAACTGGTTAATCGAAATAAATTACTTTAAAAAAAGTCTCCACAGTCACTCTTCTGTGCTGGATTGTTCAGATAGCGGATTTTTCGGTAAAATAACAGGTCAAATATATGTCTATGTTGCTATCAATAAATCTACGTAACATACTCGTAGTTAAAATAAAATTTGTGCTAGTTTTTGTCATAAATGTGCTCATTTAAAGTAGTTTTTAATTCGATATTAACTCGTGAGGAACGGAGCACACCACACGCATATCTGCAGCATGGAGCAGGTGTTTTATCATTTATTATTGAAACTAGATATGATTTAGGAAGCAAGATGTTTGGCTTGGCCGGAAAATAGGTTTTTCAGGCGTTAAATATGTTTGAAAGACCAACATTATTTATTTGAATCAAAACAGTTTTGTGTCAGAAGATATTGCTCTGCCTTTGCAAATAAAGCTTTGTGTTGAACCGACCCCATTATGCAGTGTTCCAGTGGTGCGGTTTACCCCCGAGCCATTGTGCTCCTCGGTTGAATGGATGCACCGAGAACAATGCAAGTCTCGACATTTGCAGGTTATCTTTTGTACCGAAAACAGTGTTTTAATTAAATTTCTCTCGGTGAATTTTGATGTTGGAGGAAATTTCATTTGGAATATTTCTCACGTGTGGTAAAATATAGTATCTCTACCGACGGGGAAATATTTACTGTGATGATGATGATGAATTTAATGAATAAGGTAGTATATTTATTTTATACCCATAAACCACTTGACAGACAAACAAACCTGCCAGTTAGTTATCCATCGTGTCTCATGTGTTCAATTTGTTTTACTCAGTATTTGAATAAATAGTATTAAAAACCATTCCATCTTTTTTCAATGCAATTGCATGTCTTTCCCTGTTCTATTTTATTTTCTTATGTTAACCTTATCCAATTTTTTTCTTCTTAAATAATGGCCGTGATATTTTATATATGAAGGAGTATACACCAGTTTCAAATGATGTCCCCTACACACGATTTCGTTAGTTCTTGTCACATGAGCATACTTCAACTTATCCAAATAATTTGTATATTTATATTTTTTTTATAAATGGTTATACCAGGTATATTTGGTCATACCAGGTATATTTGGCAAGCTTATTGTTGTACATCGATTTCTTCTAACCAACCACTTTATCTTGGGTACGTTAGGCTATTTTAATATATGACAGATTTTACGAAAAAAAATATATTTTTATTCAAGACAAAAAATATCTAATTTCTAAACATTATTGCAAGAACAAAATGAAAAGAATTATTTCCAGGATAAGGAAGGAAAACAAAGAAAGATGAGGATACAAAGATATTTTGTGAAATTTTTTTTTTTTCAATTCTCTCTTAAATCTGAATAAGGATTGTGCACCTCTGATAACTGTTCGTTCATTCCACAGATATAAGTGATATTAAAAAAAATAATTTTAATCTTCACTTTATAGTTTTTTATTTCCTACTTTCTATAAATATACATGCCCCGTCTCGTGATAGGTCCTTCTAGGATGTAAACATGTCACATCTCGTGATGGGTCCTTCTAGGATTTAAACATGCCACGTATCGTGATGGGTCCTACTCGGATGTAAACATGCGACGTATCGTGATGGTCATTCTAGGATGTAAACATGCCACGTCTCGTGATGGGTCCTTCTCGGATGTAAACATGCCACGTCTCGTGATGGTCATTCTAGGATGTAAACATGCCACGTCTCGTGATGGGTCCTTCTAGGATGTAAACATGAAAGAATAACTGTCATCAATTTGAAATAAGTTTCATAATATGTATGTTTCCCTCCATATAGGGAGCATTCTTTATATCACATGAATTGTTTTAAAATGTGATCGATTCGATATACTTAATTTCATATCTTTGCTGCATATAAAAAATATTGCGTTTCTTCTCTCTTTGAAGAACTTATCCACATAAGTATCGATTATTAAATTTAGGAAGTTTAATCTGTTGAAGCATTAAATAGTCTCATTTATTTATTTATTTCATTTATAGACGGCCTCCGTGGTCCAGTTGGAGGGACGCCTGTCTCCCAGCCTAGAAGTTGTGGGTTCGATTCCCGTTAGAACCCAATTTTTTTTTAAAAAGAATTCCAGTCTTGTTTTCAATTAAGGTCTCTTTCACTTTTTTTTGGTTGGTTGAAAGATATTGCTACTTAGCGATAAGCCCACCAGGCTGTACTGTATACAATGAAAGTGTCAGATAGTAAAACAATATTATATCAACTTCTATTATTGCATTTTTGGCTTAAATGTGGTGACAGTTATCATCCTAGGGTGCGTAGATTTCCCATTAAAAAATATTTTTAAAAACCTTTTAATAATATTTAAAGCACGTAGAAAAAAAATTCTTCGTTCCTTGTACGTGCCTATTTTTTTCAAAAAAGGATTTATATAAAAACGCTGAAATCGTCATCCATTTCGACATTTTAAATATTTGACATATTTCCGTCACATTTTTCCGTTACAACAGACATAAAAATACTTCTCAAAAAACATTTTTTTTTTGAGATTTTTTTCAGAATCCAGTATTTATTTTTGTTTTACGAAAAAAAAGCAAGGTGAAAAATTCTGGGAATCCTCCTTTACAGTGATGTTTCACATTCCTGCCGATGTTGCCCCGGAGCTGAAACCGCGAAAAGCGCGTTCTGACATGCAAATATTTTAAAACATGGAACTTTGTCCAAAATTGCGGACCTCATAACGTGGACGTCAAAAACCGCATTTCGGTGCGCTAAGTATCATATAACGTACGTGTATGTATGGATAATTTTGCTTTTTTTTTCCTAAAAGCTGTTTGTCACAAAACAAATAGACACCTCCGACAATATTTTGGCAACCTCCCAAGCTTAGTTGGTCAGATATCTGTCTTCCGACCCGGAATTATGCGGATTCGATATCGCTCGAACCCAGTTTAAAAAAAATACAGATTTTCAATTAAGGGGGTTTTCTACTCTAGGGGCGTGAATTTCGGTTTTTTTTTTCAGAACTAAAAAAAACAAAAAATATTTTTCGTTTACATATTTTACTGTTTGTTTATTGACAATTTGAGAATGTACAAAAAAAATGAAAATTAAAAATCTTATCAATTTTATATGTTATCTTGTCGTAAAACAGGGGATGAGCTGGTCGACATGATTGGAACCGTTTTGTAAATTTGAAATAAAAATCATATACAGTTTCTTGATAAAAAATAATGTCGTTATAGTTGGTACTAGAGAGACAAAAAATTCGTAAAATGGTGGCTGTCTGAAAAAAAATACAATTTTTTTACCTTTTTTTTTCAAATTTTAATTATTTTTTAAATAGTACAAAAATAGTTTTGAATTTATGAAGTTAAAAACGATAGAAAAATATCTATTAAAGTTTTATATTAAATTTTAGAGCAATCGGTTGGATAGAACTTGAGATTTTATGTCGACCAGGTTGAAAAAAGTAGTTTCGAGAAAAACGCGTTTAAAATTTTAAAATTATTGTCCGAGTCATTTTGATGCGGCGTAATTGCTGCATAATTTATAGCTACGAGTATAACTTCGTAAATATTGAGAATTTTTAAATTTCCTTTTGAGAACATATTCTTAAAGGTCTAAATTTTAAGAATATGCAAAAAAATCTAGAGTAGAATGCTCCCTTAAGGTCCCTTAAACATCTTTCTACATTTACTATATAAAAATAAAATATTATAAATGATTCGCTCGGACACTGTTATAGGTGCCAGAGATTTATTTAATAACAGGTGGTCCGAGTATCGAGTTAGAGCGCTTTTATAATATAAAAGAGCGCCATATAAAAATTGTCCTTTGAATATGTTAAATGACACATATTTTCTTTGATTTCATACAATAATATTAGATCCTTAACATGTCGTTTTTCACTGTACCTTTTTCTCTTGAAATGATTCGCACTTAATTTTGTTGAACACCAGAATAAGAAAACGCCAACCTTTTCCATCCAATAAATATTTCATTTATTTCAGTAAGTGTACGATGGTGTACAATGCAACACTAGTCATATAATAATAGATATGCAATTAAAAATACATTGTAAGTTGAAAAATAATGAAAAAAAATAAAAATACAAATGTTTTAAAGAAAATAAATAAAAAAATATTAGAATCAGTCTATTCAATTCTTTCGACACTTATATTAATATTTATCTTTGTAATTTGTTTTATCAAACACTGTTTATTCCACTTTCTGTAACGGTATAACCCTACTGGTTTCAAGGCTTACACCTCATCATCAGGGGAACACAAACAAGTCTATAAACAATATATGATATTTATCTGTTTATAATAATTATTCTTAATTGTCCAACCACCTTGAGGAGAGTTTGCGCTCTTTACGCCATATAAATTTTTATTTAATTTTTATTATAAAATATTTTCAAATAATTATTTCAAATGGAATTGAAATTTTTAACACTGTTTTATCCACTTTAAAATATATATTTAACCCAACTAGTTTCAAGTCATGTGCGACTCATCTTCAAGTGTTTAAATTTGTTATTATATTAGAATATACATAAATTTCCACAGTTTTAACTCTAAACCTCTAAAAATAATAAAACATTCAAACAATTGTTTAATGACAGGTATTTCGAAAGATTTATCAATCCAAAAACCTTTTGTAAAATATTTTTTAACTGTCATAAATTTTGAAATATTGCGTATCTTTCAATATTTCTACCAGATACATCCCCCAACACGCATAACTTTTACTAAGGGTTGAACAGGTAAGGTTTTAAAACGAAGGCTAAGTTTAAGTGCTAAAGTGCTCGGTAAAAGAGCTCGAAACTTGAGTCGAGATAACAACATCGCATCAATGGAGTTAACAATATTACATACATGTTCGAAAATTTTCACAGTTGTTTTCCATTACATCAAAGTATTTTTCGAAGTTGTTGCCATGTGAATTAGCTCCAATCATGGCGGATGTTTCAAAAGCTTTGCAGTCTTCCTCCTTAGGATGAAAACATTACCAAACATTTGATATATTTTTTGACATCGGCTTTAGTATAAAGGCAGTAACGTCTTTGACTCGTCAGTCATTTAAACCTCAACTCAACACGATGGCCACTCTACTTTTATTTTAAATAATTGAATCTTAAAAACGCTACAAGACAAAATATCTAAACCATATTAGTTTACTCTTTATTAAATACCTTTTTTTGAAACTACATTACACACAAAACTTCAGCTTAACCTAGAGCATTGTTTCTCAACCTTTTTTAGCGTCGCGACTATCCAAAAGATAAAATGAATTAAATTGAAAATTTTGAACGATATTTAAAAACGCATTCATTGTATAATAATTACTTGGACTACATTTTTTTTAATAATAGTTTCGTTTTATTCAGAAAATAATTTATTTTCCTTTTGTATAAGTATAATTTAAATTTTCGCAACCCATCTGATATTCCCCACGAACCTCCTGAGGGTTGCGCCTCACAGGTATTTATGAAACGATACTCAAGAGCAGGGATGGCCAACAGATCGTTCGCGATCGACTGGTCGATCGCGAAGCGATTTTGGTCAATCGCGGCTGTCTTCGTAACTTATAATGTGACGTACGATGTTGCTTAATCTCATTACGCCCATGAACTTGTCAACGCAGTCGGCACATGCCTGCCCTTGGAGTGTGTTGTCGTTTGGTTCACCTGTCTTTCTCCCGGTGAGCATTCTACTATATATATATATTGGAGTCTACTATCCAGCGTGTTACACAATCGATAGGAATAAACGCTATTAAGTTTCCAATCAGCTGTGGTTAAAAAAGTATAAATTTCTTTCCTTTGCGAATTTTAAAACCCTTCCAATAAAATCCAAAACTTTCAATTTTTACAGAGAATGGTAGGAATTTTATACAAAAGTAAAAGAAAAATATTTTTGTTTTATATGCCATTCATCTATAGCCATGACTAAGAAAAATTATTTGGAATGACATTTAATATCTATCAATAAAAAATATCAATCGAAATATTTAAAAACAAGTAAAATTAAAGAGTTCTCAAATTTATGTTATTAACACAACAAAATGTGTTTAAAATAACTACTCGTATTTTGAAATCACTTGCGGTGACTGACTAACACATCATTCAAAATCAGCAATATTTTAGTGAAAAACTTTTGACGGAGAATTTGCAAAGGAAGTTATCTTTGAAATAACAATTTTATATATTTATTTATTTTACACATGACAAAAAATATACACCATTTTTGTAAAAACAACAGGTAATTTAATTTGGACACACAATTTTAATGGATTTTGGTTTGTTGCCTTTCATTTGTCGTGTCCCCAGTAAACTAGAATTTGGCCTGTATCTCACTGAGGACGCATAGCATGAAAAAATAAATCGATATTTCTTTCCGTTTTTTTTTATTATATAAAACCCCGTTGCACATTCTCATCAATCTGACAAACAGTGACACTCAATTACACATCACAATATGTTTTGTATTAATGTGTTAAATTATGCCAAATTATTAGGTAGATTGCGACTTCTTTTTTACATAAAAGTCGATAACAACGGCAAACAAGTTACTCTTGCTCTAGAGTAACGAGTATCAGCGAGTGTCCTTCATAATATCATTTTTAACAATATTGATATACGACAAACATTTTTTTATGTATAATGTTATAGAAGTAATCGACTAGATATTGTCATGTCCAAATTGATCGCTCACGCAACCACTATACCTCATATCGCTACCTCAAACAAGGTAATGTTTGAATGATGTTTTCTGTGGCGGGCTCAATAAAGAACGCCATAGAAATATCTCGACACGTTTCTATAGCATATTTTACTAAGCACACTTATCACATCATCGCTTTATATAAGACGTGTCATTTTTTTATTTTTAACGGCCGCAGCTTTGACGAAAAATCAAATATTAATTACAAAAACAATTGAACGAACCTAGAAATACATCATGTAATAAATAGTGTTACTGAAGAGTGTTATTTCACTATTGCGTATAAAAAGTTAATTGAACGCGGTATGTAAACGAAAAGACTTGAGAATGAATGCTATCAAATCCGGTGTCATGGTAACTGAAAAGCGTTAAAGGAAAATTAAATGTGACATTTCTAGTCCTAGTTGACGTCTCTCTTTTTCAACTCTATAAAGGAAATTTCGAAATTTCGATGGCGTCAAATTTTAAATGCGGAAAGAAAATATTATAAATGTGGCTAAATTCTTGGTATTTACGTTTGTTTATGTCGTGTCAGAGTTGATTTATGTGACTTTATCAAAACAATTGAAAACATTTCTAAGAATCTAATTCACATCAAGCAAGAGATTAATGAACCATTTGTATTTATGTCAAGTTGTATATTTAAAATAAATAAGGAATCAGCTGTTAATGAAAAGGAAGTGTGGTAAGTCACGCCGCACCAGCACCCGCACCCTCTACGCTTCCAGCTGGCGTGGAATCACACACCCGCAATACGCGCCGTAGTTCCCCGCAGAGAGTGCCTCGGAACACAACAAAACACAACGTAATCCCGTTAAACTAATCTTACTCAAATCTTTGTCGGTTAAATACTCACTTTAGAGGCGACAAGGGGCGAAAACGCGGTGTCGATTCGTTTTGTTCCATAGAAAAGCATTTGCGTAGAATTAAGGAGTTTGCGTTATTTATCATGTCCCGTTATTTTCATGACTATAAACTGTAGAAAATATATTATGACAATAATTTACAAGCAATCAGGCTTTTACTGTATCAAAAACGCTAAAAATTATTTTCGCCCAGAATTCAACCACCTGAACAATACTGGGTATTCCGCAAATCAAGTCCTCCTTGATGCAAATCACTGGATTCCTCGGGCACTGGAGCAAGTGTCGCGCAAACTAATAATAATAATAAAAGACAAGTTACAATATACCCGGCGGTAAGTAATACACATCGAGCTTAAGAAAGAGACTGTCGGCCATAATCGGCTAACTTCGTTTTGTAGAGCGTCGTCGAGTGATTTTTAGACATATACACACCAATTCTATCAGATCTACTACTGATAATTTTTAAATTTCACAAGAAATCAATACAGGTCTGGCTTTAGACAAGCAATCTGTACTGTAGTTATAAGCAAAATTAAAATAAAAATATATGTATAGTAAAAAAAGAATTAGCAAAAACAATAAAAATATTTTTTCAGTGTCTTCATTAAGTAGAGTGAAAACCGGATCGAGCGTAAAAAATGGCAATAGTTATAATTTACTTTAATATTTATAGCACTGTATACCTTTTGTATAAAAAATATGTAAAATATTCAGAATTACAGGCTTTGGTCATATGCTCCCAATATTTTAAACTTTTTTTTTGCATTATACTTCACTTCCATTTCGTTATATACAATAAAATCATTTCGTTATATACAATAAAAGCATACATTACCGTATGACTATTTCTAACAACCAATATAATCCCCGATTGTACGACAAGCGCCTTACCAACTGGACCATAGAGATAGTCCTATTTAACATACTATATTAATATTTTTAAAATTAATTGTTTATGCAAAAATTGATTAAAGACATCAACAATACACAAGTTTTAGATTTCCTGGGTCAGATAACGGACATATTATTGTGTGCATATGCAAAAAGCGTTTTGATCTATATTTTACATTTGAGCAGAATTGCTAACGTAGCGATACAAAAAAATTTTTTATGAGGACTCCTAGTTTTTGAGTGTAAGTGTAATTGGATGGTCATGTACGTTCAATTTTATTCATTAGTATTGTGTTGAAACACTTTCGTTGTATACAGTACAACCAAGCGAACTGGTTGCCATATGGTAATCTCTCCCAACCAACCAGTAAGATGTCAAAGTTGCCTCAAGTGAAAAACAGACTGAATTAAAAAAATCTGGGTTCAAACGGGATTTGAACCCGCAACCTCCAGGTCGGGAGATCGGGAGTCTTACCAACTAGGCCACGGATGTTATTATTAGTAAACATCGAGCCCAATGAAATCTGTAGAAAATCTAATTCATTTTTGATTTTCCGGTTAATCCGTCACCAGTTTATATTCGCAAAAACAATTATTCTTCACTTGATCTCACACTGCTAATTTATGCAGGATTTCGTTTCTTGGCAAAACTGTTTAGCTATAGTTTTCTTAGAATTATAAGGATTACAGTGGTGTAACCGAAGAGTTAATATGTGTCAGACGTCAAATGTACGACGGAAAGTTACCGTAACTTTATACGCTACGCAGAGATTAACTTCTAGGAATTGTTTTACCTCAATACAACTGTTGTCCTCACATTTCAGATTATCAGAAATATTTAATGTCGTCTAAGCCTCAATTATCTTTTGAACTCATTTCAAATTCCAAATAAATTTGCACCATCACTGGGGTGGGTCTAGAAGATAATACTTATGCCGAGAGAGCTGATGTATCGGGTTTGATTAACGATTAATTTATATCGTGATTCATTTTACATTTATATTCATTTATTTTTCTGGTGCCATTCAGTAACCAAAGATCATTCCAAGAGCGCGTAAATTTTATTTAAGATCTCTCAAATAGTGTCAGCTTAAGAATCTTCTTGGATACTTCTTTGGCATCAGCCTCCTCGCACACCAGAGGAAGTCTATTCCATTCAATAAAGCCAGCCACTACAAAACTTAACTATCTGTTTTTATTTTGCAATTTGTTTTCATCAAACACTGTTTATTCCACTTTTTATAATGGTATAACCCAACAGGTTTCAAGGCTTTCACCTCATCATCAGGGGAGAACAAACAAGACTTGTTTGTGCTCCCCTGATAATGTTGTGAAAGCCTTGAAACCGGTAGGGTTATACCGTTATAAAAAGTGGAGTAAACAGTGTTAGATAAAAATAAATGACAACGTATTTAAACCTCCACAATGTTAATGCCTTAACTATACATAAAGTGACTGGGATTTTAATCACTGGTATTATTTATAAATGACATGTTTTGTATGAAAATCTTGATTTATCTCCTATAAGTGTTTTTTTTTATGTATTCAAAATACGACTACTCGTTGTTTTTAACTAGACTATTATTGTTGATATGTGGGTACATTTTGTATTCACTATATTGACAATACTCTGTGTCACAATGCTCTGAATATATTTTGTACAGTATTGTTACAAGTTTGTCTTGTCCTATATAAGAGCAAACCATGTATCAATTGCATCCCGCATTAAATAAACTTAACAATTATGATTTACTAGAATATTATGATTTACGAATTTCCGAAAAAGTGCACCACCCAGTGACAGAATCCGGATTATTCCTTTAAGTCACCTCAAATTTTCTCCATCTTTCAGTTTTTATTTTATTATGGAGTAAATATTATTATGGTTTAATCCCGTATGTAACATTGGTAGCGAGAATTAATGTTATTAGAGGAATAACTATGATGAATAATTTATTTTTAAATATTCTGAGATACTATATTATTAGTAAATGTGTTTCATTCAACATACGAATATTTCTTATTGATTCTTAGAAATAACCTCACAACGAAAGAGTAAACATACGAGTATTTTAGAATGTCCTCGTGTTAAAGCCTTAGATTCCTTTTTGAACCTTATTCAAAATATTATTTATTCACCCTTCATAACGCATTGCAAGTATTGAGGGAAGCAAATAAGATGAGCTTTTTTGACGGTATGATTGAATACATGTGCTTGAGGCGCCCGTTATCGAGTTCCGCCTATCTCGATTATTATAATATCTGTGACGTTTAAAGAATCCGCAAGTACCGAGGGATCAAGGTTGAGGGTCTGCTCCAGACAGGAGTCTGCTCCAGTCTCGGTCCTGACATGACATCCTTTCAAGATTATGACGTATCTCGCTATCTCAACTGTTTATTGTGAATGAATAATATTTGATTTTCTCGTTTTTATCTAAAACATATCTTAAGATTAAAATTGACTTTATAAGACTTTTCCAAATGTGGAAAACCATTTTATTTCTGTGAGATTTTAAACAAATATATGACTCTCTTTTTTAATTGTGATTATACTTTTTATGCCTAAATTTTTAGTAATTTCTCGAAAAGAATTTACAGGCGCGATTCAGGATCAATTTGAAAAAATAAATGTGCCTTCCATGTTTCGTGACTGGAATTAAACAGTACAGGACCTTGATTTTGGCTGCGGGATTAAACAGTATAAAATTGCTTACACGTCAACGTTGTTTTTAGACTTTAGTTAAAACCAGACTAGAAACCATTATGAATCCTTTTCAAAATCTGGTTTTCAACGGGAATCGAAATTTCAGAGTTGGAAGACAAGCGTCTTACCAACTAGGCCACAGAAGTAGAACAGAAGCTCTTAAATACCATAACATATAATTAAATTAATGTTCGAAGAAAAATCGATGTAAAACGTTAGTCTTGGGTATTCGACATTCGCGACTGGGTGGATATCCAGAGGAGTGACTTTTTTCACCCGACAGATCCTTACTGTCAGTCAAGGAAAATTTGTCCAGACTGACCAACCTTTGAAATTCAACCAAATGGGTATTTAATAAAATTATTTCACCACATCAAAATCATTGTTCCAGTGCTCTTTTTTGAGCAACAAAAGTCAATTGATGAGACTTCAAATTTACAGAATAAAGACATATTAAAGGATGTTTTAAAATTTGTAAATACCATATAATTAACAATATGTTTTATATTAACTAGATGTGTGCATGGTAAAATAATCTTTAATGTTTTATTAAATAAATATCTGAAAAAGAATGTTGTGAAATCCAAAGTCATGGTGATAGATACATGTGCATGGAAAAGTAAATGCAATCTATAGGTGAACTATGAATAATGGGATGGCAAGTTTAGGAATGATGGAAGAGTGGACACTTTTGTATCAAAAACGTCATTTAACCGTTTAAATAAATAAGCGAAGGAAACAATCAAGAACAATACACACGAGAAAATAATATAATATGTATTAATTATAAAGCCAACAAATCAGAAAATTCAGGAAATCTTCACTTATCTCGTTTGCGCGACGGGCCGTGGCAGCGTTACCCAGTCAACCACTAAGCCTCCGCGCCTCGAGCCTCCGAGCATCCGAGCCTCCGTGCCTCCGAACCTGGCGGCGGCGGCGGCGATACCGCAAATACTAACTCGATAAACTCGATACAGCGAGGTGGTACGGGGCGGTCTGGGAGACTGGGTGACTCCCGCCCGCTCGCTCAGAACCCTCGCGGCTGGCTGAAAGCTGAAATGTGATATCTCTAATTAAATATACGCTAAATGGGGCTTAACGTTTTGGCTCTGTTTTTAATTGATACACAATCATTATTAATATCGGGCAAACGTTGTGTTGCGACATGATATTTGGGAGATTTCTCGTCTGTCTTCGGTATGTATAGATATTTTGAAAGTTTCTACGTGAGCTACTGTGTTATTCCCCTCAAGTGACACAGACGTTTTTTTCAGCCAAGTATTCGGGGGTAAAAGCATAATTATGACTTTTTTATGTATATTATTTAAAAAAAATACGTTGCGTTACCAAACAGTTACCAAAAATGCTATACCTAGAGGTGCATGGCCGTGCGGTAATGCACCGGACTTCCGAACGTAAGGTCGCCGGTTCAAACCCCGCGCTGTGCTACTCCCTTCGAATAACGCAGGCATTTTTCCGCCTAGTATTCAGGGTATAAGGATATCTATGACTTCGGTCATATCTATTCTTTAAAAAAATAGGGAAAAAATGGCAGTGTGCTCCTATCGTCTTCATTCAGGATGCCATCGGATCCAGTACACCAGTGTGACCGGTGGGTTGGCTGGTGTGCAACGGCTCATTCACTTTAAAAAAACTCCACGGCGGAGGTTCGCTTTACATTTGAATTGACGTTGGAATGGAGAGGAGATCCTCGACTACGAAGCCCAGCAATGATGATGACGGCCAGCAGAGCAAGCCTGAGGCTGACGTAAAAGGTCGAGTCGCACCAGCCTCGCGCTTAGTGAAACTCCACGTTTATAACATATAAATAAAAAATGAAGTTCAGTTAATTTATTTGGCTCCTTTTGCAAATGTGTGTCCTGTATTTCTTTTGCAAATGTGTGTCCTGTATTTCTTTTTATTTGTTTATTTTGATACACTTAATGCTTTTTGAGTGTCATTAAATTGTGGTGTGTGATAGACTCGGGAAGTGACGAAACTCGTTCATTAAAAGTATTTATGAACAATATATTGCATACATTCATTCATGACAATTTTATTGTGAAATTAATTGGTACAATTAAAATGGTTATTTAATTGGCTCGCCCTATGTTGATGGGGTGTATCTCGGCCGGGGGGGACGTTATGAGAGGAGCCCAGACCGTTTGATAGCTTCTCTTACAATGTATTTTCTACAGTTTATCTAGAAATATATGTGCGTTTTTTTGGAACGGATTTATGTATGCACATACTATGTTGCTATCAATAACTTATGTTTATTTATTATTAATATTTTTTAAATATTATTATAATGCATTTTGCGTGCCTATGTGCCTTACAAAATTATGTGGTTTATTAGTCTGTGCTTTATTTACAATATTTAAAAAAAGATGAATTAATGTGGAGGAGGTGAAGGTCGTGTGCTTGGATAAAACAGTTTGAATATGTGTTCTCTCCCTACGGATTGAATAAAACAGTTTGAATATATGTTCTCTCTACCTACGGATTGAATAAAACAGTTTGAATATATGTTCTCTCTACACGGCGTGATGATATGTATCTTAAATTAAAAAAAAAAACAATAAATAAAAATTCTAAAACACCAAATAAAAAAAAAAATTAACACAACAAACAATTAACATAATACATACACACAAGTCAAAATAATACGTAGACACAAGTCAAAATAATACATACGCACAAGTCAAAATACTCGTAATACATGCGCACAAATCAAAATAATACATACACACAAGTCAAAATAATACATACGCACAAGTCAAAATAATATACACGCAAATCAAAATAATACATACTCACAAGTTAAAATAATACATACACACAAGTCAAAATAATACATACGCACAAGTCAAAATAATATACACGCAAATCAAAATAATACATACTCACAAGTTAAAATAATACATACACACAAGTCATAATAATACATACACACAAGTCATAATAATACATACACACAAGCCAAAATAATATATATCATACACACAAGTAAAAATAATGCATACACACAAGTCAAAATTATACATACAGACAAGTCGTCAAAATAATTACGAAAGTATCAAAATTAAACAATATACACAGTTGACTACACGACACAGGGCCGTCTCTTGTTAGCTGCCCGCACCTCACCACACAAATCTGATATTTATACAAAAATAATTGTAGAATCCAAATTCAATACTTCACCAACTCTGCAATCAGCCAACTTTTATAGCTCAATAGACAAACTAAAATAAAAAATAAATATTTTGTATTAAAAAAATGTTGTAATGTCTGATAGACTACATTAGGTAATCGAACAAGGTACTACAAGAAGAAGAAAATTGATCGTATCCTAAGTGTTAGTATGGTACATAATAATTTGAGAAAGTGCTTTCTAAGAACAATCCACAAATAATATGAATATTCTATGAACATAATAATCATATCAAACATTGTAGTGCCTTCCCACACAAATTCGATTGTTTCAGCCGTAATATTATCAATCCCTTTTCATGGCGTATCGAGTCGGGAATTGAACGAAACACAATTGAAATTTCGATAACTTCCAAGTTAAAAGTTAATATCTCGGGTAACTGTGAACTTAATTATCTGCAAATTTCATCTGAATTAGATATGATCAAAGTTTATTTTTGAAACAGTGGCAAGCGGGTAAGTCTGCGCTTACTTTTAACAAAGTTGCTGTATCTTTCGAGTCAGGTACCACAACTACCTAGAGGCTGAAAATTAAATTTTCAGGATCGATCGATGTTGTAGCCCCTCCCTCATTTATTTTGCATCCAATTTTAGTGAAGGTAATTTTTTGCCACTTATAATAGTATTTCTCAAACTTTTTTTTCGGTTATCCCGTTTTAAAAAAAATATTCCCTCAATATTTTGACTGTGTATATTTCTGCGGCTTACTCATGATTTTTTATATTAATCGGTTTCATTATTCTATACATTTTCTTCGTACGTAAAAACATTATTTTATAACCTTGAACAGATTTTAATTTAATGTACATTTACAATCACACCGTTTCCGTGTTTGGGTAGGCAACAAAAACACACTGCGATATACTTCATAAATTTATCTGATCTGAAGTTAGCTTCATTCAAAATGTTATTCATAAGGTGCAGCTATATTTCATTGATCTTTCTACGCACCTACAGCTCATATTTTACAGGGTATTTTTTTCACAATCTTTCCTTCGTCCATTCTTTTAATATGACCAAACCATCTCAGTATACTCGTATTCAATTTGCTTTATATTATATATTATTGAAGTGAAACTTCTATATGCGCGGTAGGGCAAATTGGCCTGAACGTCACGAAAAGTGAAACGGTGTATTATATTATTATTTTATTATTATTGTTTATTATTATTAAATATTTTATTTATTTATAAATTATTGTTAATTATTTTAATATTGTAATTATTTATTATTAGCAATAATTAATATTATTTCAATATTATTTAGTGTATTATATTATAAATAAAATTATTATTTATTATTAAAATTATTATTTAATATTAAAATTATTATAAATGGAATAATTTAATTATTAAAAATTATTAAAAAAAAAACAAATGGAAAAAAAGCAATTCATAAAATCAACTTTTCCTATGGGCTAAGAAGTTTCACTTCTACCGCGCAAGAGTTTCACGCATCTGTTTTTTTTCCTATCATCATGTGACATCCCTTCAAAACTAATATACTATATTGTAGTAATTATCCTGGACTTGACCTAACCATAGATATCAAGTCAATAATATTCAATTCGAATATACAATGTGAATATTTAAAACTTACAATATACTCGTATATAAGTATCTTAGATCGAATTGGAAATGGGAGAAGTATTTTTTCTATATAATTTGTTTTTTTTAATACATAGGTAACCCATCCACACTAGGATGATTTGTGGCATCACTGTTATAACAAAATTTCAACAATAAGATAACCTATACAATTGTCTGTGTATCCTACTCGTATAGTCGATCGTTTTCATCAATCCACCATCAGTGTATATTATACAGGGAGTAGCAAATAATTCTTTTGGTGGCTCTTAATAAATTATCGTGACAACTTGGTTTCAAAATTTTAAATCCTATTTCAACATTTCATGTTTTTTTTTTTTTTTAATTCGTACTTTTATTTTTTTCAAATGTGAATGTAATATTTTTTTCGTTATTATTTCCAATATTATTCTATTTGTTTAACTTAATCAAAGTTATTTGATTTCAGTTAATTATCTTAATGTTACAGTCTTTATTTAACAAGTCTCCATATAACATATGGTATGGTATACTCCCGCGCTAGCTTGAATAACGAAATTTGGAACGCCCTAGTTTGGCAAACGATATTGGATAATTGCAATAACCTTACCTTTAGTGTACAAGGTGTTTCCTCTACCTGTTTTGCGAGGGTGATAAGGTGGCATTGAAGTTAATTTAACCATCACACCATAGCTCTACCTCTACTTTAAGGATAATTTTTATTTAATAATAATGTTTTTGGGTACCGATATAATACAATAGGTTATCCCTCGTGATCGAGTGTGATTGCCCTCTATCCTGTGAACAAAAGACTCTTGTGCTTGTTTTGGTGTATTGTATATAAGCTGTTGCACCTCAGCAAGCCCACATTTTTATAGATCAAACCCAAAGTTCCCATGGTAAGGATATAAAATTTCCAGGATGTTCGGCAGATTTAATCTGCTGCGGTCTTTCGTTAGGCAGAGTTTTATTTAACGTTATTTTTGTGTTGCTCGGTAGCGCTATAAAAGTATGATACGCAATATGTAAGCTACAGAAAACATTAATTAATATATAATATGTTCTAAAAATAACAGTAGTCCGGAAGTGAATCCGCCAGGAATCGAACCTGAGACGCCCGCTTGGTTAGGTGAATGCTGACCGCTAGAGCACGGTCACCGACTTGGGGTAATCCCGTGTGACGGTCAAACTTCTAAACAACAAGGCTACGGAGGTTGGCAATGTTCTTTAAGGTCGTTCAATGGTGATGTTTCGTAGTTCCATTGGCAATTCAGACTGGGGATGTAGTCCCGTCAGTTTTTCCAAATTATCTCTCGAATATACGAGTATTTTCCAATCTCCTCATCCTAAAATATCTTACACGTAAAGTATTTATAGGATGTGTGGGCGCTTCTCACTCAACCTGAAGTGCTCTTATGAATTAAAAAAACATATTTTTGATGTTTAATGTGGGAAGTACTTAACCGTAATATTGTCAATAATTAATTCAAGCGTTATGGAGGGCCACGCAATTAGGAGCTGTGAATGTTTAATGCTGACCATTGAGGCTGCCTCTTGCTTCAGGTGTGCGCGACAACAGGAGGATTATATAGCACCAGTCCTCACTATAGTCTCTCTTTTACGAAGCATGAATAATAAGCAACTAAAATTTATTCTCGAACACTTTTTTCAATCTCCATCGAGAGTCGAATTCGAAATCTCCAGGCGAAAGACAAGCGTTTTACTTCTAGGCTACAGAGGTCATTCCATCATATTAGACATGGGGTATTGTATTATATTACACTTTTAGTATATACAGTATATCCTGGTAGGCTTATTGCCATGTAACAATCTTTAACGACCAACCAGAATGATATTAAAGAGGTCTTAAGTGAGAACCCTCCTGGAATTCTTTAAAAAATTGAGATCAAGGGAATCGAACCCATAACTTCCGAGGTGGTAGACAGGCGTCTTATCAACTAGGTTACGGAGGTCAGCAGGTTTGACTCCCATTCGTACCAGAAAAGGGATTGGTCTGGTAAAACAGTACTTTTAGTAACAGCACTCGTACTATTAAACGAGTGTTGTTGCTACTTTACATGTGAGGTAGTACTCCAGACAGGTACGATGACGAAGTGTGAGTCCGTGCGTACTTTAGTGTTGCTAAACCGAGATCGAGGAAAAAGTTGAAGGATACTTCCGTTAGAAAATGTTGTACTGAAGGAAAAGCAAAAACAAAAGGACATGTTTATTGAGATCTGTGAGTATGGAGGAAGCAAAGGATGTTTATGTGGATTGAAAAGTGTGGAGATATGTTATCTCTGCCCGCTCCAGATTGGATATGGTTTGATGGATGCATATGTGTATAATTCATCGATTGTGATTAATTTATAGGTAAAATCATTTCTATGATTTATTGTTGCTCTCAAGAAAGAATATTTTCTTTGTTTTGATTGTGAATTTATTTATAACATTCAATATTTTACTTTTGATTGATAGATTTTTCTTTCTTCCAAATAACCATTGAGAATAGAAAATAAATGGGAGATTCGTTGGAAGTATGTAGAACAGAAATGTAAAAAGGAAATTAATCGAAATTGATTGATTATATTTGTTATCTTCGCGTCTCGCGAGGACATTTTGGGACGCGTTAAAACATCTCCACTAAATCCTTAAAAGCTTCCAAGAATTAAGTTAAGGGTGGAACATTTCAAAAATAAAATTCGGTTTCAATTCTGTGTTGGCTGCAAAGCAGGTGTTATCAACTATTGGTTGTATTATATTGTTTTTTTTTTATTAATCAAAATAATATATTGTACAAATATTTGTCAAGGCTATACCTACATATATACAAATTTATTACTTTTGTTTACTAATCTTATTTTTATATTATAATTTATGAACTTACTTAATCTTATTTTCCTACATGTCATTTTATTTTTATTTTTTATAATCTTAATATGTGATTTCTTAGAAATAATTAACACACACACATACTTCTTATAACTAGATAACAATTCTTACAACTAACTATTTAGCAAGAACGAGTCCACTCGTTCAGGCTACTTGTATTCCATGACATTCACTCAGACCTTGGTCCTCCCAGCTAATACTGTAGGTGGACTAGTCAGGCAACAAATAATGCTTCGGGAGCGTGTGTTTATAATGGAAGGGTAGGTCGGATTTACTCTCGTAAGCCCCCAGGGCAGCGACTAAGGGATTGCTGTGATTTTGTTGAACTTTATAGAACTTCACGGTCCAAGAGATAATGTGTTGTTGTAGGGTTTATCCTCGCTGTTCGGCTTGAAGTCGGGTAAGGTTTATTTATTTATTTATTTTTATTTAACACTTTTATTGCAATACAATCTGGCGGGCGTATTGTCAGGTGGCAATCTCTTCCAACCAACCAGACAAAAGTAAACGAAGCAAGTTACGTGGTCGCATAAATCATTCAAATGATTATCCATCCCCACGAAATCCATAAACATATACGCGAGAACATGCCCACGAATCCCACAAAGACGGACAATCACCCGAACATTATTTTTCATATAAAGTGAGATATCATCAATCAAAAGGAAAGGAAGGGATGGTGGAGAGGAAAGGAAAAGAAAAATCAGGAATGAAACACGTTATTTTACTGACTAGAAATTAAGAGGTTTTTCAGTCGCTTCTTAAAGCATGCCAAGGACGGAGCGAGTCTTATATTGGTTTGTAACTGATTCCAGAGTCTCACTGCATGGACAGTAAAGGACGACGTAAAGAAAGAAGAGCGATGAACTGGAAAGGCCAATAAACAATCTCTGTTTGAGCGTAGCGCTAATCCATGATTGGAAAGAGATTTGTTGAATGTCTTGTTCTGCACTCGCTGGAGTTTCAGGTGATCCGTGTTGCTCACACTACCCCAAACGGGTGCAGCATAGGTCAAGATAGGGCGAATAAAGGTTTCATAAAGGAGGAGCCTATTTTTGGGTGAAATGAAGCTACGTCGATGAAATATCGAACTGATAGCCCCTATGCCCTTATGACCAAGTATTATATTGTATGATACAAAAAAAAATATTGTATTTTATCAAAAATATTAAAGTTCAAAAATCGGTGCCGTTGACATTTGCTAAACAAGTGGTTGATACTTGTTCGATTTCTGTCGAATTCCTAGTCCTGAATTTCCACTGGGCGAAATAAGTTCCAATATTTAAATCAATTCATTATCATATAAATTATTATTATATTATTCATATAAGTCATTATCATTTGCGTGCATTCAAGTTTTTTCAGCCTATCATTAGGAAAGTATATATTTGGAAATTAAAAAGGGCGATTCATAAAAGCATTTATAAAAGGCTTGAATAAATTGTAAATTGTGACAAGTATTTATTACTGCTATTATAAGAACGAAAAAATAAATACAATACGAAACAAAAAAATGAATACAAAACGAAAAAATAGAAACAATTGGATACGGTTTTTCGAACTGTTTTATCACGCTGTAGAAACATATTTAGCGTGGATCAATGTTATTAGTTGAATAACAAATAATTTATTTGTATTCTCTTACTGGACAATAGCGAAAAGTTTTTTTTTTTTTTTTTTAATTTTACACATGACAACAAATATACATAATTTGCGAAAAAACAACAGATAATTTAATTTAGACATACAATTTTAATGGATCTGGGTTTGTTGCCTTTGATTTGTCGTGTCCCCAGTAAACTAGATTTTTTTTGCCTGTATCTCTCTGAGAACATATAGCATGAAAAAAGTAAATCGACACTTCTTTCCGATTTTTGATTATATAAAGCCCCGTTGCACATTCTCATCAACCTGACAAACAGTGACACTCAAGTATATATGTATACAACACGCGAAATCAAACTCCTCACACTTCATCACTCCAGGCAGACCAAAACATTCATCCCACAATATACCGCATATAATCATAAGAATAAAAAAAATACATGTATGTTATTGTATATAAAACTGTAAATATAAAATCACAAAAAACACCACACTCAAGAGCTCACACAAACCATTTCTACAAGTTATTCCTCTTTCAAACCCAAGTACCTAAACTCCTGTCGCAATAACAACCACGCTCCTATCGACTTCCTTAATTGTTTTCCTCAATTTTATATGCAATATATTCATATATTTGTAGTCCTTATTAAAATTAATCAAATTCGATGGTTGTTTATCCCTGACGCTGGAAGGAAGCAATTAGCAAGATTGGACCAACGAGAACAATGAATCACTCACACATATATCTAGTATAGCCCCATTAACATATCTCTCCATTCTCAGCAATACGCCGGAGTGTGGAGCCGTCTTGCTAAGCGCCTCGGAATAATACGAGAATCAACGATATTAAATAAATTTTCTATGTAAGTAGATAGCGGTTCTAATCCCATAGGTCACTAGTCAGGTATTGTCTCGTAGTATATTGATGATTTGGCGTTTTTGTTCTTCCATAAAAATATTGGTGTATCGATACCTGTGAAGATATCAATGTAATAGACCTCTCGTGACCAAGGAATTGTGAAACCATCTTGTGTATAAAATGTTGGTTATATCAACACTCAGAAGCATAAGAGAAATACTACGAGCTACCTGGTGGTGAAGCATTGAGAGGGATCTGAGAAAAGTTGACATTGATAGGCAGACCAAGATAGAAAAACATGTATGGTCGAATACCAACACAGCCGAGGCTGAAGTATTTTAGAAGTTTAATATTACCTCACAACCCTTTCGAAGGCTTTCGAGATAGTGAGTATTTTGATTCTTGGAGAGCTAGATCTAAAGGCCAGTAGGCATGGTGCCTGCCGGTGGGATATTACCTACCATGGACCGTATGGAGATCTTTTAATCGTCTACGTACCCACGTGGGTAGATAAAAAAAAACCTCCTCAGATAGAAAATTGGCGCAGAAATCCCACCACTATGTGTGTGTGTTGACAATCAATGTCACACCTGGTGGCTTGTCCACTGTACCTCTTTATCTGCTCGTAAGAAAATCTGATGAAAAGAAACCCCAATGCCAGCATCCCCAATACTAGCATATTTCTGGGCTGATACAATATAGATCTTGCGTTATCGATACGATTAGAATGGACTTACACGGTTGAACTCAATAGAAATCAAACGGAAAAAATTAAAAAAAACATAATTAAAAAGTGTTCATTAACCCACTCAGCTTATACAAGGTCTAAATAAATAATCAGCCAAATGCGGTTGTCAAATCTGAGACGTCAACTAACTTAGTAAGCACGCTAATGTAGCAATACTTCTTGATGTAGAACGAGAACTTTTAATGTGTTGACTTTGATATTCAAATACGCCTATAACCGTTCATATAAACTTTTGCTAGCTGCTCAAAACACCAATCAAAGTTCTACTTAGAATTTCTTTTGTAGTATTCAAAAGCCCAAAGTGGTCTTACGATACTGATGGGGTTTATAGGGGTATGCGATAATGAATTATACCTGCTCGACTATTTTTCTGGAATTTGAAATGTGATATTTTAAACATCGCCGTGATTTTACAAGAAATTATTCAGTAATATGTATCAACATTAATGATGAACTATTATTTACTGAATCAAGTGCTGAGAGACAAAACTGATGAGCGATGTCGAGAAAATAACTTCTACTTTCCTTTTTTAATAAATAGCAAACTATATCAAAAGTATATATTTTACTGTACGGTATACCACTTTTGTTGCGAACCTGGTAGGTTGTTAACCTTTTTGCAATCTCTTCAAACCAACCTACAGTCAAACAATCCTTAAGGGAAAATCATATTGTCATCGTTTTAAAAAAATTGGCATACCAGGAATTTTACTCGGAACCCCCGGGCTGGAAAACCGGTGTTTTATCAACTAGTCCACAGATATAATTATAGTGAAAGCAAATACAACCTGCGATTGAAAAAAACATAATTTTGCCAATACAAATATACCTTATATTTACCTTACCTTATATATACCTTAATTTTGCCAATACAAAATACATATTGATCGCTTTTTTTGTAAATAATGTTTCTACATTTACAAACCATGACGAAAATCTCCCGACTCCCCTCAAAACTCACAACCATCGAGGATCCATCTTTCAGTGACATTAACTTTTTTTAATATTATCGACTCAGCTGAATTCACTCGCAACTTCAGAGAGCTGAAAACTTTATATACTGTGAATCTATGAGGCGATACATTTTTTTTTCTAAGGTTTGATTTGTTTTCTTTAGTTTAAAAAATACGAAATAATTATATCAACGGTGAAGGAGATAAATTACTTGACCACTGCTATAGGATAAACTGACTTTCAGAGATTGAGCGAATTATACGCTTTCAAATACTGTGTTAGAAAAAGTAACGTTTGTGTGAGATGCCTTTATTGAAAGGACGCTTCTAGAGTTACTTATTCACAATAGGGTGGTTTTGTTTAACATCATTCAATCTACCATCATAGGACATATAGACAACTGGAAAATTAACATAATTCAATCTACCATCATAGAACAACTGGAAAATTAACATAATTCAATCTACCATTATAGGAGAACTGGAAAATTAAATATAATATTACTTTCTTAATTCCAGTACTTGAAACAAAAAAAGAACAAAAAATTATGTCCCTGGAGCAAACTAACGACTTCAGTCGCCTAGTTCGTACGTTTTCCAAAATGTGGCCTATTTGATATAATGTTTGTCTTTCGATCCGGGGACTGAGAGTAGAGCTCCCGTCGAAATCCAGAATTTAAAAAAAAAATTCAAATCTGCTTTTCACTTAAGGCCTCTTCAACATCTTTCTGGTTGGTTGGAAGAGTTTGCTACATGGCAATAGCCATCTCACGAGACTACTTGCATGTTCTAAGAGAGCTGTTTCAATCAGTCGTCTTCGTCTTGACCTCAATCCTGATGACGCGACCTATAAATTGTTATGTGGCTTTCTCTTCAAAAATTATACAATGATTTTCTATTGCTTTCCACACCACAGTAAATGTTATAGCAATTGCATACAGGTTGCATATATTAGTAGCACTGCTTCCAACAAATAATTTTGGTTGTAATACTAGATCCCAGATGACATTTGTACTTGTGGTTGTTAAGTGAGAGTTAGAGTGTTGTAGAAATGTTTTGGAATGTATTGATATGGATAGGAGTTAGAAGGATTAGGAGAGTAGATTGTGAAAACACAGAACAAAAAGTGGCTAGCCTCTGTGCCCCTCGAACGAATTCAGCCTGCGGGCTCACACGGTTTCCGGAGGGTGACCGCTGTCCGTGCATTGACAACTATTTGGAGGCAAAAGGTGGAGAACTCGAGATGTCAGACTGGTCAGTACTGTCTGGTCTGGTCTAGAGTGGTCAGTACTGTCTACAAGGTACTACCGCTTAACATCGCGCTACACCCCAACTTCATAAATAAACACATGTTATCAATTCAACAAGTCTAAGCTACAGCCACTTGTATGGTTTAACTTTCCATGAAATAATAATATATGGGCACAAAATCACCGAAACACCAAAAAGCTGGACATATTTCTACTAAAAATTACAGATACTTGTATACAAGTATCATACGAGTATGTGGCATTTTTTAAATTAGAATAGTGCATTTTGGTACACCAGCGTTGGCAACGTGAGATATTAATTGCATATTAAAATGGAGTAATTACTCTTCGGGCAGGCATTTATTTTTAAACTCCCTCACAACGATTACCACCACACTGGTAGGGTGCGGTACAGGCTAACGGTGCCATTCCCCGCGGAGGTTCCTGAAGGAGATAAGTTCATAAGTTTGGGTTCCTTGGACCAAAATAATCTGGGGAATAGCTGTAATATGTCAAATGTTTTGCTCAGGCAAAGGAAATATGAATGATATACAGTGAAAGATATCCTCATCTCTCTGGGGGATACAAATACTCCCCCACTTTTATAGGAACTGAACACTACTTAAGGTTTTATCGGATTAATATTTTGGAAATGCTTTTTATCGAGTATGGATGTCAAACAATGAATATGAAATATGCGTTTCACTATGAGCTCATTCGTTATATCCTGAATTACTCATTTAACGTTGCTGTGTTTTAAGTAGCAGCTTCGTAAAATTATAAAAAGTCGTCAGTCTTCTTCTTCTTCTTCCTGGCACTGTCCCAACTCATTGCCTAGGTAGGCTGTTGGGGTTGGCTCTTCTCGTTCATTCGGTTCTGGGTGTCGCCTTCATCTAGGCCGTTTCTCTGCAGAATTTTGGAGCATTGAGTTATCCACGAGTTCTTTCGTCTTCCTCTGGACGGCTGTCGAGGAAGATTCACAGACATTGCCTGATTTACCGTATGGTCTGGTGGTCTCCGTCTCACGTGCCCGTACCATCTCAGCTGTCGTTCTTCCAGTTTACTGTTTATGTCAGTGACCCCTGGACTACCACGAATGCGTGAGCTCTTAATTCTATATTTTAGTGATACTCCTGCCGACCACCTAAGCATTCGCATTTCTGCTGTTTCAAGTTGCCTAGAGTAGGAGCTGTACATAGTCCAGCAATTTGAGCCATACATAATTACGGGTTTAATGACAGTCTGGTATACCTTTCCTTTTAGTTTTATATGCATTTTTGGGTCACACAAGAATCCTGTTACCGATTTTAATTTCATCCATTCCACACCTATTATATGGTCATCATCCGCTGCGCACCCTCAGTCTTTGTGAATGAGTGAACCCAGATACTTAAGTGAGCCACATCCGGTTAATACTAATCAGCTGGCTAATATAAAAATTCGTCGGTGCCATAAAATATTAAACGACGACGCGTTAAATCGATGGAACTACTGTAGCTTTATAGAATCTTTTTTAAAAATTTGCGTGCAAACGGAAATAGAACCCACAGACGGTTAAGCAACTAGGTTATGACTATCTAAGCATAGACAACGTCAATGCATCGTTTGGTCTTTCAGAAGCCCTTTGTTTGGTGGTTTGTTTGTAGGACTGCGTGCACTGAGAACTGGTTTGTTTTGTAGAACTGCGTGTACATGGAGGATTACGAGTATGTATTACAGAATATGGAATGAAGTAATTAGGACTGAATATGAACATAAGGCTATGGGTGTTGAATAAGATGATTAACAATACAATGAGACGATTTACGAGTTAGTACGTAGAGCAAATGAATGGAGAAAGACTTTATGATAATTTAGAAACCAAAAATGATTGATAAGAAAAAAAAATGCTCTGAAGAAATAAATCTGCCAAAAGTATAATACGAGTATATGCATGAAAATATTAAAATACATACACACTATTACGCCATTTTCTTGTTAAAGTAGGCAGAGAAGACAGAGTGGCATGCGTTAGTATTTCCACACACATATTTTGCTTCTTCTACATCCATACATTTCTCAAACGAGTCCTACGATTTACTAACTTTCAACGTTAAATATTCCCTTTCCGACCATGCTTTTCTTGGTGTTTTCTCTCGCCAATCTGACGTCAATTTAATTGAAAAACGAATTTTCGCCGTAGAGTTTTTCTTTTAATTTCTTTTTTTTTAAGTGAGTGGGCTGTTACACATCAGTAAACTCACCGACTATAACACTGTACTGGAAGTGAAACGATCGGAGCCCATTGACACGTATTCTTTTTATTTCTTTTTTTTAAGTGAGTGAGCTGTTACACATCAGTAAACTCACCTGATATAACACTGTACTGGAAGTGAGACAATCGGAGCCCATTGGCACGTATTCCTTTTCGTTTTTTTTTTTTTGAAAGAATAGATATGACGGAAATCATAGGTATTCTTATACCTTCGAATACTAGGCGGAAAAAAATCCTGTGCCATTGAGGAAAGTAGCACAAAGTGAGTCTCAAACCGGCGACTTTTCGCACGGAAGTCCTGTGCGTTGTCGCAAGATCATGCACCTCTACTAAGCTTTCCACTCAGATTTGCACTATATATTTATTTTTATTCATTCATTCGTTCCACTTTGCTAAAACATTTCCTAATATTCTGCTTCATCTTACTTAACATAACAGCCATTTTGTATTATATCATACATTTTTTTACGTTTACGCATTTCAACGTAGAAGTTTGCATTTCAATATCATTTATTCGGGTTTTTTCACTCTCGTTCCATATCCATGAAGTTTAAATAAACAGAATTCATTTTTCACTACCATACATCAAGTTGGTACTCAAATACTGTTATGAACAATCATTTTGAAAAACTTGGATATTTTCCTATTTGAGTATATGCATTTTAGTGCCCCATTGACTGTTTCCTATCGCTACACAATGTTCGATATACCTCGTAAATCTTCGATCATTGGAAAAAATACTACTTAAATAGTCGAGTCCATCGACATCCTCTAATTTTTCACAACTCACCCATATATCGCATTTAATTTTCCTTTCACACTTTTCTATAGACATAGCTTTGAATTTGCTATATTTGTATCGGACGTATGCGTCACCTAAAAAATATAATTTATTTATCTTATCTTCTTTTCTATGATATGTAAAAATGTACTTGCTGTGTAACTATTGTAATGAAATGTTTCTTTTGCGTGGCCTTCGCAATAGTTACGACCAACTTCTACCTGCTAAAAAGAATCTCTTCATCATGCTACTTTTCGCCGGAAAAGCATAAAGTAAACCGAAATCTCCGAGTATTGAGCGGCAGCTATCCACTGTCTTTGTACCTGTGTCGTACAAAGTGGTCCTTCGAGCCGGATCTGCTGCATTACTGTGCCTTACAGTGTTCATTCTCAGATGTTTCACTTCGCATTCTACAGTTGTATGCTTTCCCATTCTACAGTTGCGCATTACCATTCTACAGTTCAATGGCGTTTTGGTAAAGAGGTACAAGTCATCAATTACTTATTTGTCAGTTTGAAGTTTTGCAATACTTGTATTCCTGAAATACAGACCTCAGGTAAATTTTAAAGGTAAACTTTGAATACATTAATTATTTATGTATTCAAGGTTTACCTTTAAAATTTACCTGAGGTCTGTATTTCAGGAATACAAGTATTGCAAAACTTCAAACTGACAAATAAGTAATTGATGACTTGTACCTCTTTACCAAAACGCCATTGACTTGTATGCTATACATTGGTATCTATTGTTCCTTCACACATAAATTTATGGACATATTAAACAACCAGGGTTATATAATTCATCCTTGCTTGACCCCTTTTGAAATATTTAACCACTCAGTCAAGGCACCGTTCATTCTAATATATGACCTGCTTTCGGTCTAAAAAGATTATTTAAATAAAATATCCTTACGCTCAAGGTTAAAACTTTGGAAGCGGGTCATTAAAATAACGTCTAGTAAAAAAGGGGTCATGAGTGAAAAAGGTTGAAAACTCCCTGGCGTAGATGATGGATGATTAGTACTCGCCTTGACACAGTCAGAGAACTTCCCACGAAGTACAGAGCGTCAGCACAAGGACGTCGCGCTGCCATTTCACTCCACCGCTAAGGTGGCACTTAATATAATAAAAATGTCAAATCACCATGTGATTAATGCGAGCGCTAGCAAAATTACCAGATTCGATTTGAATCTCATCTGTATCGTATTGTGATGAACTTCTATAGGTTGCTTGAATGCACTTATGAAAATTACATGGACCACTTCTGAAGCGCTGTTTCGCAAAAATACTCGTATGTCACTCGATTATTATTTTGTTTTGATTGGATTTATTATTTGTACATAAATGGTTCATGTCGAAAGGGAACGTGTGTGGATCGCTGTATGCTGACGACATGGTGGTGTTGGCGGAAAGTGAAGATGGACTACAGAGTTTGAAAGGGAACGTGTGTGGATCGCTGTATGCTGACGACATGGTGGTGTTGGCGGAAAGTGAAGATGGACTACAGAGTTTGAAAGGGAACGTGTGTGGATCGCTGTATGCTGACGACATGGTGGTGTTGGCGGAAAGTGAAGATGGACTACAGAGTTTGAAAGGGAACGTGTGTGGATCGCTGTATGCTGACGACATGGTGGTGTTGGCGGAAAGTGAAGATGGACTACAGAGTTTGAAAGGGAACGTGTGTGGATCGCTGTATGCTGACGACATGGTGGTGTTGGCGGAAAGTGAAGATGGACTACAGAGTTGGAAAGGGAACGTGTGTGGATCGCTGTATGCTGACGACATGGTGGTGTTGGCGGAAAGTGAAGATGGACTACAGAGTTTGAAAGGGAACGTGTGTGGATCGCTGTATGCTGACGACATGGTGGTGTTGGCGGAAAGTGAAGATGGACTACAGAGTTTGAAAGGGAACGTGTGTGGATCGCTGTATGCTGACGACATGGTGGTGTTGGCGGAAAGTGAAGATGGACTACAGAGTTTGAAAGGGAACGTGTGTGGATCGCTGTATGCTGACGACATGGTGGTGTTGGCGGAAAGTGAAGATGGACTACAGAGTTGGAAAAATAAAGTTTATGATAGATGCGAAGTGAAGGATTTAAGAAAAAATGGCGAAATCCTAAGTAATGGTGAAAGAAAAGTGTGAAAAAAAAGTCTCAGATTCGTTGTACCTGCCCAAACCGTCCCAGATTCTTTGTACATACATGCCCAAACTGTCTCAGATACGTCGTACGTGCCCAAACTGTCTCAGATTCATTGTACATGCCCAAACTATCTCAGATACGTCGTACGTGTCCAAACTGTTTCAGATTCGTTGTACATACATGCCCAAACTGTCTCAGATTCGTTGTACATACATGCCCAAACTATCTCAGATTCGTTGTACATACATGCCCAAACTGTCTCAGAATCGTTGTAGATACATGCCCAAACTGTTTCAGATTCGTTGTACATACATGCCCAAACTGTTTCAGATTCGTTGTACATACATGCCCAAACTGTCTCAGATTCGTTGTACATACATGCCCAAACTATCTCAGATTCGTTGTAGATACATGCCCAAACTATCTCAGATTCGTTGTACATACATGCCCAAACTGTCTCAGATTCGTCGTACGTGCCCAAACTGTCTCAGATTGCTTTTAGTCTTACTCAACACGTCAGCCTTAATTTCACATTGCCTTGAATAATTTTATTCCATATTCTGTACTGAACCATGTTATTCCATATTCTGTCCTGAATAATTTTATTCCATATTCTGTGGTATATTTTCATTACGTCAATTCTTCTCAGCACACGCATTTCCACAGCATTTATTATATTCTGCTCCTTTCAATATTTTTCTCCGTCTAATTTCACTCCCATACTAAATCTAACTTGAGATTAATCTAAATGCAGAATATTTTTGCTGGTTTTTTGTAGTATTTAGGATAAACATATGAATTTCGTGATAAAGGAATAAGATCACTTCATTACAAGCCTTGCCTAGTGAAATTGTTTTCTATATTCACAAAATAGATATTTTTTACCATTTTCATGTTCTTGTGTTCTATGATACGTCTTTCAAATGTTTATTTTAAACGTTGTAATATAAAAATGAAAAAGTTAAAAGGAAATTATTTGTGATGGTCGGAGGGTTAATTCTTAAAGCAAGTATTTAGAAACCTGATATATACTCGTAATATTGATATCCATTTTACACTTACGTTGGACACAATATTAGCGGAAATGAGCATTAATCAGTTATGACGCAAGTTCTCATTAGAGATCTCATTAATAACGCCGATTCCCTGGGTGCGACCCAAATATTCCTCCTCCCCCCTTACGATTCGGGTCACATTTTACACTCAGCCGACCCTGGAGAGCGCGCCAGAAGCGATAACAATCGGAATAGGGGTCGTTACGTACAGTTGTTACTGAATAGTTTCCTCTCGACCTACTTATGGTGCGGTAAATTTAACTTTAATTTGTAAAAACAAATATTGTTCCATTTTTTATGATATTTTACTTCGATATATAGAAGTGAAACGGGGGAAATGCATGCACTGAGAAGAATGTGAGGGTTAACAATGTATGACATAACACGATATAAAATGATGAATTTCAACTTAACAATGATGTATTAAATAGGATAATAATGTGCTCTTTGAAATGTTTTGAGTATGTCGAATAAATGTTTAACCTCTGTGGTCAAGTTGCTAAAACACCTTTCTTCCATCTCCTATACAGGGAGTTTAAAGCACACATTTTTTAAAAATGATTTCAGTTTGGTTTTTACTTAAAGCATCTTTCACATCTCCTTGGCTGGAAAGAAGAGATTTCCTCATGGCAATAAGACATCAAGGTTATATTGTATACAACGAAAGTATATAATAAAGATAATACAATATTGGAGTACTTATTTTTATCTTAAGATTGAAACGTGGACGTTGAGAGGTGCGGAATAAACCCTGTAGAAGCAAGCACTGAAAATAGATACATGGGATGACAATGTATGACGTATTCTTTTTTAGAATGAAGGGATGTCAGACTTAATGTGATTAATTGGTGAATGCATTAAGAGGAATAAAAAAGAGCACTCTGATATCTTTATTGCTGGTTGGTTGAAAAAATTCTGTATAGCAATAAACCCACCAGATTTAATCACCTTGTTTAACCATTTAAGCAAAAGAATGAAAAAAAAAGTAAAATGAAGAATTAATGAAGAAATACTCACCATACATACATATGTTACAAAGCAAATGTGAAAGAAAGGCGTAGAAGAGGACGAACAAAGAAAACGTGGTTGAATCAAGTGAATGAATGTTTTAAAAGAAGAAAAATAAAATAAAATGTCACAATTTCACTGGAATCGAGTAATAATAAAATGACTATTACGCAAGTTCCATAAAACTATTACGCAAGTTCCATAAATCAGCTAAATACTCGTAGTACAATAAGAGCATCGCAATAAACAAAACTAAGGGTCAAACAATGTCCAAACAGTCAAGAAGGGGGAACATACGAGTATAGTAGCCATCGATGATGAGTCTGTTGAACAAATGATGCCATTTATCATATATACTATACTAGGATGTCGACGTTTCGAACGACAATGATCTCAACAACGAATTAATGGAACAAACAAATAAGGCAGCTGCAATATCCGGTAGTCTATGAAATGTTATCTGGAAAAACAAACACATGTGCATCGATGGTACAATTCGACTTTATAAGCCCTGTGTCAGGTTTATCATGTCTAATAGTATTGAAACCGAAACTGACACAATAAGATGAAATCTGTGGCGTTATGGCAGAAGTTGATGTGTCCGTTTTACCTTAGTTTACAGGAGAAGCAATATTAACTTTGATAAGCTGTTAAAATCAGTATAAATAAGCATTTTTCTAAGTTTTTCCAAACAACATATCTTTTGTTTGGATAATGACTGACACACCAAATGCTGAGAAACAACATGCTGAGAAATATGTTTTATAAATTGGGAGAATAAACACAAAATGACAAAAAACGGACATATCAACTTCTGCCATAACGCCACAGAAATAATTTGTCTTGATCATCCGATGTTCTATGAAAACTATGATCAAAATCTCTCACATCCAACAGACTTGCAACACAGACGATATATGGAGCAGAAAGAGAAGGTAGTTCTGGCTTGATCATGTAGGTAGGATGAGTATGGACACAATTTGATACACAGTCCTCAGTGAGATATAGTACAGGTAAAAGCCTAGTTTACTGGGGACACGACAAATGTCCTTGTCCTCAGTGAAACACAGGTAAAAGCCTTATTTACTGGGGACACGACAAATGAAAGACAACAAACCCAGATCCATTAAAATTGTGTGTCCAAATTAAATTACCTGTTGTTTTTTTGCAAAGTGTTTATATTTCTTGTCATGTGTAAAATAAATAAAATTTAAAAAAATAGCCGCACAGCCAGCAACGCTGCTTAAAAAGTGAAAAGACGACAGGTGATTTATCTCCCAAGAAAAGATAACTGGTGATCTATCTCCCAAGAAAAGATAACTGGTGATCTATCTCCCAAGAAAAGACAACTGGTGATCTATCTCGCAAGAAAAGACAACTGGTGATCTATCTCGCAAGAAAAGACAACTGGTGATCTATCTCGCAAGAAAAGGCAACTGGTGATCTACTATATCTCCCAAGAATGATTTTCACAACAAAATAGATCTACACCAAGAATAAGAATTGGAACTTATTTTTAAAACACCCGTAAGGAGAGTTTGCTATATGATTTGTCCTTAAATTATAAATTTTATTTTAATTACCGATTAAACTAATTGGACCTTGCTGTAGGTTGACTTGAAAACTTTTATTAGATAAGCAGTATTTTTGTTTCCACATTTTCCTCATTTGCAAAATAACAAACTTTTAAAAAAATATTTTGTTTATGTTTGCGAATTGTTCTGATGTTTTCAAATGCTCTGAAACTTTCCCAACTAGACTTGATGTAAACAAAATGCAATTTCATAAAAAATAAAATAAAAATGTTCGTTAATTTTATATTTACTTTCCCTGAAAAGCTTCATAAATTTTAGTTTTGAAACTTTCCTAGTAAAAACGTGGTTTAAATTCGTAGATATTTTTTCGGTGAGAAGAGTAATAATTTATGAATAAAAAATTGAGTAAAACATTATATTCGAAATCCATTTGGTTTTATTTTTAACACTTGCCATCCTGTGATGGATAGCGAGTGACCAGGACTTATATTTTATTTGATTATTCGACGTTTTAATACACAATAAAATTATTTTTATAGCTAATTGCAAAAAATAACATAGCAGACTTTGCATAATTTTAATTTAAAACATACATTTTTCACTGGACGCTTAGCGTCCAACACCGTGGCTGGCGGATTTTTTTAGCACAGTAAGGCAAGTGTTGATAGAGAATTGCAAACGTTAAGTATGTAAATGGCAATTTATTGCCATTTGGCAATAAAATCCAATCAACTGGACAATGGTTATGAAGGTATCAACTAATCCACGAATGAAGTCAGTCCATTGTTTTGAAAAGTTTATATGATCGTTTCATTTTATACTGTTAGAAACGTAATATTTTTTTTCTTAATATTTTTAAAGGGAAAAGAAAGTATGAAAAATACGCCCAGAACAACAAACATAAACTAGCAACAAAATTCGTCCAGAATAAATATAAACTAGTAATAATTTTAGCGCACTTTCAAAATTTGCTTACAAGTCTTTCTCTCGATGTCGAAAAAAAGAAGCAAATAAAAGTTCGGAAAGTTTAAAATGAACGTGTTACTTAGCATAAGCCTAGAAATGGAATGTTTTTGGTGAAAGAAATCAATATCATTACGTCTGAAGATGATTCGAGTAGAAGGACCTTTAAAAGCTCTATTTTATATAAGCTTTACCTACTTATTCTGACATTTATTTGTTCCACAACATGTTCGACCTGAATTCGGAATGCGGTGTTTTATTTTAGGAAAAAAAAAACATACCAAGATATATATTTTAAATACTTCCCACATAAAAAAGAAAATAATATACATTTTTGGGAGATTTTTCTCTCGGGTGTGCTCGCGTCATTCGTTATTTATCGGGAATATAACAATTGTTCAAGTTAAGAACTTTTAGCGAATGTCCTTGAAGGACGCGCTGATGATTTTGGTTGTTTGGTATTTAAATAAAATACGTCAATTAGCAATGCGGAAAGAGAGAGTGAATTAATCGATGAATAATAAATAGTGATTAATGATTAATGATGCTTTATTTATCGGTAAGTAGGTATTTATACATTTCAGAACGGGCGCGGGAGTGCACCCGCAATATATTTTTATCTCGCTTCTGTGCGTGCAGAGATGGTCGATTGAAATATTGCAGACATCGCAATTAGTGTTGTGGGTAGACGATTTGTTTGCGAAAACGGCGAGACAGCGTGATGCGTTCTCTTTCTACTGTGGAATGTATCGTAAATAGTATTTACGGGTAAACAATATCAATGTTTTGGTATGCGACCTTTGGACATATCCAAAGGTCGTTTCGTCGGTCGTTCACCGTGTGTAATGACAATATTCAGCGACGACAGTAGTTCCTACAAACTCTTTAAGAAGTTATTTTTATGATTTTTTATTCGATAGATCATTTTGGAAGTTTTGAGTTCGTTCTCATCGAGACAAACTCTGTGACCTAAGTAGTTTAGCGGAATAGTTCTAGTGGAACGTGCTGAGGATTATGATTGTTTGGTATTTAAAATAAAATACGTCGATTAGGAATGCGGAAAGTGAGAGTGAACATTCAATGAATAGTAAACAGCAATGAATGGTCAAGTGAATAATAATAAGTGATTGTTTATTTATCGATAAGTAGGTATATATACATATTCAGAACGGGGCGCGTGAGTGCGTCCGCAATATATTTTTATCTCACTCCTGTGCGTGCAGAGGTGGTCGCAGACGTTGCGAACAATATAGTGGGTAGAATATTTATTGGCGAAACGGCGAGACGGCGTGATGTGTTCTCTTTCTACTGTGGAATGTGTCGTAAATAGTATTTTCGGGTAAACAATATTAATGTTCTGGTATGCGATCTTTGGACATGTCCGAAGGTTGGTTCGTCGGTCGTTGACCGTGCGTGTTGACAATATTCAGGGACGACGGTTTTCCCTACAGTAGTAATCCTGTCTTATGACCAGGAAGTAATGGCTTCGATTCCCGTTAGTGCCTAATTTTCAATTTAAAACTTATTTCACTTCACGTCTCTTTACCATCTTTCAGGTGAGTTGTAAGAGTTTTAATAGAAATTATGATATATACAATAGGTACAATTCAATACAAATTATATTAAAGTATACACTATATTAACAGTGTAGGTAGGTTTATGACATAGAGGCAGTCATAAAGTTTCTCAAATTCGCATATTTCGAGAAATGTTGTATGATGACGCTGGAGTCATTTGAAGTAATCTTTGGTTTCTGAATGGCGCTAGAAATATTAATAAATGTTTATATAAATAATGCAAGAATTTTTTTGCTATACAGAAACTGTTTAATGTATTAAAAGATATTCTATAAATAAAATAAAAGGTCTACACAAACATTCGGCCTAAAATTTTTGCTGATAATATACATCTTATATTTTTTTAAATACATTTTTATAAAGTTCCAGTTAAGTAAATTTATACGAGTATTTCAGTTAAAAAATCAATTACTCTCTTGTGTCGAGTTTGACAAAGTTAAAGTGAAGATATTTAATAAAGCACGTACTTCTTCATTTAATGTGTTACTTTATTTTAAGAGATATGCTTTGAATTATATTGTGCTTATACGTATTGTTTTAACAATTAAATGAGGAAAAATTCTACACACAATTTTTTTATTCAAGTGAAGGCCTTTTCAAAGCATTTTCAAACATGTTGAAGCATTTTCAACATATTTGAGAACAGTTTTGTTAAATAAAACAAGTTTGCCACAATTTAAGTGCGTTGTGTGTGTTTTGTTTAACACTTCAGTGTAAAATCATTTTGTTTTAAAAATGCATTTCTACAGTGTCAAATCAGTTAAAATATTGCGCCTGTTCATGTCTCGAAACAATTCTCAACTTTCACTGAAAGGATTGAATAATATGATTTGAACAATCGTATCAGAGATAAAACAAATTAAAATAGGCGACTGAACAAAAATAATCGCTCTAATTGATCTAAATGGCGTGAAAAAGGGGATTTTACTAAAGTTCTGTTAATGCAAAGCATTTTTATGAAAAGAAAAAAATTGACAGTTAAGTTTTTAGTACTTTTCTATTTAACCAAAAAATTTGAATTTTTTAAAATAAATTGCCGTGACACGTGTTTCTACCTTCTTTCTCGAGACTTTATTCAGTTAAAATGCTTCCATATCGTCGTTAATGTTGTAAGAGGAATAACAAAGGAATCATTGCTTAGTTTTCAAATAAGGCGTTCCACAAAACCAAACCCAAAACTTTTGATAAAACAAATAACACTCAAATTTTAAATGTTTATATGCTCGTATGATATCGTAAGGAAATATTTGAAATGATTGTTTTTTTATAGATTATTCTGCTTCAAAACGTTTTATATTTCGGCAAACAAAATGAGTAGAAATTTTATCGAAATAAAATTAAATTAAACTATTTTCATAAAACTTTTTTTTTTCGAGAGGTGATTTGGTTTGGGGTCAGCTTACATTTGGTGACCAATTTCTCTCAGGGAGTACGAAGTCTACAAAGATTATACCGAAACCTTCGACATATCTAAAAATTATTTATTGATCTCGCTTGTGAAGATTAGTTCCAGATGTGTACGGATAATTTAAGCACATGATGCCTTTTCGTATATCATATCAAAAAACTGATATTAAGCAATAATGTCAAATATACGAGGCACATCCAGAAAGTAAGTGTACTGAATTTTCGTAGGTTACAATTTTTTTTATTTAAACAAAAAAATTACGTGGTTACCGTAGTACATATGTAAGCTATTTTTCGACATAGTCGCCATTCCTCTCAATGCAGGTGGTGAAGCGGGGTATCAACTTTTTGATGCCTTCCTCGAAGTAGTTTCCCGCCAACTCCTCCGTCCACTTCTCCACCTCCTCCTTTACCTCTTCGTCGGTCGAAAACCTTTTTCCACCCATGTGCAGCTTCAGGGAGGTAAAGAGATAGTAATCTGAAGGTGCTAGGTCAGGGGAATGCGTGGGATGGTTCAGGACATCCCATTTAAACGAGGCGAGCAGTTCCGTCTGGCATTGTCGTGCAACAGGCAAACTCCCTTTGTCAGCATGCCTCTCCTCTTGTTCTGAATCGCCCTCCGCAATTTTTTTAGGGTCTCGCAGTATCTTGCAGAGTTGATGGTCTCCCCTTGAGGCATATATTCAATTAAAATTATGCTTTGACAGTCTCAAAACACGGATGCCATGATTTTCTTGGCTGAAATTGTGGTTTTGAACTTTTTGGCGGAGGGTAAAGAGGTGTGACGTGATCGTTTTTAAACTCGCGACACCACTTGTACACACTCGTATGATTCATAGCTTTATCACCATATGCAGTTTTCACCTCATTATAAACCTCAACCGGAGGTTTTCCCTTCCAAACGAGATAACGGATGACGCCGCGTATTTCATACTTGGCGGGAGATTGGATTGACATTTTTCACGAAACGTGTTATCGCGTCGACATTTCTCAACGTACTGACCTCGAACCGATCTCGTTGCGGAGGGGAAGGGTCAGGCTACACGGAAGTGTAGCCAACATGTCGAAAATAAAATCCATCCGGTCGTGAGAGCCTCCGTACACTTAATTTCTGGATACGCATAGTATGCTACATATAAAATACTATTGTAAATAATTTTTTTAGTGTGGATAGCCAAGTTGCTAAGTTTCACCCAACGCTTTACAAGACTTACATTCATAGATACACATTCTCACACCATTTACCTGTTGGGTAGATAAAGAAAACAGAACCACAAACTTTCCTTTTACGGCAGACTTCCTTCATCCATATCCATTCACCTCCTTATATAGCTCTTTCTTTGAGTCTTACCCTTACCTTTACTTCATTCAAAGTTTCATTTTTTTGGTCCAATCATACTTTTCTTGGCCATGATTTAAATTGACTCCCGCTTATGCTTGCATAATACATTTTTGTAGTCAGTCTTTCATCACCCATCCAACCCAACACATCATCCAAACCCCCTCGGTGTCCTCTTTTCCATTATATTTACGTCAATTCTCAACTCACATTCACCCTTAATAATTTATAATAACAAAAAGGTAATGCTTACAACGCCGCTTAGAGAACAAACTCTCTTCAAGGCAATGCATACAACGCCGCTTAGAGAACAAACTCTCTTCAAGGCAATGTATACAAGGCCGCTTCGAGAACAAACTCTCTTCAAGACAATGCATACAACACCGCATAGAGAACAAACTCTCTTCAAGGCAATGCATACAACACCGCATAGAGAACAAACTCTCTTCAAGGCAATGCATACAACACCGCATAGAGAACAAACTCTCTTCAAGGCAATGCATACAACACCGCATAGAGAACAAACTCTCTTCAAGGCAATGCATACAACACCGCATAGAGAACAAACTCTCTTCAAGGGCACTCGAACTATATTTATTATTCTCTCATATATTGACACATTTCAAATTCTTCTCAATGCACGCATTTTCTTTGTATTTAATTGGTTCATATTTCACCTCCATATATCAATGTTGGCACTTATACGCTATTGTGAATCATCATTTTAACATCTTTTAGTACTTCTTTTTAACCAGTTTAAATATATTTCTTAAAGCGTACGAAACAACCGACCGAATGAAATAAAAAAAGATATAGAACTTTCAAAAGCGTTTAATTTTTGTTGATTTTTTTTAAACACGGTGTTAAATGAATTGAAAATGGATATCATCAACGTGCAGTGACTATTCCACCTGAAAAATATTTTTAATTTGAATCAAAGATCTTTCAAATTTAATATTTTTATCGAAACGTTCGAAATGCGCCATAGTCACCCCAGGTGAGGCTTTGCTTTTTGCGTAAAGTGCGTTCAATGATTTGAAAGCCACTGCTTTTACATTTTCAAAAGCGGGAATTTAGCGTTTAGCTTTTTGTTTTTTCTCCATTTGAAAAAATAAAAGCATCAAAAGTAAAAAAAGTACGTCATTTTTTTTATTAAAACGAACACGAAATATTTTTTCTTTGATTTTTCGAAATATCTTGATGTAAAAGTATGACTCGACAAATAATAGACCGAGCGTAGAAAAAGTATTCAGACCAATCTAAAAATGAAAATTCCTCGAAATATTTTTATTTTTCCTGAGTGAAAATTCTCGAGGCGGTGTGTTTTTTTTTTCTAAAATAATATATTAATCAGAATGAATATTCGTGTTTTTTTTTAACTTTTCTTAGCTCCGAATCCCGTCGATTTTTCTTTTGATTTTTCTAAAAAAAATCTTTTACTTTGACATTATTAAAATCTATGAATATTTTTCTTTCATGTTAAAAATCTTATCTTTTTAAAATCTTTAAATACATAAGAGCACAAAGATTGATAAGATGACCGCCAGCTTCATCTAGTGTAGTACGAGTATAACACTCATTGTATAGTATAGTATACCGTACATTACAATTCATCAAGCTTATTTTATTGTATTGTTTCAATGGATCGTTGCCAGACCTCGTAGTCGAGGATCCCCTCGCCAATCCAACGTCAATTCTGTTGGAGAGCGCAAGTGTGCCGTGGCTATTTTTTTTAAATAAACGAGACGTTACACACCAGCACTCATCGGTCACTCATCGGTCACACCACTGTACTGGATCCGATTGCATACTGAAGTTAAACGATTGGAGCACTCCGGCATGTTTTTTTTTTCTCTTTTTGAAAGAATAGAAATGACCGAAGTCATAGTTATCCTTATACCCCCAAATACTAGGTGGGAAAAATGACTGTGTCATTCGAGGGAAGTCGCAAAGTGCGGGGTTCGAACCGACTACCTTCCATACGGAAGTCCAATGCATAACCGCACCGTAATGCACCTCTATAATATATAACTCTATTATATAATACTTTAGTGGAAGTAGTTCACCCTGGTGCGTTAAATACTATAAGGCAATCTCCACTAACCAGCTAGAATGGTGTTAAATAAGCCTTAAGATAAAATCAAAGTGGAATCCTTTTTTTTTTTAATTACTTGTAGATACGTGCTTAAAATATTTTCTGCGCTTGTCTTACTAAATATATTTTTCTAAACATGTGCATATACGGTAAAATTCCTAATCTTTTAGCCGCTGCCAGCAGCTTTCTATCCTTACCGTTAACTTGTTTTATTTTTTGTAATATTTTGAAACTGTTAATAATAACGAGTTAGTTTCCCGAATCAGAGCGCTCTTGCAGAGAGTCTGCTCTTCAAATGGCGCTGTATAAATAATCCTTTTATTATAAATGCCCAAGCGTGTTATTTAAAAACTTGTTTTATAAAAACATCACACCACTCTCTTGTCAGGGTAGGCAGAGAGGACAGAGTTCCAGACTTTACCATCTCGACGCTCATCATTCGCATCTATGCACCTTCATACAACTAATACCTTTTTTCTGACTTTTTACGTTTCTTTTTTCAAAATATCTTTGTATTGGATAACACTTTTGTTGTATACAATACAATCTGGCGAGCTTACCATGTGACAATATGTTCCAAGAACCAGAAAAATGTTTAAGACGCTTCTTACTTCTTCTTCCTGGCACTGTCCCAACTCATTGCCTAGGTAGGCTGTTGGGGTCGGCTCTTCTCGTTCTCAGGCTGTATGTTCTTCGGTTCTGGGTATCGCTTTCATCTAGGCCGTTTCTCTGCAGAATTTTGGAGCATTGAGTCATCCAGGAGTTCTTTGGTCTTCCTCTGGATGGTTATCGAGGTAGATCCACAGACATTGCCTGATTTACCGTATGGTCTGGTGGTCTCCGTCTTATGTGTCCGTACCATCTCAGCTGTCGCTCTTCCAGCTTACTGTTTATGTCAGTGACCCCCAGGCTACCACAAATGCGTGAGCTCTTAATTCTATATTTTAGTAATACTCCTGCCGACCGCCTAAGCATTCGCATTTCTGCTGTTTCAAGTTGCCTAGAGTAGGACCTGTACATAGTCCAGCATTCTGAGCCATACATAATTGCGGGTCTAACGATAGTCTGGTATACCTTTCCTTTTAGTTTTAGAGGCATTTTTGAATCACACAAGACTCCTGTTACCGATCTGAATTTCATCCATTCCACGCCTATTCTATGGTCAAAAATGTTTAAGACGCCTTGAGTGAAAACCATAATGGAATAATTTTTTTAGAAATCTTGGTTCCAACGGGAACAAAACCCGCAACGCCCAGGCTGGAAGACAACCATCTTACCAACTAGACCATATTTACTTAATCCAACCATTCTTTCCTCGACCACATATTTTACTCAAACTTAAAAAATAAATCGACTTTTATAAATATTTTTTTTTTAATTTAAAACTTTTTAAACGTCTATTTAGTTTAATACATTGTTCATAAAAATTATATTATATTTAGTTTGCGCGGGATACGAGAAATATTTAATATCGCGTCTCACGGAACCCTTTGAACCTCTTCAAAGAAAATGTTTCGGCCAATCACAGCCAAGCGCGCCTTTTTCCAGATCATTCCGTCCTCTTCTTCTCCCCTTCTTGCCGCTTACCCTTTCCCTCTCAGACCGCAGGATTCCATCTGTCAAATAATGTTTGTATTGTGTTTGACAACCCCTGACACGTCTTCTCTTCCTAACTTCTGACAGGAGTAACCCGGCCTCCGTTTGCGCATGAGAAATACTATGGTCGCATTTGGAACATTGTTCGCCAACCATTGTTCATTTGGCTGAAAAGGAGACCAGAATTTGGTAAAGACTAAAAACGCTTTAGTGAATACACTTTGAAAGTAAGTCCATAAACAAACTAAAGTAAATATTATTACTACACAAATACTTACTCAAAGTATACACAGATAAACACCACACACACACACAGAAGGCACAACAGTGGAAAAAGTAATCCCTGAAATCACTGACATAATAAACTTAACACGTGGGGCACACGTAATTATTTTATTCAATATAAATAAAAGGACTCGTTTTATTTCTGTCTACAACATTTAAATAGTGAAACTTCTCATTTTGGAATCAAATGTGAGATACACCCATTGGCCACGCTTTGCAGATCCTTTTTTCACGAAATTTGGCTATAACGGAATTGAAAAAAGCATTCAACAAATCCACTTTAGGGGAAAAATGGATACACCCAATATTTCAAAATTAGAGTTCAAACAAAGATTGGCTTAAAATGGACCAACCTTTTAGTGACATGGAAAACAGAATAAATTTTCGCGAAAATTAACGCTGACCAAATCTGTCAACGCTTTTTCCCATTTTGAAAATGACGTTTAAATCCTAATTGAAAATAATCCCAATGAGTAGAGGAGATCAAAAGTTTCTCGAAGAATAAATAAGATTTTACATGTAAAAAGAAATAAAATAAATAAATAAAACACTTATTTTATAATTTTTGTGTCCACCACTTGTTTATTTGAGTTCACGAGTTTCGAAGACCTCCGTCTTCATCGTAAGGTGAAGATAAACTGATCAGACGATGAAGACGGAAGTCTTCGAAACCGGTAGTGAACTCAAATATACCAGTGGTAAAAACGATAATATAAGTGTTTTATTCATTTATTTTATTTCCTTTTTACATAAAACATGGCACCACAAAGTGATACTAAAGTCTTTTCGAAGATTCAAGAAAAGATTTTACATTGTGTAATACTAAATATTTGTGTTTCACGTGTACACGTTTTCTATGGTTTACAACTCTCAGAATATACTATAGACTTTCAAAATATATTTTTTTCTTCATGGAACATTTTTTCTTCATGCACATTTAGTATATATTTATGTGGAAAAACATAATTTTCGGAGAATTTAAGAAAAACGGAATTTCAATTAACGGACTACTTTTTAGGAACCCTATTTTTCCTAAAACGAGATCAAGGTGCATATGTATATACGAGTATTTATCTCGGTATAATCCTTCTACAAAGGAGGCAGATTGTTTTTTTATACGAACATCAATGTAACGAGATTTTAATCTAATGAGGCCTACCAGACCGGACAATATCTTTGAGTGTTGAACCACCATTACGGAATATTTTAAACCACATATGACACACACGGTCGCTCATATGTTTTCTTTTATTTTTGTCGCATTTTTTCATTTGCGGTAGTAAAAACGCACAAAAAAAAACAACTTGTTTTGTTCTATCTTTGTTCCGTCTTCAAAATGACGTCGAAAAAAAAAACGCTCATACAATTTGGAGTAAATAATCGTAGAAAATATGCGCTAACCTATAACAATTTATAATAATATACATTCAGCACGATCGGAATGAAGTTTGCAACGAATATTTTGTCCTAACGATATCTATCGAAAAATAAAAACTACTTTTCATATCAAAGTGGTATGTGTAAATATTTTGTAATATAGTTATGTATATACTCGTATACTCGTAGAAATCTCTACGACGAAATTCAAATAATCGTTTTCTTCAGCGTTTCCTTTTTTTATGCGAAATGGTATCAGCGTTCATTCAAGTAGCATGGCTTGAAATATGATTTTTTGTTTTAAAGCTTATAAGTATAGGCTATTTCTGACTTAATATAAGTTATTCAATTTCCGGTGTCACATGCTAAAACGAATTATGCTTTTTTCATACCCAGAAGATGAATTCATTCTTTCAGTACCCCACAATACACTGAAGACCTCCGTGGACGTTGGCAACACGATACGTCCTCAGTTGGAAGTTATGAGTCCAATTTACTTTATAAACTTGTTTTTTTTTTAAATTGTATAAGTCTAATTTTACTTGGTAACTTTTATGGTAAGCTGGAAGAAATTCGACTCATGTCAATAAAACCACCTGGATGGATTTTATATAACGAAAGTGTTATACGAATACAAATTCAAAGATGTGATCATATAAAAGAGCGTGGTTAGAAGACAAAATTGTCTTCAGTCCCGTTAATCGAGTCTTTGGGTTTAGAAACATTGCGGTTGGCATTTTGCTCGCAATTTATCATCGCACATGTTGACAATTTGACCACACGTTAAGAAACAACATTACTTGCACGCTTTTTACGTAAAAGTATTGTGCTAGATGAATTATTTTACCAGACTAGATTTATTTTCGGGTACAATTGGGAATCTTTGATAAAATTCCTGGGGATAGTCAAGCGTCTTATCAATTTGGTCACGGTGGTTACCGATGGTTTGAACCTTGCCAGAAATCATCCTGTATTGTATACACTAATTTGGGGAAGCAATGGGATAACTCAATACACAGTGACGCGTATTTTATTGAACCATTTGTGTGAGACATCGGATATATGAGTATTCTTGGTACCGCCTAGTACTCGTACTATGGGATGAGAAAGGATGTACCGCATAAGACGTTTAAAACATTAAAGCTCGGGACAACTGGGAGTAAACAGCAGCAGGTGGCTTAGAACTCTCTCTAGTTATCTTGGTACCGCCTAGTACTCGTACTATGGGAAGAGAAAGGATGTACCGCATGAGACGTTTAAAACATTAAAGCTCGGGACAACTGGGAGTAAACAGCAGCAGGTGGCTTAGAACTCTCTCTAGTTATCTTGGTACCGCCTAGTACTCGTACTATGGGAAGAGAAAGGATGTACCGCATGAGACGTTTAAAACATTAAAGCTCGGGACAACTGGGAGTAAACAGCAGCAGGTGGCTTAGAACTCTCTCTAGTTATCTTGGTACCACCTAGTACTCGTACTATGGGAAGAGAAAGGATGTACCGCATGAGACGTTTAAAACATTAAAGCTCGGGACAACTGGGAGTAAACAGCAGCAGGTGGCTTAGAACTCTCTCTAGTTATCTTGGTACCACCTAGTACTCGTACTTTGGGAAGAGAAAGGATGTACCGCATGAGACGTTTAAAACATTAAAGCTCGGGACAACTGGGAGTAAACAGCAGCAGGTGGCTTAGAACTCTCTCTAGTTATCTTGGTACCACCTAGTACTCGTACTATGGGAAGAGAAAGGATGTACCGCATGAGACGTTTAAAACATTAAAGCTCGGGACAACTGGGAGTAAACAGCAGCAGGTGGCTTAGAACTCTCTCTAGTTATCTTGGTACCACCTAGTACTCGTACTTTGGGAAGAGAAAGGATGTACCGCATGAGACGTTTAAAACATTAAAGCTCGGGACAACTGGGAGTAAACAGCAGCAGGTGGCTTAGAACTCTCTCTAGTTATCTTGGTACCACCTAGTACTCGTACTTTGGGAAGAGAAAGGATGTACCGCATGAGACGTTTAAAACATTAAAGCTCGGGACAACTGGGAGTAAACAGCAGCAGGTGGCTTAGAACTCTCTCTTGTTATCAGGGAGCCAATGAAAAAGAAGACACAGATAAGCTGCAAGTACTAAAGCTTCTTGTCTTATATGAAATAGTACAATATTATAATTTGTTTTAACAAACATTCTACGTTTTATATAAATTATCTATCGATGATGGCAAATTCTTACATATCAGTAGTAACGGAAATAAATTGGACAGATTAAAGGCCCTAGAAATTTCTAAGTTTCATCGAGGTGAACATCTGTCAAACACTTATATCCCCAGAATCTCTCTGCTGCTCGCCGAGGTTATCCCATCCCTTCCCCAACCCCCAGCCCAAATATTTACAGTTAGAAGCGTGTATCTCGGTATCAGTTCGAACAGAATTAAGTATTGTTTGTGATTCCCTGATGATGAGGTGAAAACCTTGAAACTGGTAGGTTTATATATATGATACATACACCGTTACATAAAGTGGAATAAACAGTGTTTGATCCCAACAAACACATATATCCCAAGAATCTTTCCGCTGCTCGCCGAGGTTGTCCCATGCCTCCCTCAGCCCCCAGTCCCCAACCCGATTTTTTACCGTTAGAAGCGTGTATCTCGGTACCAGTTCAAACAAAATTCAGTCTTGTTTGTGCTCCTCTGATAATGAGGTGAAAACCTTGAAACCGGTAGGGTTATACGTTACAAAAAGTGGAATAAACAGTGTTTGATAAAACAAATTACAATGTCTTTAAGCCTCCACAATGTTGATGCCTTAACTTTATAGTACATAATAATTTATATGCAATAGGATGTGCCTATCACAAAATGGCTTACATAGCAATCTCCGATGGCAGCATCGTTACCCCATTTAAAAATCATCGCTCGAAAATGTTCACGATTTAATTACATTTTTGGCCGAGATGAATTTTTCAAGTCACTGTAAACAACACAAATAACACTCGTATGACAAAACTTTCTGAGCACGTATACCATTAAAAACATAAAACTTTACGATGCTGATGTCAGATTTGACGTATCTACACTGGTGTTGCCATATCTCAAAACTTAAGTAGCAACCCTCGTATCTTGTGGATGATTCGACTGTACTAGGTCCAGCGGTGTCAGATCACATGATCTTGGTGACCAATTAACATCACCGTTTTCGGAGATTACAATTTATAAAATAATGCAACAATTTGAACGCTTCGTTGTATTGTATACGACTCCATTTTTATAAATGTCATACATTACACTTTTCAAATGTCACAAAACCCAGGCAAGTTCGTAACGCCACCTGTGTTTTATCCAAGAATTAAATAAACTGATCAATTTGAAAGACCCTTTACCATATATACAGATTATCGATGAATATTTAACATATTGTTTGCCGCAAGCTTAAACCAGTAAACCAACATTTCATAGTTTCATTTGTATTGGAGTAAAATGTGTAACATTTAACATATTCCCAGCTTGAAGTTTATTTATAATTTCAGTTTTCGCATATTTTTCTTCATCCACTCGTGTTTGAATATGCTTGTTTTTAATTAAATTTTCAACCCTCTAAAGTACCCTGTAGGAAAAACGCCCTTTGTGGCGGAATTACGAAATAAGCTTTAATCTCCTGATAACTCTCCAAATATTCTCCATATTTCGGTTACCCTTAATCCTTTGGTTATTCAAAACACATTAGTATAACAACGCCTGGGGATGAATCCATTTTTTATCAACTCTTTTTAGATCTTTCGTCCTGTTTCATGGTGTATCCTCTAACGGTTATCCAGAACAATTTAAATATACAGCGGTTTTTTATTACGAATTGTCTCATTTTATATTTAAGGCAAATGTAATTAATGTATCATCGTACCTTGGTGTTACTTTCCGCTTATGGTTCTAATGCTATAAATACGAGTACATACACCATTTCCCTGTTGGGAAGGTAGATAGAAGACAGCGCCAGACTTTCCTATCTCAACATGCATCTTTCGTCTTTTCTAAATTGTTCTTCTTAGAAAATGGCGTGAACTACGAGTATATATAGTATGTGTATGAAGGAGTAAACACCAGTGTCAAGTGATGTCTACTTCAAAGGATCTCGTTAGTTCTATTCACATGGGTAAAATCGACGCACTTGGTTGCCGCATCTATAGTTGATAGTTTGAGTATATTATAACAACTCGGCTCGAGACTACAGTTATCTATCTAGTGAGATAATTTGAAGTAAAACTATTGTATATTACAAATAAACTACAAAAAATGACTGCTAAATTCATGTTTACAATAAGATAAGAATTAAATGAGTAGTAAGCGAGCGAATGATTTCACTTTAAATGGCGATTACTGCTTCTATATCCATACACCTTCCTATACACCTACTATAATTCTCTGACTTACAGTACCCGGCGGTAAGTAATACACATCGGGCTTAAGAAAGAAACTGTCGGCCATAATCGGCTAACTTCGGCTTTGTAGAGCGTCATCTCTGTCCTTAAAACGCTTGACAACGACTGACAAATCGCGACAGAACACATGTATGATCCAGTCATCTCATAGGATTCCTCCTTTTGGCTCGCTTTTCATCAACTGCCCCGCGACCAGCAGGTTTACCAGACTTATTTAGTTCTAGCAATATACCCAAAGTACGTAAATATTCTTTTTCTGCATGATGTTGAAAGATTTTCGCTAATCTGTAATTCTTGGATGATAGAAACGTCGGTGCGCCTTGCGGTCTATGTGGCGGTAAGTAATCCACATCGGGCTTAAGAAACAAACTGTCGGCCATAATCGGCTAACTTCGGCTTTGTAGAGCGTCATCTCTGTCCTTAAAACGCTTGACAACGACTGACAAATCGCGACAGAACACATGTATGAATGACAGAGACAACATTCTACAAAACCGAAGCTAGCCGATTATGAATGACAGTCTCTTTCTTAAACCCGATTTGTATTATTTACCACCGGGTACTGTTCTACGTTTTCTTCTCTCAAACTATCATTCACTTGGTCCAACCATACTTTTCTTGGTATTCTTCAACACCTTCCACTAAAATTTATACCATATATTTATTTTGTCAGTATTTCTTCAGTCATTCGTTCTACATACCCAAACCATCTCAAATTTCTGTTATTCACCTTAAGTAACACCAACGGCTGTTGGTGCCTACTCAACATATAAATACCAAGCCAATATCTACGTTATCGTCAAAAACTGCGTAACATTAAATACTTCTATCAAAATTTCCATACTTTGCGAATGAATCTGATTGATTTAATAAATTACCCGCAATACGGAAATCTATTTTTTGACTGAAACATGTCAATTCGGAATCTGGCTTGGACGAATTTGGTCTGAATGGTTATACTGTATACTGACAGAAGTTTTAAAATAAGTGAAAAAGCACAAGGCATGTTCATTGCAATTTACACAAGACGTGTTTATTACAGTTTCGAAAAAATTAACTCCACTCCACTGTCTGCAAAGAATGATCAGGTTGAACAATCAGTCATCCTCCTTATTTGGGTGCTCAAGATAATCATATTTGGGTGCTCAAGATAATCATATTTGGGTGCTCAAGATAATCATATTTGGGTGCTCAAGATAATCATATTGATGCTCAAGATAATCATATTTGGGTGTTCCTACATTTCCTCTTCATCCAGCCTGGACATGTAGGTACATATGGTTTGCATACGAATAACGCGGAGACATTGAAATACGAATATTTCGAAGCTTTTTTGCTCTTACTAATGACTATGATTCGCCAAGGATTTCTTGAAATCCCGGTGATGAAAACTTCATTTATAGTAGTCTATCTTAGTGTGTAAGGGTGGTGATAGTCACGTGTAACTTTCTTAGCATATCTCAGGCGAATGATGTACTCGTATATAGTATATCTCTGTTGACCGTCTATTGAGCCTGTTTTTTTGTGACAGCATCGGGTGTCATGGTCTTGCGATCGGATGATGCACTTCTTTGTCTAATTTCACATTACCGTCGATTGGACATTGTAATAGTGCAGGTAATAACTTATTAAAGTACAACCGTATTGTACGTAACTACAAGAATGCTGGTTACGTGAGAATTTATGAATTATTTTACCACTATTGATTGGTGCGTGGTTCTTCTGGAATCAGATAGTATAAATATGAATTTAAAGAAAAATATTAAATTATTTACTTATTCTGCATAAAATCGTCAATTCTCAATTTAATTGTTCTTAATTGATTTTTTTAATTTTAAATAAATATAGATTAATTGATAGCATCACAATATGTACGTACACACATATATCCTGAAATTACTTATATATTATATCTCAGGACAATGTTGAAGGAAAGACATAACATATAAGACAGAAGCTATCAACAAGTCAGGATACAACCTCAGAATAAGAATCCCTTCAGTGTTGACTCACCAAAGGGTTATTATCTATTGGAAGTAAAGTGCAACTTATAACCAACTAAATTCCCCTACATATATAACGCATATTTTGGGAAACAAAATATATCTAATTACCAACTAAATTCCCCTTCATATTATATACAGAAAGCAATTTTTGGGAAATCAATTCGCCAATATTGTCAATATCTTTTACTTTGGTCTGTCGGGTTATAAAAGTAGGCAGATTGTGGAGTTTATGAAGAATACATTTTGTAATGTACTCGTATTGTTCTTAACGAATTAATGTCAAATTGTTGTGGTGAGTTGCGGGCAGCTGACTCGATACGGCCTCGTATTTTGTGATCAACTACATATATTGTCCAATTTCTAAAATCATTTTGCGTACTTAATTTTGTAGTATTTCAAATGTTAATTTGGTTTTGTTGAATTATTATAAATAGTTTTTTTTTATTTTAAGATTATTTTGTAAATATTGTAAATGAAGCACAAACATACTTTTAAAGTAATTTTCTCTAAAGTACATTGTATCGTTGATGAAAAAAAATATGCTACAAATATCGATCAGGAACGTAAAACCATACATTGTCCACCATAGTTTGATTAGATGTTGCTTCCATCAACAACTTCAAGATTTGGGAAAAGACCCTCACATCATCCTCCTGCGCGTTATCACAATCAAACAATCAGCAAACATATTGTGATTTCAATTTTAAGCTCACATTTACTCTTAATTATATTTCTTAATATTTCATGGCAACACCATTTCAAAAATGTTATATTTTTTTCCATTCCTCTATTAATTTTGTCAAAACGGTCATGTATTTTTTGATAGTTTATCATATAAACAGTGAAAACACAAGGCCTGCGGGTGTTACCAAGCAATGCTTGACCCCTTTGTGTCCAGAAATTATGTGATGTCACTGTCAGGCGCTGCACCGTGTAGGGGAGGATTTATGACGCTGCCTTGGGATAAATATAACACCAAATCCGCAAATGGGGGTTTCTGTACTTTTAGTCGGAGTTCTTACTTAGCGTGACTTTATGAAGTCTTATTTCATTAGGTCGTGCGTCATTCAAATAACTTTTCTTTGATTGTTCTAGCCTAGAATGACAAGATTGATGTTTTATTCTTCCTTCGATAGCTAATTTATGACGCTGCCTTAGGAGAACATATAAAAATCCGCAGTGACTGAGGTTCCCATGCTTTAGTGAGCTCTTTCTACCAAGCTCAGCAACGACAACCTTTCAACTAATCCAAATTAGTGATTCACACATCGTCGCCGATACTGCAGGAACACGTATCTAGGATTGCCCAAACTTTACAAGGGAGACAAAAAACGATTTTTCTGCAAAAATATAAGTAATAAAATCAAAACGTCACTTGGTATTGCAGTTACGAATAAATGCGTTCCGCGTTGAAAATAAATATATGTGTTAATGCAAAAATATGTCAATGATACAAGAGATGACAAAAAATAAAGAAAGTTACTTATACCAAAAAATCGAGTCACGTGTTCCTGCAATATCGGCGACGATATGCTGAAAAGTAAAACTGGAAACCGTTGTCTTTGACATCACAAATCGAATCTTCGGATTTAGAACTACTGGACTATGCATGGAACTCTTCGTTTTTAATGGCGCGTATTAACAATATTACCACACTTGAAAAGTAAATAATAATGGCATATTTCTAGCGCGTGCGAGTATTGTTATCAAACGAACTATTTTACCAGATTGGGACATTTTTCCTCGAAAACAATCGAAAATTGAATCCGAAACTCCCGGGTGGAGATCCAGCATCTTACCAAGTAGGTCATGGAGGTTATCTATCGTAATGTGTTCCTGATATAATCGTTAAATTAAAAGGGATGAAGGGATAAAGGACTCGTCATATTAATAGGATAAAGGTACAAAATTGCACTTAGACGATTCCAGAATTCCATTTGATCAAACCACCGTCTTTTACCATAAATATCAAATCAGCACCTAATCGTGATAAAAACCACTACTCTTTTGTCAAACTGGGGCCCTTTTTAAATGTGTTGGGTATCATTTGGGAATCGAACCCAAAATCCTAAAGTGTAAATTAAACGTTTTTTCAACTAGACCAAACAGGCCGCCCATTTTAAATAGAAATCAGATCAGAGTTTTCAAGCACGAGCCTCAGTGTCGAACTGTAGAAATGTTGATACTATAATGTTTCGAGTTAAGAATAAAAAAAATTGATGAGCTCAGAATGAAAAATATGACACTAACAAATTAGTCAAATTCTGAAATAAGGAAGTTTGAAAAGTCTTTTTGAAAGCACAGTATGCGTGATGGAATATGTGAACGTGGCAAAAGCGAAATATGTGAACCAGGATAGAATCAACTGGTGTTCTGTTGCTTCTGCCTAGCCCTATAGGGGCATGGCGCTAGAGGGATAGTGTGTTTTTGTAGATAATTGATTATTATTTGATTTCTATATCATAATTTCTCATAAGCTTGATGTTAGGGCCTTGGATCTCCTGAACCTTGGTCTGTCTTATGTTTGCATTATATGTCAGGTAAGTAGTATGCATATTCTGATATTTTTGTGTATGATTCATGTTAATGTTTGTAACTTTTTCTGACAAGGCGAATTTATATTCATGCCTACTCAAAACTTACAACTCTACCCCTATTATTTTAAATATTCGATAAAAAAATTTACAATGTAAATAAATAAATATATTGAGAGACTTGGTTTCGAGGATATATAGTATAACGTGACTGAACCCTTAGCGTTACGTATAATTTAAAGAAATTAACGAACTCGCCTACAATTTTCTCCATACACTCATCATAAACGTATTTGAGAATGCTCAATACAGATTATAATACAAAATTTCCAAAGCACTATCCGATATAGTTTAATCAAAATTGAATTTTAATTCTCTAAATTTCATCATAATCAAATCTAACTTCTCGTGGCAGTCAGAGACAAATTCGCAGTTTGCTCCCCGCCCGCAAGACATCCGATACTTAAACTTACGTGACTCTTGCATGAGGATAATGAAACAGTCACGTTCTGAATAACTAACTGTCTAATGTGAACGTGGCACTAGAATGACCGCCATAACCACGAATGCACTCTCTGAAGGGGTCCCGAGAATTGGACTTGTGCAGAAACGGAGCAGAAAGTATTTCATTACAACATTTGATTTTAACCTTTTCTCCAAATAGATTTATCCTTTGTTCAAGGTTTATGAGGTAACAATTTGACTGTTGTATTTCAACTACTTTTAAAGTATGGTTTTTTTGTTGATTCAATAAATCACAGTTTGTCTGATTATAATTACATGTATTCATACGTAATATCACAAATATTATTGTAAAAATTATATATTTTAAGGTACTGTACAAAAAAATGCAAGCTTAAGGGCGTATTCTACTCTAGAGGTGTGAATTTCGGGCGTTTTTTTAGGCTAAATAAAAAAAAAACAAAAAATATTTTTTCCGTAAATTTTTTACAGTTTGTTTATTGGTGATTTTAGAATATACAAAAAATTTAAAAAAAAATGAAAGTTCAAGATGTTATCAGTTGTTATGTTATATCTTGTAAAAAAGGGGGGGGTGAGATGATTGGAACCCTTTTGTAAATCTGAAACAAAAATCATATACAGTTTCTTGATAAGAAATTATGTCGTTATAGTTGGTACCAAAGAGAAAACAAAATTTAAAAAATTCGTAAAATGGTAGCTGTCTGAAAAAAAAAACAATTTTTTTCCCCTTTTTATCAATGTTTTTCATTTTTCCAAAATAGTATTGAAGTTTTTCAAGGTAGGAACGATATAAAAACATTTAATAAAGTTTTATACTAAATTTAAAGGCAATCAATTTGATAAAACTTGAGATTTTATGTCGACCAGGTTGAAAAAAGTAATTTCGAGAAAAACGCGTTTAAACTTTTGAGATTATTGTCAGTCATTCCGTTTCGGCGTAATTGCTGCCTGGTTTATAGCTATAACTTCGTTAATATTGACAATTTTACCATTTTCTTTTGAGAACATATTCTTTAAGGTCTAAACTTTAAGAACATGCAAAAAATAGAAAACGGTTTTTTTTATTTATTTCTAGAGTAGAATCTTAACACCCTTGAAAGATCTCAATAGAAATTTCAAATTTTTTTTATTTCTTCGATTGAAATTATGAAGTATTCGAAAATATATAATATAAAGGGACGAATTTATATTTAATAATCATCGGCAATCGAACCTGAAACCTCTGTATAAGAAAGAACAAATGTGTTATCATTTATCTTCAGAGATTATTTAATTTAATTTACAACTCTTTCATTGAATACAGCACAACCTTTTAAATTTATTGCGTTGCAGCAATATCTTTCGGTCAGCCAGGAAAATGTTAAACATGCCTGAAAGGAAAATCTGACAAACTTTTTTGAAGTGAAACTTCTATAGGCGCGGTAGGGCAAATTGGCCTGGACGTCACGAAAAGTGAAACAGTGTATTATATTATTATTAAATTATTATTTATTATTATTAAATATTTTATTTATTAATAAATTATTATTAATTATTTTAATATTAATAATAATATAATTTTAATATTATTGAGTGAATTATATTATTATTAAAGTTATTATTTATTATTAAAATTATTATTAAAAATATTTTTTGTTGTTTATTATTTTTATTTTCATATATTTAATAATTATGAATTTTATTTTATATTTAATTATTTTATTTTATTTTATTTTATATTTATTTTAATATTTTTTTAATATATATTTTATATTTAATATATAATTATAATAATATTAATAATATTAATAATTATATTATTATATTATAATAAATAATAATATAATTATTTAATCATATAATATAAAAAAATTATTAATAATATAATAAAAATCATATAATAATAAATAAATAATTGAATTATTACAATAATAATAACATAAAAATATTAATATATTTAATATTAAAAAATATAAATTAAATATTAATAAGTGTGTTATATTATTTTTATTTATTATTAAAAATAATATTTTTTATTTAATTAAGAAAGATTTTCTTGAATTAAATTCCACATAACCATTTCCTAATCTTAAAAAAAATCGTTAAATGGAAAAAAAGCAATGCATAAAATCAACTTTTCCTAGGAGCTAAGAAGTTTCACTTCTACCACGCGAGAGTCTCACGCATCTGTTTTTTTATTTAAATTTGATAATCAACGAATTGAGCCTGCCACACCTGGGCTTGAAAACATGTTTCTTACCAGATAAACTACGGAAATCATCTATAATAAAGGATACAATTTACACAAATGGTAGTTGATAACTTTGACAAAATAGGCAACTTTCAAGTTACAATGCAATTGTAGATAATTCTAAAGTTAACTTTTGTACGTTCCGATTGCTAAAAAGTCAGTTATAAATGACAAGTTTATCTTGATCGAACTCGAAACATATTGATAAAAACCGAATGTTTCTGTACTTTACCGCAGATGTGGATAAAGCTCTGTCCACAAGTTGTATTATATAATATCCAGAAGCCACAATGTCGCCTCATTAATCATTCAGCATCCATTGCTGAAATTAGCCCCTCCAGTGAATGTTACTTATCGGGACAGTTGGAAACAAAGTTGCGAATTAGGTGCACGCTACCCACAATACTCGGCTCTTAACTCATTCAGCAAACATGGAGCTAACATATTTGTACTCTGATACATGCATGCTCAATATATACTCGTAACTCACTTTCGTACTTACTCAATATACTCGTAACTCACTTTTATACTTACTCAATAAACTCGTAACTTATTTTACCATGAAACTCGAGTCGTGCGCCGATAATGGAAATTTTAAAAAAATTCGGTTGATTTTGGAACATTCTGTGTATATGTAGCTAATAACATAGCAAGGATGCATTTTTTATAAATACAACGGATCACCAGACTTTCCTATCTCGACACACATTATTCGGCTCGTCTGTGAAATATTATAATAAAAGTAGAAGGGAAAGATTAAAAATAGGCTCTCCTCAAATGCGCTCTAGGTCGGAATTACAACCCAGTATTATTAATCGAGTGTAAAGATAAGAAGGTGGTGACTGTGGTCATTATATGAGGAATTTCCCCACGTACACATATGTTTAGAGAAATATATTTGGTAAAAAAATTTGCAGAGAATACCGAAGAAATATGAACTATAAAGCGACCTTTGTAGATATTTCAATACATGATAGTATTACATTTGGATTTCGGTGGAGTATAGTGTATGTAAAATACACTATACTCCACCGGAGTGTTGTTCGTATTCAATCATTGATTTTGATAAGTCATCATTCTAAATCATACACTTTCTCATGAAACTCCTACAATTTCTCAGACTTACTATATTTATTTCTTTCAAAATATAATTCACTTGATCCAATCATACTTTCATTGGTCTTCCCTCTCACGCCTTTTATTCAGATTTGTACTATATTGTTGTTTTGTAAGTCTTTCTTCATTCATTCGTTCTACATATTTAAACCCTCTCAGAGTACTCTCCTTCATCTTGCACAAGTTACCAGCTTTCACATCCATTCATATGTTTTATTTTTCCACATCAATGTTGGCACTTGTACGCTGTTGCATACCATCATTTTAGGCGGTGAGTTTGTTGGTATCACACTGTTCATTATTTGTCCGGAGTCTATGTAAGAACACCTTATTTCTTCATCGGATTATTGAAGTGGACTAAACTCCACGGCACAACTTTGCCTTCCATCTAAATGACGTTAGAATGGAAAAGGAATCTTCGACTAAAGCTATGGTTTCCTAAGAAAGCGGTGACATTATGTAGCGGCTGTAACATGACGTGATGTGGCGGACGTAAAAAAACGGCCAAACCAGATATGTAAACATAAAAAAAGACGGAAACGGTCAGTGAGCGTATTACGGTGAAGAATGGAGTTGTGCGAAAGCAGTTTGCGTCGCATCCGCCTGGCGCGCCGCCAGACGGCAGAAATGAGAACCCACTACTGTCAGCTGGAAACCAAATCTGACAGCTCCATGAACGAATGTATGAAGTATTAGTTTGGCTTTTATCTTTTAAGGAAGAATTAACATTAGGTTATTTTAAATTTGGTTAGAATAATTAATCATATAAACCCCCAGCTAGGCAGGAATACAACTTTATCAATTTACAATATACATACATTCCTGATTTTTCAAGTGTAGTCCCGATATTATTCCACATATTTTGTTTCAACTGGGCTTTTCTATAGTCTTTGCTCTATGCATTATGTAAAGCTTCATTATTTATTCCAATACCAATCAATATTTCGTCATCTTCGCTGATCCAAACTACGTTTGCACTCATTTTTTTAATTTAATAATGGTACCGCTATACGGGAAAAAAACGTTCCACGACTATTTGTTCCGCTATGACGGCCGTCATGTAAATGACGGCATCGCTATTTGATGTTACGCTCACAACCATCGCTCTCTAGGAAACCAACGCCATTTGGTATACATAGACAACGTTTTGTTATGGCCGCTACACAATGGCACCACTTTCTTAGGAAACCGTAGCTTAAGAAGCCCAGCAATGACGACAGTAAATTATCTTCTCAATTTTTGAATGCGGACTGTAAGCCAATATATAAATCATTCTGACGTGCATTTTTAAAATACTGTTAAAGTTTAGTGAAATTTATTTCAGTATTTAAAACTATTCAAATGTGTTCAGAAAAAGCAAATCCGTTTTTAATGACTCGAACACGACCGACAACTAGTACCAGAAAGCGCGGTCTTTCTCCGTCCCATCTCATGTTGCCCCACCCACGGACCACTCCGCGAGTCCTCCCAACTGTTGCCCCATCCACGGACCACTCCGCGAGTCCTCCCAACTACAGATTAATAAGTCGGTTAAGCCTCATCCTTGGAGGTGCTGTGCTAATGCGTTTATCTTATGGAAAACATTAAAGAGTCACTATTTGTTTTCGAATATCAAAATAACATTAAAAAACTCAGAAGAAATTACGAAATAAATTAAGCGATTACATTAGGTCACTATTATGTGGTAAGAGCTTATGAAAATACCTTAGCGTACATACATAAATACCATCACGACGTCTCCCAGTTGGAGGAGGCAGAGAGGACAGAGCGTCAGACTTTATTATCTCGACACATATCCTTCGCATTATCCACATCCATACATACACCTTATAGAACTTCTACGATTTCTCCGACTTTCTGCGTTTCCTTCTTTCAGAATATCATTCAATTGATCTGACCATACTTTCCTTGGTCTTCCTCTATCACGCCTTCCAATCAAATTTGCACTTTAACTGTTTTTTATTCTGTCTTAATTCATTAATATTTTTGTAGTCAAATGCTACGTTTGGTCAGTGTTATTGCATGGAGTGGAATCATGGACCCTCAAAGTTGGTAGTATGAACCGACTGGAAGCATTCGAAATGTGGATGCACCGGAGAATGCTACGGATACCATGGATGGATATGGTCAGCAACACAAGGGTTCTTTCAGAGAGCCAAAGTTGATAGAGAGTTGCTGACTAATATTAAAATCCGAAAGGTGTCCTATTTGGGTCATGTACTTAGAGGAGCAAAATACAAATTACTACACCTGATCATCCAAGGCCAAATAGAGGGTCGAAGAGGTGTTGATAGGAAGCAAATCTCCTGGCTCCGCAATATACGTGATTGGACTGGTATAAGGGGCGTTGGGAATCTTTTTCGGACTGCCGGGGACAAAGATGCCTACTCTCAGGTGAGATAGTCAACGTTGGGGGGAGATATGACACTAGAAAAAAGAAGAATACTTTCGTTGTATATAGTACAACCTGGCGGGATTATAGCCATGTGGCAACATATTGCAAACATTGAGAAAGATGTTAAAGAGGTCTTAAGGAAAAACAAGAATGGAATCCTTATTTAAAAAAATCCGGGTTCCAACGGGAATCGAATCCGCAACCTCCGAGTTGGGAAACTATCGTCTTACAAACTAAGCTACGGAGGAAACTTTGGATGTCCTCACGACTGGGTTTGCCTTCTGTTGGTGAGGGTCTATCTAAGGGGATGTTATGGGATGAATCCAGACCTTTCGACAACTTCTCTCTTAAATGTATCTTCTCCATTATCTTGAAATATTTATATTCGATTTCAGGATAAATGTGTATGTGCACATACTATACTATGTTGCTGTCAATAAATCTATATTTATTTATTTATTTACATGCCCAAACCATCTCAGCGTCCTTTTCTTCAGCCTACTTAATACAACCTTAAGTTTACGTTCAACCCTAATCACTTCATACCGAATTCAGTATAACATTGTCACTCCACTCCGTGTATCCGTGTTCATTTCTACAGCATTTATTCCTATAATCCTAAGTTATTATATGATCGTAATAATCTTGATATTCTTGTACTATATATGGACACTATACTCCACCTTCCCTATAATCTTCACAACTTGATGGAGCTCTCGGAATAGATGGCACCTGGAATAGATCAACTGCCTTGGCCTACATGGAGAACACTGAATAGACTCCGAGTATGCATCTTGGCCTATTGTCCCGAAGAGAATAGGTATTGGATGATGCGTCTTGGCCTATTGTCCCGAAGATAATAGATATTGTATGATGCGTCTTGGCCTATTGTCCCGAAGAGAATAGGTATTGGATGATGCGTCTTGACCTATTGTCCCGAAGAGAATAGGTATTGGATGATGCGTCTTGGCCTATTGTCCCAAAGATAATAGGTATTGGATGATGCGTATTGGCCTATTGTCCCGAAGAAAATAGGTATTGGATGATGCGTCTTGGCCTATTGTCCCGAATAGAATGTGTATTGGATTATGCTTCTTGGCCTATAGACCCGAAGGGAATAGGTATTGAATGATACAAATTGGCCTATTGTCCCGAAGGGCATATGTATTGGATGATGCATCTTGGCTTATTATCCTGAAGGGAATATATATTGGATGATGCATCTTGACTTATTATCCCGAAGGGAATATGTATATGTATTGGATTATGCAACTTGGCTTATTGTCCCGAAGGGAAAAGGTATTGGATGACGTATCTTGGTCTATTGTCCCGAAGAGAATAGGTATTGGATGATGCATAATTACTTGAAGTGCTCTTGAAGTAATGTTTATACTAAAATTTGTTTCAACTTTAAGAAATTTTTATCAAGAGTATTTTTTTCCATTTTGAATTAAATTACCGTTCATTTAATTTATTCTCTCGTCTGTCTTCAGGTCTTGACCTGTATGACATTTTAAACGAAATTTTAATTCACGCAAGGAGGCCTCTGCTGAAGCAATTAAATTATTCTCTAACCAAACTTTCCTTCTGAAATATAGAGTAATTCATAAGTCGCACTCCTCTATTCAAGGCGTTGTTGTGTATCAAGTGAATGATATTTTTAAAGAAGGCAATACAAGAAGTGAGAGAAATCGTAGATGTTGTATGAATAAATACGTGAATGTGAATGAGTTATGTATTGTCGAAATAGAAAAGGCTGGCTCTCTGTCCTCTTTGCTTACTCCAAGAAAGAAATGGCGTAATGGTATGACTTAAAATGTTCCATAAAAAAACTTAATTGTAGTACGATCCTCAAATCTCCCAATCAATTTTAGATTCTTTGTTTAAATTTAACTGTTTTTAAATAAAATTTTACTATGTTTAAAAGGACAAGTTTCCAAATAATAAAAAAAGTTTTTATTATCCATTAGAGATTTTGAAATTTTGTTTCTATAAAGTTTGTAACAGTGGCGTTCCCTCAGGCCGCACCCCTCCGCGCTGGGCCCGACATTCTCCGGAATAATAATAAAAGATTGATCGTGTACCTCCCCAGCACGGGCACGGGCTGCCGGCAATAGTTAAGGGCGGATAATTTCCACGAGTATCATTTTCAGCTGACCGTTCGCTGAAATTTCGAGAAGATTTACTGTAAAACTTAGTTGGCCTTTTTTTTCTTCTCCCACTTGATGGCTCCAAAGTTTACTAAAGGGAAACAAGATATCGTTTTGAAATGAAATTTGATTTTGTATCTTTGAAAGGTCACAAGCGGATGGACTGATCTGTGGATATTTAAGAATTTGAGATTGGATGAACTCCGTGGCCTAATCGGTAAGACAGCTGTTTTCCGACACGGAAGTTGCTTGTTTGGTTCCCGTTGATACCCTATGTTTATGAAGAAGGGATCCAGTCTTGTTTATACTTCAAGGCATTTTAACATTATTTCGGTTGATCGTGTAGGAACTACGGTCGTCCCTGAATATTGTCAACACACACGGTCAACGACCGACGAAACGACCTTTGGATATGTCCTAAGGTCGCATACCAAAACATTGAAATTGTTTACCCACAAATACTATTTACGGTATATTCCACAGTAGAAAGAGAACGCATCACGCTGTCTCGCCACTTTCGCCAACAAGTTGTCTACCCACAATATTATTTGCGATGTCTGCAATATTTCAATCGACCATTTCTGCACGCACAGAAGCGAGATAAAAATATATTGCGGGCGCACTCCCGCGCCCATTCTGAAATGTATAAATACCCACTTACCGATAAATAAAGCATCATTAATTATTAATTATTATTCATTGATTCATTCACTCTCTCTTTCCGAATTGCTAATTGACGTATTTTATTTAAATACCAAACAATCAAAATCATCAACGCGTCCTTCAAGGACATCCGCTAAAATCGTAAGACAGGTGACACGGCAATAAACCCGCTGGGTCGTACTTTATACAACAAAAGCGTAATTCTTGTCCTATATGCAACCAGGTACTCTATCACTCATTGGTTTGCATAGTCATCTTCGATGGCACCAACGTCAACTACCATAATCCCCCACTTTGTACCTTGCCTTATATAACACTTGTCACAAGGAATGGACATACATTGCTTCATTGAATAAAATAAAGACAAAATGATAAATAAAAAGAATGACTTATTTTTATTATAATAGAAGCTAGCATCAAGCTTAGCATCGTACCCATTTAAAGACTTGACAATAATGAAAAATGCTTCTGCAGGCTCTTATATGTTATACCTTTGAAATTCATTCCACTGCGTGAAGTTTCCAGTTTCCAGGTCCCTCATCCCACCAATTTGCTAGCAAAGCCTTGTTCGTCTTGAAGGTTTTGTGGATTTAAGTGTTTGATTTTGATAATCTACATAGGTAGTATAGAAGATACGAGAAGTTTAAGGAGTCTTTGAAAAACGTAACACGACAAAGTTAGCAAATTTATGTAAACGAAAGAGTGAATTATATAGGACTTTATAATAGGAAAATATTAATAAAGATGTATAGAGACCCTTCTTACTTTTGGAGCAGATTCTTTTGTTTCATTATTCTTGGGATATGGAATACCAATTATTTCTCCATGTTTTTTGGGCCTAATTGATGGCAGACTTGTTATGGGTGACTATGGAAAAGTATATGGAGAATACAAATCTCATTTTGAAAGTGATCCCGGCAATAACGCCATCTCTGCTTTCTACATACGAGTATTACGAGTTTTTTACCTGGCGAGCTTATTGCCATATGGCAATCTATTTGAAATGTTAAAGAGATCTTTAGGAAAAAAACAGACTGGAATCCTTTTTAAAAAAAATATTTGAACCCACAACCTCCGGGCTGGAAGACAGGTGTCTTACCAACTAGGCCATGGATGTCGTCTTCTTAATGTTATATGCAATATAAATACATCAAGAATCCCGTAAGATTTCACTGTAAAAATACATACATACATGCTATCCCACCATTTTTCTGTCTTAATTGGCAGAGAGGACAGAACGCTATGCTTTCCTATCTTGATACACATCTTTAGCCTCCTCTCCATCCATACACCTCATAGAAATCATATAATTTCACAGACTTTCTGCGTTTCCTTCTATCAAAATATCATTAACTTTGTACTATACATTTGTTTTGCTAATCTTTCTTCGTTCATTACATGCCCAAATCCTCTCACAGGGCTCCTCGTCGTCTTATTCAACACAACAATAAAAACTCAATATAATGATGGTAATGATACGAACATTATAAACCGAGGCCAACTTATATTTTTGGATAAAAATCTCCCGATCAAAACTGAAAGGGAGGATTAAATATTTTTAATAAGGTCTAGTAAATACATTTTTTATCCAAATACATATTGTTTCTGTTTTGTTTCCAAGTGGCGCGGTGTATTATCGGGGGTCGGTGGTGTTTATTTTGCTGAAAGGGGCTCGCCAAGCAACCCCTCCAAGCGCAGGATTATCCCCAAAAAGGTTACTGTTTACCTTGGGCAGGGGTCGAAAACATTTGGTTAATTTTAATTGATGGTCGGATGAAATGGTTTATATTTATACCCAATAATTTACTTACAGAAGAGCTTTACAAATCCAAAAACGCCAGCCAGTGGATACAACTAAAATGATTTATAACATTATACTATCTATAGATCATTCAGCCAGAAGAGTCATTTTGCAATAGTGTGAGTAACACTCTCTGTATTACACAACTTATGTTGTAGTATTGGTTTTAGAATGCCACACGATTGGTTCGCGCAGAGCGCACATTTGTATCGTTGTTAAAATACTCGGTAATTAGAAAAACACTACCATGTCGAAATTAGGAGTGCGGTTTTTGTCTAATGTAATGTATAATTTAAAAAATTTTCGAAAGCTTAGAATGTACTTTGTTATAACTTTGTTAAAGTTCCCTAGAATTTAGTATCACTCCATCCACTATTATTTTAAAACTTTATTATTTGGCTTTGTAATTGTGTAATTATAATACATTAATATGTTAAATAATCTTACATTCATTTTATTTTTATATGCAATCTAATTAAAGCTGACGAACATTTTTACTTAATAATACTTGTACTTATATTTATTTTTAATCTTGAAAATTTTCATTCTTGTTATATAATGATTCCTAGAATCTGCCATGCCTAAACAATTAATATGTTAAATAATCTTACTTTCATTTTATTTTTACGATTATTACAATTTAAGCTGACAGCATTTTTAATTTACAAAACGTGTGTGTTCATTTCAATGTTTGAATATCAAATACATTTTTTATATTTTTTTGCTTTTTCACTTCATTAAAAAAATAAAGGGACAAATTTTTGCAAACGCACTGTTACTCACACTATTGCAAAATGGCTCTTATGGCTGAACGATCTTTACCATCAGATTTTCTAATTGTTTCAAGTTCTATCCGATTTTTAATATTTCTATAGTTGAGTTATAATATAACAGTAAAAAGTAAATTTATTAAGAGAGCGTACTCTCCTTAAAGGCGCTCAAACAATCCACTTTATGTTATGAATTCATTTTTCAAAAAGAAAGACTAGAAAATGGACGTTGAGAAGACCGACAGGCAACGCAAGTGAAATCGACTAAATCCTGTCAAACAAAAGATTTACTGTCTAAGGCTGCACTGTTCACCACAGCTTTAAAACAGGCAGCGATCATCGCCTAGTAAGATCCAAAATAAGGATCAACACCAAAACTGAACGTCTCAAAGTGGTTAAGAAAAAGGAAAAAATAATAATTAACTCTACTTGCTAAAAATAAAAATGTATTTCGATTATCCTGAAGAGAGCGGAAGAATTTTATAAAGAACTGTATGCCGATACAGATACGGTAACTGTACCTGATACAAACTCAAATCTGGAAACATCTGAGGAGGAAAATATCCCGATGATCTCACCAGGAATATCAGATACGCAATCAACGGAATGAAATTCGGTAAGGCCACTAGTACCGACGGTTTGTCCATTGATGTCCTTTAACAAACGGGTCGAGAAGGGGATAGCATCTTATCAACACTTTTCAACAAGTACGAGTTCCTTCTAAAAAAAGACATTTCAGAAGATTGGAAATCTGCAACAGAAAGATGTTATAAAAGAATGTTTGTCTTTGATGTGGTGGCACAAATCATCATAGTGCGAGTGGATTGCCTATTATTAAAAAAAGGATGTAGTGAGGAATTCATATTAAGATCACAGATCTATTCTCGTTACTATATGTCCGTCCACTTTCCCTGCACTGTCAGCCTCTTTAAATCCGGCTGCGCGTTCCCTTAAAGTCTCAATCGTTGTTTGCCACTTTATCTTATTCCATGTTGTTGGGCTTGAATTTTATTGGAAGTAACTGTAGGGAATACCTACGTCCCTAAATAAATTGTCAAACATACAGGGTCAACGACCGATGAATCAACCTCTGGACATCTACAATTGTCACATGCCAGAAACATCAACAATGTGTACTCGCAAATATTATTTACGCGGCATTCCACGGTAGAGGGAGAGCGCATCGCTTTGTCTCGCCGTTTCGGCAAATAAATATCCTACCCGCTATACTGGGGCACGCGCAGGAGTGAGACAAAGTATATATCGCGGGCGCATTCACGCACAACTATAAAATACCTACTTGTAGACAAATAAACATTATTATTCACTCGACCATTCATTGATTATTTACTCTCACTTTTATCCGCATTCCTGAGTTTTGTATTTATTTTAAATACAAGACATATCAAAATCATCACGACGTATCAAGTTAAGCATCTTGCTACATAACTAATTATATGTAAAATACAATTTTATAACATATCGAACGGCGTGTATTGATGGGAAATACAGTTAACGGGACACTAAAATGAATATATTGAACCGATGAGTATCAGATTTGCTAAGATGATAATCCACGACAGTATTCTAGTACCAATTTTGATGTATAAAAGTGAAACGTAGACGTGGAAAAATAAATACTAAAAGGAGCCAAATAAATATTGTAAATATGTATGCGTTGAGAAATGGATGCGAAACGTATGACAGAATATAGTTTGAAATGATTAGAGATGAATATAAGCTTAAGGCTGAAGTATTCAGTAAGATCAGAGAGAGCACGCTGCGTTGGTTTGGATATTTAGAATAAATTATTGAGAAAACTGAGTAGAAAGCGTGGTAGAGAAAGACTAAGGAAAGTGTGGTTGGATCAACTGTGTGGTATTTTGAATAAAAGAAACGTAAACAATTATCGTAGAAGTTGTATAAGAAGGTGTATGGATGTTGAAGTCTGGCACTCCGATGGAGAATTACATGATAGTTTGTATGTACAATATTATAAGATTTGAGAAAAATAACGTGGAACTAAAATTCAGGCATGACATTATTTTTTCCCCACATTCTACGCAAGACCTATATCGGTCTATATTATCCTCTAACGGTCTTTATCGAATCTCCCATATCGGCCTTCTTACGAGGCTCTTTGCAGGTTCGGAGACAGCTGACTTACACCCGCGAAATTCACAGAAATCCAAAAAGTTCGAGCTTCAGTCGCTCGTGAAATTTGATAATCTTTTAAACAACAGGATATAAATATCTGGACACTATTTCATTAACCTTTCCCTTCCTGTGCTTAAAAAATCCGTGCTTTCCGGTGATGTGTATTCAATACACATGTAAAAATGAACGATTTAAAATCGGAAAAATAATAATATTCATAGCCAATCGCTTAAATTAATTAAATTTGAAGTCAAAAGTGATAATAATTGAAATTGAATTGCTGAAAACATGAAAAAAACATCGGCCGACGTTCACAAAATGGGCGAAGAGACCACCTCAAATGGATGCCCGAGAGCTACTGAAGCGAGAGAAGCGAGCGAACTAAGATTCTATTTATTGCGTTCCTATATACCGAAGTAGAGTGAGAGTGAGACGTGAATAGCGTCGCTTCCTCCCCTTCTTCCTAGTGGTTTTTTTAGAATGAATATACCTACGTCACACACTGGCACACGTTTGATTGCATTGGTGAATGTATTCCCGATTTTCACAAAATATCTCTGATGTGGCCGATAAGGGCTTATTATAATTATTATTAATATTATTGTTTCATTCAATACGTAAATGTATTACGGAGGAACAACTTAAATCTGAACCGAGTGTTTATTATATTTATAGGGATATTAAAGTTTTTAGAAGCAATGTGTCCTAGTTACACATCACAGGGAAGGAAGGGTTAAAACACCCAAAACATGAAACCCTGTCTACCGAAATGTTATAAACAACCAGTGTGTTATAATAGCCTTACGCCGCGCGCCGCAGCCCAACATATAATAATATATTGTATGTAGTCAATAAACTCAATTCATTCAAGCAAACTTACAGTTACTTGAACGAACGTATAATCTTCCAATACAATTTTTCATATCCGCATTCCCACTCATCCCATTTCTCCTCACAGTCCCTTTCTTTCCTCTCCTCATAACGGATCCGTTCTCTCTCGGGAATTCCCCGTCAGATATTTCAGATTACCTTAATTACAAATCGGAAATATTTCAGGAATTTATGTATTCCCATAGTACAAACGAAACTATTTTGAATATCGATTTTATTCTCTGATTTTATATACGTATATAAGAACGAGATATTTGTTTTTAAGAAATAATCACATTTATGAGAATTTCATTTTATTCAAACACCCCATTCATTGATTTGTTAAGTGTGCGTATTTTACATTACCGTATTTTATTTAAAAAATAAGGTTTTAATTAAGTTTGTTATATCAAGCATCAGCAGAATGACAATGAAGAATGTATTTTTCATATACTGTATTGAAATAATAACTGTTTAAGAGGGATATTATAAGCAAAATTAAGAAATGAACTTTATGTGGTTTTGCTACATTGAAAAAGGGTTGAAAAAGACATACGAAAAAATATTTATATCTGAAACGAATTAAGAACAAGGAAGAGGTAAACTCGAAAGATATAGAAATTTGAACATTCACGCTTAACTTAAAGGACTGGTTTTACTCTGAGATCATTTTACAAATCTAAATGTGTATGTTTAACTTATCATGAATTCTTACAGCAATATTAAATAATCTTAAAATCATCTTATGAAATGTCTTTAACGAAAGGCTGTAACGATTAAAACCTACCGATTCTCATTAAAATTTAATAATCTTCTTGCTATCGGAACTTTGCGTATAATGTCAAAACTGTGTACTTGCTAAAGTGCAACGGCTTGCACATAATAAATCAATACACTCATATGATGTTCCCATCCACAGGATGGCTAACAACCATACTCGATCACAAGGTTTTTTTTTAACAAAATCAATGTATCTCTTGCCATTCTACTCGTAGCCTACAAATAAACGACAAATCTCCATGACTAAATCAGCACGATAGCGCCGCGCCTTCAGCCCCCGAAGGCTGTGGATTTGGACTTTTTTTAAACAGATTCTAGTCATATTTTTACTTAAGGTATCTTTAACATATTTCTGGTTGGTTATTTCCACATCGCAATATGCCAGCGGTTATACTGTGTCCAATTAAAGTGTAATATCATTAAATACAAAAATATAGATACTTTTATTTCTAAAACAAAATTTTAAAAAGGGTAATGGAAGTTAAAGAAAGGTTCCCTGGCAATGGAGGGGTGAGGGGTGAATATTTACTTTTAATTAGACGGCACCGCTACGTGTGGAATAGTCTCGCAGCCTGGCACAGGTGTTTCCTTCAAGGTTCGGCTCTTGGGGTCAAGGCATTTACTTCACTTATAGATTAGGATATTTGCAACGCCATCTTTTGAATGTTATCTTCCATTTTCATTACGGTTTTATATTTAATGATTTCTTAAAAAAAATTATAAAAATTTGGTCAGCTGTAAGGCTTTAAATTAACTGCCTAATTCAATTTACCAATTTTCAGTTATTTTTACATCCAAGAAACTAGTTAACCGATTTCATAAATATAGTATATATATATTATATTTAAAAAGAAATAAAATAAATAAATAAAACACTTATTTTATATTTTTGTGTTCACCACTGGTTTATTTGAATTCACTAACGGTTTCGAAGACCTCCGTCGTCATTGTCTCATCAGTTTATCTTCACCTGACGATGAAGACGGAGGTCTTCGAAACCGGTAGTGAACTCAAATAAACTAGTGGTGAACACAAAAATGTTAAATAATTGTTTTATTTATTTATTATATTTCTTTTTATATATAACATAACATGGCACCACAAAGTAAAACTAAAGTCTTTTCGAAGATTCAAGAAATATATACGAGTGTTTTAGTTTTTTTAAGGAAAACACTAACTTTCTTATGGCTTATCTACATTTGTTATCATTTTTCTTTTGAAATTATTATTTCCATAGTAAATTCACTTGTGGAGGTATCCGTACACTTGAATGAATCGTAAAAGGCAATACCATTGATAATAGGACTATGAAATGTTTGCAAACACAAGTTAAGTATTAAATATTTTTAAATACCTATATTCTGAATGAATAATTTATTAATGATTGTTGTTTGGGGCTGGAAAATTTTAACAATAGTTAACCGACTGTCGGCGTCAATATGGTCGTCATGAAGTCAACCAAAATATACACGTTAAAATAAGATAAAACAATGTGGCTGGACACCGCGAAGTTCTATAAAGGGCCTGTCTACTCCCAAGGCAGTGACAGGACTACAGTAATCCTCTAATCACTGCCCTGGGGGCTTACGATAGTATAAGTACCCGGCGGTAAGTAATACACATCGGGCTTAAGAAAGAGACTTTTGGTTTGTACAGCGTCGTCTCTGTCGCACGATGCGACTGACAAATCGCGACGGAACACGTGTATGAATGACAGAGACGACGTTCTACAAACCGACAGTCTTTTTTTTAAGCCCGGTGTGCATTACTTACCGTCGGGTACTTGTAAGTCCGACCTACCTTTCCGTTATGAGCGCAGACTTCCGAAACATCATATGTTGCCTGACTAGTCTACCTACAGTGTTAGTAGGGAGGACCAAGGTCTGAGTGAATATCATGAAATGCAAGTAGCCTAAACGAGTGGACATGTATGTGCTAAATAATTAGTTGTTAGAATTTTTACCTAGTGATAAGTTAGTATGTAGGTGTTTGTACAACAAATATTGATTGGCTGGTTGTATATGACAGTTCAAAGATGAATTGTGGAGAAATCAATGTTCACAGTCTTGTAACTTCAGTTTTTAGGGAGAGTAAAAATAATTACAAGGCTGTAAACGGCGACACAATATTCACTGAATCGAATTCTCATCGTCTACCAAAAACGAATATAATGTTCGCAAATATCTTGTATGTTAAATTTGCGTTTTAACGAGAAATATTAAACATTTAATATATTTTTTGGTAAGTTTGAATTTAGTTTTTCCAATTCAACCCGTTTATATTTTAAGTCTGATTTTCACTTACGACGTCTTTAACACCTTAACGTGTTCTGCTGTCCCCAGGATATTGGTCCGCGCTATCAGCTACACGGTGCACGGGCTGATCCCGGCGTCCTGTGTGTTCGCGGACCGGTACAACCGGGAGGAGGTGGTGCGCTCGCTGGGCAAAGAAGTCAACATCAGCCCGCCCCTTACCCTCGGACAGCTACCTGACACGCCCGAGGAGCTGCTTAAACTGGATCAGGTAAGATATTTTTTTTATAAGTTTAAGACTTACGTACGTTGACAACCTCCCTAACCTTGTTGGTAAGACCTTCAGTTGCTGACCGTTTCTTTATGTCACTCATTTTTAAAGAGTGTTTTAGTCTGTTTTTCGCTTAAGGCTTCGTTAATATAGTAACGTTCAGATTTGCTGGAAGAAATTATCATTTTTTAATACAACTATAGTTTAATACACGTTGTTTAACCCTTCTTCTCCTGTGATGTATAACTATGTTAGTACACATTGCTTCTAAAAACTTTAATATCTCTATAAATATAATAAATACTGGGTTTAAATTTTAGGTATTCCTCCGTAATACATTTACGCATTGAATGAAAAAATAATATTAATAATAATTAGCACTTATCGGCCACATCAGAGATATTTTGTAAAAATTGGGAATAAACTCACCAATACAATCAAACGTGTGCCAGTGTGTGACGTAGGTATATTCATTCTAAAAAAACGCTATGGGTGAGGAAGCGACACTATTCACGCCTCACTCTCACTCTACTTCAGTATATGGGAACGCAAGAAATAGAATCTCAGTTCGCAGTTATTTATTCCTTCGAAACATACACAGTGTTAGTGTTCCGAGTTCCGTCTCAGTAGCTCGCGGGCATTCATACGAGGTGGTAACTTCGTCCGTTTTGTGAACGTCGGCCGATGTTTATTCATGATTTCAGCAATTAAATTTTAATTATTATCACTTTTGACTTCAAATTTAATTAATTTAAGCTATTGGCTATGAATATTCTTATTTTTCCGATTTTACATCGCTCATTTTTACACGTGTATTGATGTGCATTGAATACATAGCAGCGGAACGCGCGATTTTTTTAGCACTGGAAGGGAAAGGTTAATGTCACAACGTGGTCCAAACTCGATTGCATAAGATCTTTGGGGTATTGTACTTACTGTTTTGGCTCATGATGCCGACGTATCGAAAATGTCGCAGATTTCATCTTCAAAGCTTGTTTGTAGTCAACTTCGCTATCTACTACAAATAAACTTTAAAACTACATTTTCGGAACGTCGGAGCAAACATCATAAGCAAAACCGCGCGGTACAACCCTCCGAAAGACCTTACGTCACAGTCCTTGAGAAAGTCGAAGCTTTGTAGGAATACGTCTATAATAAAATACAAAAATCGTCTCAAAATTCGATTAAACAGATCCACAAGTTACAAAGACGTTGATCAAATATTTATATCCTTCTCCAGTTGTTGAAGTTGTCTTTCTGTTCACAAAGTTATATCTTTGGAGAATTCCGGCGACCGGCAAACCCCCCACCCTGCGAGGCTGGGTTGAAGATGGCACCCTCAAGATTTCCACTTCCCGTATCTTCCGGAAGTGCTCATTCGATCTGATAGCCACTTCCGCTCCTTTACATTTTCTCTCCTCGCCTCCGGCTATTGTGCCCATCGAGAAGGCGTCTTCGCCTTTTATTCCTGGTGACACATAAAGTATTCATGAAATATAAATTCAATTCATTTGGCATAAACTTATTCAAAAATATTTTAAATGTTTTGCCAAATTTTTCGACAAATCCAATAAATTTAAATATTGTTGAGTTAGAATGTCTTAGTATTTTTGCATCATACCATATACCCATTTGACTGTGGTTGTTATTTATTTGTGGAATATTTCTATCGCGTGATACGGAAGTCTTACCTAGACATAATTATTTTTTAATATATAATCGACATATGTTAAAGTTACGATATGCATTTTTTATCTATATTTTAATGAATGAATTATATGTTTGTCGTTTTTTTTCCATATAGATTATTATTTTATTGGTTAAGGCCTTGGATCTACTGAACCTTGGCCTGTTTAATGTTTGTATTATATTTATGTTAGGCAGTATGCAAACCGATGCTATTTTGGACTGCAGAGGTACATGAAATCACGACATCTCTCTAGAAAAACCAAAACTCTACTTTATAAAACACTCATCCGACCTGTGCTCACCTATGGCTCAGAATGTTGGACTCTAAGTAGAGTGGACATGAGGGCTCTAGGGACATTTGAGAGGAAGATTCTGCGCAAAATATATGGCCCCATTTGCAATAACGGAGAATGGCGTATCAGGTATAATCAGGAGCTGTACGGTCTGTATGGAGACCCTACCATAACACAAGAGATTTTAATTGGGAGACTCAGGTGGGCTGGACACGTGCAGCGAATGAGTGAGGAAGACATTCCGAGAAGGCTCTTGAATGGCACACCGGGGGGTCGAAGAAAGCCAGGAAGGCCGAAGCTTCGATGGCTGGATGGTGTCAATAGGGATGCGCAGCTCATTGGCATCCAGAACTGGCGAACAGCAGCACAGGACCGCCAGTCATGGAGGCGTGCTTTAAAGGAGGCCAAGACCCGACCTGGGTTGTAGAGCCATTGTTGATTGATTGATTGAGTATGCATGTACGTACAACTTCCTGGTACTTTTGTGTATGATTCGTGTTAATGTTAATACTTTTTATGACAAGTTAATTTTGTATTCAAACGCACTTTTAACTTAAAATTATAATTAGAGTATTACTTTTGTAACAATTTAAATGTTCGATAAAAGGTCATGTATTTTAATAATGAATCAACTTCGTAATAAGCTGGCGGACTAAAAAACAGGATTTTCTAAGAGCAGTAAGTCACCTACCTATTTTACGATATCTGAGCATAAAAATGAAATATGATTTGGAAATGGGAATATATTTTTATAAGATCATTAACTTTCCCCGCTGGAACCCAGATTTTTTTAAATAGGATTCCAGTCTGGTTAACACTTAGGGTCTATAAAATCATCTTTCTGGTTGGTTGGAAGAGATTGCCACATGGCAATAAACTCGCTAGGTTAAAAAAAAAAGTTTATATTTTTAAAATGTTACTTTTGTTTTTCAAATATATGTCTTAGTATGAATAAAATTTTTAATTGTATTTCATATAGAAATATTCTTACTTTTGAGTTTAGCAAACGATTTCTGTATCGCCAATTTTTCAGAAGTCACATTCAGCGCAACATTGATTTTATGAAAAAATAATCATGTTTTTCAAAATCTATTCACATTTTCATGAAAAGAAAAAATATTTGAAGTATTTTGAGTTGTTATTGGATTGTTCGACCACATTGAAAATAAATTAAATATTTATATTGTATTTATGCTGTATATTTAGTAAAGAAAAACCAAACATTTGGAAAGATCTTGAAAACTACGTCACGACTAAATTAATCAAATTCTGAGAGGTAATGCTGTTGAAAATTCTATGTTCTTTCAAAGGTTTTTTTTTAATATAGTACAACCTGATGGAATTATAGCCATGTGGCAATCTTTTCGAACCAAACAAAAAGATGTTAAAGAGGGCTTAAGAAAAAACAACACTAGAATCCATCGAAAATCGAACCCACAACCTCCGGTTAAGAAGACACGCGTCTTATCAATTAGACCACAGAGGTCGTCCAATGTTTTCGATTCAATTTCAAATGGTACCCAAAAAAAGGATTCTTAATCCAGTCAAAAATTTATTTAAGAATTTGTTATTTTTCCGTCTTTTATAGTTTCTCCAAGGTACGAAAACAAACCGCGAATTACGTACCTACCATAATGAATTGAAACCAATTAAAGGGACCGAACCCTGAAAACTCGTTTAATGAGACCGAAGACAACGCTCTCTCACAACCACACCCTCAAATTGCCCTCATCACTAATATGGATAGGTTGAAACATTATACAATATGAACGAAAGAATTACAAATCTCATTTTATGGAATACTTTTGGAGTGAGCATTTCTTTTTTCGTATATGGCCCCTGTATTACTCCATGAAATTTTATTTGAATCTGTTTTTTGACCTTTCGTTCAGCTCAAGGAAAAATCTTAACTGGAAAAACATATCAACGTAAATCTGTACTTAAGTATATTCTAAATTTGATCATTAAATTAACTATTTCCTCGGCCAGACAGGGCTGTCCGACATGCGGGCGGAAGGACAATCGAAAAGGCTTTCAAAGATAATTATTTATTCTTCTTTGTTTTGTACAATGATCTAAATAAACGAAAAAAAACTTCCAATAAAAAATATTTGTTATTTTTTTTCGTATGGTAAATACATTTTTTTCGGATATATCGGAGAGCGTGGCTGGGAGACAGTATTGTCTTCGGCCCCAGTAAGCGAGCCTTGGTGTTTAGAACCTGTAGAGTAGGCACGAAAATCTCGGTCGCCATTGAACATGTTTGCAACACCACTGCTCGGCGCGTGGAAGTATTGTTTATTACCAGACGAATAGATTAGCATCATTTTTTGTGTGTCATCAGAAATCCGAAATTCCCGGTTAAAAGTCATGAATGTTACCACTAGGCTACGAGGTTATCATTATTTATTATGAAATTTATTTTTTATCACTTTATTTAACTTCAAACCTTTAAATATGTTTTGAGGCATTCGCTTTTTTTTGTATCAGTTTTGTAAGGACGTTTCGAATCGCGTGGTTTGACTAATGATATCGACGTTTCGAAAGCGTTGCAAACTTCATCTTCAGGGCCTGTTTGTATTCAACTTTGACATAACGCTTTGGTGAAGTTGACTGCAAATAAGCCAACGTAAATAGAAACACAACGTTTTCGAAACGTTGGTACCATAAGCCTCACCATGCGATACAACACTGCAAACAACGAATTATATAGCGAATTCAAACCTTTAGTTGGAGTCCCTGATTTTTTTCTTACTTCATGTAAAATCATACCATTTTAATATGATATATGCCAACTAGTTTTAAAATATTATATCGAGATGCATGACTACGTGGTAACACACTGGACTTCCGTGTGAAGGGTCACCGGTTCGGATCCCGCGCTGTGCTACTGCCCTTGAATGGCAGGCATTTTTCCGCTTAGTATTCGGGGATATATGTAAGCATACCTATGAATTCAGTCATATCTACTCTTTCAATAAAAGAGAAAAAATATACGTCGATGTGCTCCGATTGTCTCACTTCGATGGGCCGTCGGATCCAATAGAGCGGTGAGGCCGGTGAGTTTTCTGGTGTGCAACGGATCACTCACTTATAAGAAGAAGAAAATAAAGAAACGTAACTCCATAGCACAGTTTCACTTTCCAACTGAATTTATGTTGGAATGGCGAGACTATCCACGAATACGAGGCCCTGCAACGACGACGACAAAATATTACCCCCTCTTTTTTTTATATATATTATATAATACCAAACAAAATGACCATATTCGTGGCCTAATTGGTACGAAGTCTGTTTTCCATCCAGGAGGTTAAGAATTAAATTCCTGTTGGAACTCGATTTTGTAAACAATCCTATATTTTTTGTTACCTGTTTTTTTATATTTTAGGCCTCTTTCTGGTTGGTTGGAAGATATTTTCACATGAAACCCGCAAGGGTATCATGTTGTTCCGAAAATATTGACCAATTTTAGTATTAGATAATTTCGAATGTTCTTTACTAGGAAATATTTGTTCATTTGTTTTAGTTTGACAGTTACAAGTCTGTTATATTTATGTATTGAATCAGCCAATTATTTTTTTTTTCTTTCATCCTTCAGACATGGGATTAAAAAAAAGAATAACATGTCTTTTTTTACATAAATTTAAACTTTACCATTATACAATACATCTCAAACAGCACGCAATGTTAACCAAACATGGAGTGAAGGTATCACTTCTGAACAAACAGTTCGGCGTGGGTTTGAAAAGTTTAGGAACGTAGACCTGTAAGTCTTAAAGATGAAGAGAATTGAAGACGTCCTACTAATATTGAAAACAACAAATTGAAATATTTATTGGAAGGAAACGACCAGCGAACTCTACAGAAAATGGCACGAGAATTGATTGGGTGTTGGTGATGCTTTATTTTTTATACATTTAAAGAAAATTGGAAAGGGGAAAAAGAGGGATCCACATGAACTTAATGAGAACTAAAAGAACTTGTCGCTTTGAAATATTTTCTTCGTTTGTGTTGCGTAAACGTTATAACCCATTATCAGTCGTATTGTTACATGTCACGAGAAATTGATTTTTTTATAATAATCGTAAACGATCTGCATAATGATTTGATCACAATGAAGCATTATGAAAAACCAAAATTGCTACAGTTAATAGTAACATGGTGGTCTGCGGCCGATGTTATTCATTACAATTTTCTAGATCAGGATCAAGTTATTTCTGCCTGGTGTTTCTGTAAAGTGAATAAATGGAAGCTATTTACAGAAAACTATGCGACAAACAACCAGCACTGATTAACCGAAGAACACCCAACTTGCTTCACGACAATGCATGACCTCGCATTGCGCAATTGACAATTCAAAAAATTTACGGCTTGGGTCACAAACATTACCTCATGCGCCATACTCACCCGATCAATCGCCAACTGATTTTCACCTTTTCAAGCACCTCAATAACTATTTACGACAGAAAAAAATCAAAATCAGAGAAGCAGTAGATAATGCCTTTAATGAATTCTTTATGTTGTTTATAGTTAAGGCATTAACGTTGTGGAGGTTTAAAGACATTGTAATTTATTTTTAACAAAAACTGTTTATTCCACTTTTTTATGACGGTATAACCCTACCGGTTTCAAGGCTTTCACCTCATCTTCAGGGGAGCGCAAACTAGACTAGTTTGCGCTCCCCTGAAGATGAGGTGAAAACCTTGAAACCGGTAGGGTTATACCGTCATAAAAAAGTGGAATAAACAGTGTTTGTTAAAAATAAATTACAATGAATTCTTTAACTCTTATTTGCCTGAGTTTTATTATTAAGGCATAAATTAGCTTTAATTTAATTGACAGGCAGGGACACTTGTTCAACATATGTTCTGTTGATTGAAAGAGATAACCACATGGCAATACAAAGCTTAATACAATATGAAGAAGGAGAAAAATTCTAGAAGGAGGAAACTACCTCGGGTTAACGGCCTGAAAAGCACAGCGTCATTGCCCTTAGCTCGACCCTGGAGCCGACTATCAAAGAAGTAGGATATTTGATTCCAGCCAGCGTCTAGTCGACGTGGCATAATCGCCAGTTTGCCTTTATTGGCTGGCGTAAGTGAAATTGTGCGTTTTGGAGGCGTAAGTGCGCCATTACCGCAATTTATGGCGGCAATCCGTGTGTTGCGCTACCGAATAAATTCTCATTAAACATTTCTTGAATATATCAATATACATATTAACGTATCCAGTATTCGGTATTCACCAAATGAACGCGGTCGGGACTACTTAATGCGGCATGAATGTGAATGTGACTTTAGAACTAACTATGTGACCCAGACTGATTAATAATGGTTCACTCCAGACACAGTGCGTGACTAATTTGATTTTTTATTTACTTTTCGCTCTAGATTTGTCAATGCGTTAATTTAATGATTTATTTTAACGTAAATATAAAAATAAAAGTCAGCTCTGAAAATTAAGTAGATCAGAACCAGACATGACTATCCCGCATTTATTTTGTTTTGAGATAATTGACTTCAAAGTTGAAGATCTATTCAAAAGTGGTTTGTTTTCTGTTGTTTCCAAAATGTAACGGTATATGTCTGCACTTATGGTGAACTATATAATAAACGCATAATCATGTTTGGTTCTGATAGAGATGGGTATAAAGATGTAGCGTATGTCCTTAATTCTAATTATATATTTTTTTGCGGGATAGTCAAGTCTGGTTCTGACCCACTCAATTATCAGTCAGCTTTTTGAACTTTCTTTCTTCAGTTCGATTCGTTACGTTAAAACCGAGGCAACTAAGTCAAGTAATGAATATTCGATGATATATAAGAATAGGCTATCATATTAATGAAGTTTTTAGAAGAGGAAACTGCTGAAGCATCGATGTTCTGGCGTCGTGTGCTCGTCTACGTTAATGGCTTGCATACCTGAATACAGACATATGATGTAAAATAAAGTTTTATAAAAAATTTGAAATTATAAGTTTAAAAAATTCCTATTCAATCGTATTTTATTAAAGTGTTTTTATATTCTAAACATTTGTTTTTCAAAAGATCGTTCACTTCTTAGTTTTCATAAAAATGAAACTTATTAATCCGCAGAAAGAAGTTCAAACAAAAGGGAATTTACCATATATGTTAGACTGATGTCTAAATATTTATAAATCCGTCATTATTGGCAGTGCTCAAATGGGGCATGTGTCGAATATTAAAATGAAAACCGTGCAGAGTAGTTACTTGACACATACTTGTAGAATAATTATGGTTAAGAAATGACAACTAATAAAAATATATAGCCAGAAGTGGGTGTCCGTATATTTCGACAAAGAAGATTTTTCTCTAGCTGTGTCTGTTTTATTTATTTATTTATTTTTCCAAAACAGGCTTAGCCCAATTACTTTGAAAAATACGAGACATATTAAAAATAAAGAAAAATTACATTAAAAAAAATTATATAAAATAAAAAATAATGTATAATATATGCATACATATATACACAAACATACGATACACATACTCGTATATTCACAGTCACTTAAATACGTTGATGAGTGCTTTCCAACGCGCTCAATCTTAGAAGAAAATTTACTTTTGGTTATATGATATGAAATATGTCAATATCCGAAGCAGTCCCGTTCAAAAGAGTTAAGGCCCTTCCAACAGGCATAGCGGCGGGAAGACCCGTTCTTGCGTATGTTATTGAGAACAGTTCTTGCCAGCGCAGTCTGGTGTAATTGTTTGGAACATTTAACGCTAATCTTTGTTGTAATGCTGGACAGCTCACAACTCCTCAAACGAGTTTGACAACGTATACCAGGAGACGCAGATCTCTTCTTACGCTCAAGGACTTATACCCGAGCATGCCCAGCAGAAACTGAGTAGGATAAAGCCATGGATAGACACCGAACTCTCTCATATAGAGATATCGTAGATATTTTTTTTTGTACTTTCTCCACCATGAGTGAGTTTTGCGTCCCCACCGGGCTCCAAATGCAAGCATTGCTTTCTAGTTTGCTACGGATCAATGAATTAAACAACGTTTTGAGCACGAATTGGTTTTCAAACGACTTAGAGATTCTCATTACAAATCCTAGAGTTTTATAAGCTGAGCTGCACATCATTTATATGTGAGGACCATATTATTGTATGCTCTATAAAGTGTTCGAGACGTTGTAATTAGTTTAAAAAACATTGTTTTTTTTTTACTTAAGTTAATGATATAACACTACCGGTTTCAAGGTTTTCACCTCATCATCAAGAAAGCACAAACAAGACCGGGCATAATTCTGTGTTTTTATGGAACAAATGACAACTTCCCTCTCATTATTATTATAAGCTTAAAATATATATTTATCCGCCTTTCAAGTGATTATAAAAACATACATAAGGTAAAGAAAATTAATTCTGAAGCTAACGTTAAATGTGTCCATAAGTGGTCAAATTACCGGGCGAGCGTCCTCTAGTCGCGGGGTGAGCCGAGCCGGGCACTTGTCCTCTTGAAGGACTCTTCAGGGAATAGCTTGTTCCTTTACGGCTCTCTAGCTTCGGCCAACTCAGGATAAACTCTGTTTGTCCCAATTACGAGGACCTAGCGTTATATTTCATTTTAATTAGATGACGATGGAAGTTCAAGTTATTATAAAAAACATCAACTTATTTTGTGAACCTGTGAACTTTACGTGCATATCTCTGAGCAGCATTTCTTAGGATGTTAACCCTTCCGCCCCTGTGATGTGTAACTAGTACACATTGCTTCTAAAAACTTTAATATCTCTATAAATATAATAAATACTGGCTTCAGATTTTAAGTATTCCTCCGTAATACATTTACGCATTGAATGAAAAAATAATATTAAGAATAATTAGCACTTATCGGACACATCAGAGATATTTTGTGAAAATCGGTAATAAATTCACCAATACAATCAAACATGTGCCAGTGTGTGACGTAGGTATATTAATTCTAAAAAACCGATATGGGTGAGGAAGCGACGCTATTCACGTCTCACTCTCACTCTACTTCGGTGTATGAGAACGCAATAAATAGAATCTCAGCTTCTCTCGCTTCAGTAGCTCTCGAGCATCCATTTGAGGTGGTCTCTTCGCCCGTTTTGTGAACATCGGCCGATGTTTTTTTCATATTTTTAGAAATTAAATTTCAATTATTATCACCTTTGACTTCAAATTTAATTAATTTAAGCGATTGCCTATGAATATTATTATTTTTCCGATTTTAAATCGCTCATTTTTACATGTGTATTGAATACACAGCACCGAAACCACAGGAAAGGAAAGGTTAACCCGTAGCATTGTTTCATCATTCAATATTTTCATTTATGTACATATATGATACACATATGGGAATAGGATTGAAATCAAATCATCGAATGGTTGTATCTTGCACTGATCACCCTAACTAGGCATAAATACCTGTTCTAAGGCAGACGATAAGTATTGAGGGGTTCTAAATATTTACATATATTGTAGTTAATTGATGTTACTATTATTATTGTATCTCAATGAATCTATCTATATCAAACTAAAGACATGAATATTGATCAATTAGTTTGTTATTTATTACCAACGTATTCTTTTTTTCCAAAAGAATGAGGCAATTTGTTTCACAGAAATGACCTAGTACCTTTCTTCTTCTTCAGTTCCAATCCTGGGGATTGGTTAGCAGCAAATCTCTGCATCTCCTCCTCCACTCCGTTTGGTCCTCAGCTATCCTCTTGAGCTCTGTATAGGAAGTGCAGACCATATCGTGGCATATTTGCTCCAGATACTCTTGGCGAGGACGCCCTCTGCCAATCGATCCCTCAATAATTCTCTCCAGTACATTGTGCAGGAGATTTTCATGCCGCAGCATATGACCCATCCATTCTGCACGCCTTTCCGATATGGTGTTTGACAGGTGCCTGATTTCTTCGATCCTGCTGAGAACCTCGTCATTTGTAATGTGGTATCTCCAGGATTCGTCTATAAGATCACATCCCGAAGGTCTCCAATCTTTATCAATCTCTCTCGCCTATGCACCATGTCTCGCAACCATACATCAAACTTATCCACACATATTTTTTGACCAATTGCTTGCGGAGCTTTAGGTCCATGTTGTTGGATTCGAAAATCTTTGATTTCTTATTAAAGGCGAGTTTTGCTTGGTGGATGCAACTGTCAACCTCTTTTTGTACGACAATCCCATGTGATATTGCTTCCAAGATAGACAAACTCTTATGCGTTCTAAGTGCATATTGCATATACATATGTAAAACATTGTTTTGATAAATTAATATATATTTTTTTTTCATAGATTGGTTATTTCATATACCATATGCCACATCAACCCTTTTTTTGGTTTCATATGTAGTAATTGTATTAAAAACTGTTCAAATTAAGCAAAATATTTTTTTCCATCATGTGTGTCGAAGAATTGTGAGGAAAGAATTATGGTTACAAAAATAGTATCCAGGAATATAGGCTAGAATCAAAGTAGAGAAATGTTCCAGACGTTGTTATAAGCACATGCAATAACGAAACGTTAATTCCGTGCCTATTCCAGTAATTTGTTGTTATAAGCGCATGCAATAACGAATCGTTAATTCCGTGCCTATTCCAGTAATTTTTTTCTTGTTGTCTCGCAACCATACATCAAAATATTCCACACATATGTTTTGAACAATTGCTAGTACCTACAATACAATAACTTTAAATATTGGTAATTAAAATTTTTAGCATGCGGAACGAATGAAAAAAGAAAGACTAACAAAACAAATATAAAGTGCAAATATAAGTGGATGGCGTGTGAGAGGAAGACTAAGGACATTATAGTTGAATCAAGTGAGTGATATTTTGAAAGGAGGAACGTAGAAAGTCAAACGCATCGTGGGAGTTGCATGAGAGGGTGTATAGATGTGGAAGAGGCTAAAGATGTGTGTTAAGATAAGAAATTATTGTACTCTGTCTTCTCTGCCTACCTCGTCAGAGAAAAATGGCGTGATGGTATGTGTGTATGTATGTACATATTTAAATTGCATTGCATCTGAATAAGGACATTATCATAATACAAAAGCCACGAAGAACCTCTGTGGGCTAATTGAAAAGACGCTTGACCTCACCCAGAGGTTTCTGGTTCGATTCCCGATGATGCCTGAAAAATATTTTTCTTCTTCTAGATCTTGAAATCTATTTAAACGGGATTTCAGTTTTGGTCCTGTGACGAAGATGTCCAACTTTCTCTCCACCTCTTTGGTGGACGTCCCGGTAGTCGACGACCCTCTGGAATCTCGTGCATTACAATCTTAGGTATTCTCGTGGGGTCCATCCTCTCAACGTGGTCCCTCCAGAATTGTCTTCTCTGCCTACTCCTGAAAAATAATATAAAAAAAGTTAAGTCAAAAAGTTTGTCTGGTAACAATATGTTATTCGTACGTGCTAGACAAGGGCTGGTTTTGCTTTCTTTTTACATGAATATGGCCAACACGTGCGATAACGAACCGCGTTCCTTGTCTACTCCAGTGGTTCTCAACACAAAGACCGAATAGATGTCGTCTTCCAGTTACATTCTTCTATATCTCCGAAGTACTATGTTAGTTTGGATCCGTCAAAAGGTGGCATACGAAGAAAAAGAAGAGCCGCGTATAAAAAAATCTAACTCTCTCGTTGCATAATTTTCAATCAATCTCTTATCCGTCTTGCATCTGACACATTTCAATCTTGCTGACGTTCACTAGACATTCTTTCCTCCATTTTATTAAGTATTTACACATGAAATCGAGGATTTCCCCACATTTCCATTATAAACCGATTATTCCGCACCAAGGCGCTGCCAGCGTTAGCATAAATGTTGGGAAAAGTGTTTTTTTTTTCCTAAACACGTGAAGTGGTTTTTAATGCCTTTCTGTTGGCAACATTCTTCTTGTGTACGTGTTGTATTATAAATAAGGTCCAGTGAACGCTGTTGGAATTATTATTAAGAAGAAAAAATGCTTGATAAGTTGAAGGATTCCGAAAAAAGTTCCCGCCACAAATTGTCTTTTTTGCGAATAATTTTTAGTAGAATTGAATAATGATACGCAAATAACATTTAATATTATTCTACTAACTTTTTGCTCTTTCACCTATACATTTTAGCGTATGTCCTAGTAGGACGTGCTGATGATGATGTTGTTGACATCGCTGTATTCGCTTTAGTCGAATTCTGTGTTCCTTTTCGTTCGGGGTCATCAATTTAGCGGGATGCTTAATTGATACGTCGTGATGATGATGATATGTTTTGTATTTAAAATAAAATACGTTGATTCAGGAATGCGAAAAAGTGAGAGTGAATAATCAATAAATAGTAAACAGCAATGAATGGTCAAGTGAATAATAATAAGTGATTTTTATTTGTCGATAAGTAGGTATATATACAATAGAATTTCGGAACGGGGCGCGTGAATGCGTCCGCAGTATATCTTGATCTCACTCCTGTGCGTGCCGAGGTGGTCGCAGACGTTGCCAATGATATAGTGGGTAGAATATTTATTGCCGAAACGGTGAGACAACGCGATGCGTTCTCTCTCTACCGTGGAATGCAACGTAAATATTATTTGCATGTAAACAATATTGACGTTCTGGTATGTGACCTTTGTACATATCCAAAGGTTGATTCATCGGTCGTTGACCGTGCATGTTGACAATATTTAGGGACGTCGGTATTCCCTACAACATCCTCAGAATAATGAATTGACAATTGTGTTGTGTTTATTTATGCATGTCGTCGTCGTAGTTGCTGGACCACGTAGTCGAGGATCCCTTCGCAAATCCAGCGTTGCTGAAAACAGCCCCTCCCTCCCGCAGGTGTCACACATGTAGATCCCGCTGAATTACCTAGCAATGCTGACGCATGTTCGCAGCACGCTGACTGTTCTTCACACGTCTAGCCATTGAGACGCCACCAGCCTGAGAACAGGTGGTTCTCCATCCTCCGCGGGTTTGAGCCACCAGCTCCCAGTCCTCAGGTGCCCAGCATACAGTCAGCGACCCTCCCAGAATGTCCTCATAGCGCTTTTTCTGCCCAACAACCCTTCACTTGCTCACTACTTCCCCATACAAAACGCGTTTTAGGAGCCTATGATTGATTGCCTATGCGTATCATATGTCCGGTCCACCGCAAATTCCCTTTTAGAATCATATCTTCTATAGGTTTACAGTTGAAGCGTTGCAGGACCGAGACATTTGTGACATGATCACTCCAGTGGATCCGAAGAATACGATGAAGAAAACGTTGGTGGAATATTTCAAGGCTTCGAATGTACCTTCTATAGATAAGCCAAGTCTTAGATCCATAAAGAAGTATAGGGAGGACTATGGCCTGGTAGATATATTTGTAGATATTCCTGCTTTAGTGTAACATAATACTGCTCTGTCATTCAGTTTAGTAACAACTGCTGAGGCGCTCCTGAGGCGACTCTCATCAAGGGAAGAGTTTGCTGCCAGGTTGCTGCCCAGATATGTGAAGTTAAGTACGTTCTCTTCAGAACAAGCTAGTGTCTGGGTTTTCTTTACATTTATTTTTAGGTCGAACATTTACATATGTGCTATTTCATTAATTGGCAACAAATTAAAAGATAACATTTTTTTGCAAATATGATGGTTAATTTTGAGGCGTAATCACACACATTTACGATTATATCTATGTATTCATTCCACCTTTTTTCAAACATTGACACTCCACAAATTGTCCTCAGTACACGCATCTCAAAAGCATTAATCTTACTCTTATTCTTCTTCTGTCAAGTCAAAGTTTTACTTCCATACTTCAAGGTGGGCACCAACGCACTTTTATATATTGTCATTTTTGTTACTGTTAATATTGCGTGGTTGTTATTAATAACATTAACTTCTTCGTTATATTTTGATATCTTTATTATAAAATTATGGTATGTGTTGCATACTGCACAGAGAGGCTTTCTTAGACGCGATTTTTTAAAATTAAAAACACAAGTTCCTCTCTAGTAAGTAGTGTTGAGCCAACAAAAAGGAGGGCTGTATGCTGTATGATGTAGGCCCTGAAAGCTGAAGCCGTGACTTGCGTGTCCCGCGCTCCGCTCACCCTCCGCGTTAAAATGTTCTCGAGTGACAAATTGTATGATTTATTATTATAAGGATGGACATTGCAGAAGTCAAGTAAAGAAAGGCACGTGTTAGTATTGAAACTTTTAACTATGGCAAATGTCTGTACACTCTGATTCCAACCAATAAAGTAAGGCACGTGTTAGTATTGAAATATTTAACTGTGGCAAAGGCCTGTACCCTCTGATTCTAACCAATAAAGTAAGGCACGTGTTAGTATTGAAACATTTAACTGTGGCAAAGGCCTGTACCCTCTGATTCTAACCAATAAAATAAGGCACGTGTTATTATTGAAAGATTATTATTGAAAATTGTAAGAGAATTGCTTACAAAATAAAAAAAATGCATCCAAATAACCTTGTTTTCATTTGAAAATCGCTTTTAATCATAAATTTTATTAATACAAAAATTATTAATATAATTTATACACAGTAAATATTATACATACGTATAAACCATTTTGGGTGAGGCGAGAGGAGATTCCGATCCATTCACAAAACTTTTTATCCTCAGTTTAGTTATTTAAACTTAAGTAACATATATTTGTTTCGTTCGTCTTTTGCAACTCATTCTCTCAATGTGGGCAAATCATATCTAGAAAATTTCCTTAATTTTATATTTAACGTCCGCCTTAAACTTACCGTTATATTTTATCAGTTATATAAAAAAACACAAACATTGTTTAAGTTATCTTTTTGTACACATTTTATATGTCTTCTATTCAAACACACCGTGTAGAAAATATTCAATATGCAGAGCACATTTAAATAGATATGTATAAATATTGAATCGAGATCCTGAAACCACTTTACTCAAGTCCCTTTCAGAGCAAAGGACATAACCCTCTATATTTTCTCCTCTCCTGTTCCCTCCCTAATACCGTGCAGGAACCAAACTTAGTGTAATCTTACCCGGCGCACGCTTTCATGTGGTCAGGCTCCATCCAACATCCAACATTCCATTCGGGAGCGCCCAATGAGAACGGTAAGGCCTGAGCAACAATTTCGGTCGATCTGGTTTGGGATGTTTACGAAGGTTTACTCGTATTACTGCCCAGCATTTAACTCGTCTATTCAACACATATTGAAAGATGAAAAGGGTTGAATCTCTCTTACTTTATACATACCTTTAAAACTCATAAGAACTCGTGAGTTCCATTGTCTGGGCAGTGTGTTCCCTTTGTATTGAGGCACTCGAAAAATTTCAGCAGAGGTAGACAAATAATGAAAATTCAATGGTATCATAGAGTGCCCAATTTTTAAGTGTTGAGAAGAGCAAAACGCCTGCGTGCAAATTTTCTTGCTCTGGACACGTGACCTGCATGCCGGAGTACAGAATCTCAAGAAATGTTTTTTTTTTTTTGGCGAACTAACGTAAGGTAGAAAAAAGCACGATAGACATAGCAAGATATGTAAGGGCGTTCTGCATGAGACGCTTACAAACATTAGTGCTCAGCACGACTGGGAGCAAACAGCAGTAGATAGAGCCAACTAGCGTAGAACTGTTCCTACTCGTAGTTATCAGGGACGCGATGGAGAAAGAAGACACAGGCAAGCTACAAAGGTTTAAGTTTCTTGCATAATATGGAACAGGGTATGCCTATCACAAATTGGCGTACATAACCTTATCCGGTGGCACCAACGTCAAGTACCCTGGTTCACCATTTGATATGGGGCCGTCTAATATATTTGCCACGAGTTATTGGCATCCATTCAATTATTTATTTATTTCTTCATTCATTTTCACGTGTGATAATTATAATAATGTGAAAAAAGGAAACAAGAGCACTCAACTTTGTAGCAAGGACCGCGCTATGTTCAAAATCCCGCAAAAGACAATTACAATACAAAAAAATGTGTTAGTGCCCTTTCTGACTTTAAAAAGTGAAGCTTTACTTTGGGTGAAGGATACATACGTGTATAGGATTAACGCTACAGAGATTCATGTCTGTCAATGTATAAAAGAAAACGGAATAAAGATATCAGAAGATACGACGTATAGTCTGTAGAAAACAGTTGGACTATTCTAGACATTTTCTTTCGAGATACCAATCATCCGACCGACGTCTGGAAACTTAGATCGAAAATAATATATTAAAAAAAGTTCCTTAAACCCTGCACACCTCTACGATCGACTCAAGTGGCGAAATACTTTATAGGGACCGTGAACGGGTATCAATAACTATGCAGGAAACCATGGATACATTTTCCTTCACTTCACTCAAGATTCATTCATTCACAGAGATAAAAGGGACTTTGGCAAAGGATAGCGACAGGAAATAAGGAAAACGGAAACAAAAACACTCAACGTAAAAGCAGGTATCGCGGTATATTAAAAGTTACTCAAAGGACCCACTTCACTCCACCTAAAGCCGAATAAATTACTATCAAATATCGTAAAATTTACCTACAAAGGCTCCTTTGTAGTTTGTCTTCCTTGGAAAGGTTTCTGCGTTTTTTTTTATCAAACATGTTTTTCCAAATATACGTGTATACCATATATATGCCGAAAAGTACCCAATCTAATGGCTGCAGAACAGTTTTGTTAAATATAATACAGTATAATATTTCTCAAAAAGATGGTCATTGTTTTCTACAGCTCTAAATCAAACATTTCAGATATATATTAAATTTAATATTTCCACTTATCTGTATAAATTATCCTAGACAAACAACACATAACATTAGAGCAGAGTACGAACGACCCCTGTATGGTACGTACTATTTACCACATAAAACTGATTTATCCATTTTGGATATCTTAGGTTTGCGATTTAATTTTTATGGATAGGGGATGTTTTATTAAATTTACTATAAATATTTGAATCGTAGTTTTTTATTATGTTACTACTCAACGTACATACTGGTGAGACAACATTATATTCGGCCTCACGAATCAAGCTTTCTGGATAAGAATCACTGTGGGGGGCTTTGAGGGTTACAACTAGCAGTTCGTCATTGCACATGTTGGCAATACTACCTACCATGCATGAAAAGTTAACATTACTTGAACACCTGGATAATATTTTTTTGAGTATTTTACCGCGTGGTTTGGCTTATGATGCCTTCATTTCAAAAACGTTGCAGTTTTCATCGACAGGGCTTATTCGTAATCAATTTCCTTATCGACTGCGATAACAAACAAGCCCTGAAGTTGAAAACTACGACATAAGCCAAACTACGCAGTAAAACACTTCCTCAAACCTAACTCAACTGATACGAAGAACCGCGAAAGCATCAAAACATATTGTTTGAACACGTCTAGCCCTTACAAATATTGTCATTTGACGAGATTTTTCATTCAACTGCGCCCCCTTTTTATTTTTATCGGGCGATATCGAAAATTGAATCCGAAAGCACCAGTTGAAAGTCAACGTCTTACTAACGAGGCTATGGAGACAATATTAAAATAATGTATAATGTCAGTTATAAACTATGTTAAGTTCCTGTTCTAAGGCGGCTGACTGTCACCGATAATTTTATAATATTTATCAAACAAATAAATATTAAAGGGGTTTTCGATTCGACTGGGAAAAAATTGTTAAAATCTTGCCAGATTATATGTAGTAATTAAGGATTAGAGGTGCATGGACGTACGGTAACGCACCGGAAGGTCGCCGGTTCGAACCCCGTGCTCGGGGTTTGAACCGGTGACTTCGGAGGTAAAGGGATACCTATGACTTCGGTCGTATATTTTTTTCCAAAAAAGGAAAAAACATGCCGGTTTGCCATCGGTTTTAGTACAGCGATATAGTGAGTTTGCTGGTGTGCACAGCTTCGCTTTCCCGCTGAATGAATCTCGGAAGGCGATAAATTCTCAACTACGAGGCCTAGCAACGATGACGATGATGGTTAAGGAATAAAAGTGAATATTTTTTACTAAAGCTGATTTTGTGCAGTTCTAAAGCTAATTATTGACCATTGCATATTTCCACTGTGCCGTTTAAAGACCACAGACCTCCAAGCGTGTCCAATTACACTATTGTATAATATGTTTAAATGATAGTCTACAACAGTATTTTAGTACCAACTTTGATGTATGGGAGCAAAACGGGGACGTGGAAAAAGAGAGAAAGGAGTCGAATGAATGCCGAAGAAATGCGTGCACTGAGAAGATACATGACAATGTATGACAGAATACAGAATGAAGTGAGAAGAAGGGGTCCTATGAGATGGACAGGTGAAATAAAGGGATTGACAAGATCCTCTTTAAGCGCTGTATTGAGCATAACCCAGGACCGGGAGGGATGGAGACAGGTGATGCGCCGAGTTCGTGGCATACGAGTAGGACCATGATACTCAACATTGAGCAGAAGATCACGTTGATCTGTATTGAGCACGCGATGAAGAACATTATTATTTTAATGCTTGCATTTTCATTTTTATTTATTTTATTATAAAACGGTACAATGTACATTATTAAACGGTACAATGCACCTTATTAAAATATTTAAAAAAAACAGTAGTAAGTGCTGAATACAATATATAGTTATTAATATATTTTTTTTATTATAAAATTACAGCAAAAATTATTACAAATAAACATGCGTATACAAGCATACAAAACTTTATGTCACCAATATAATACGTGGCCATCCAAAAGGCGGACAGCCCGCACTACACCAAGCCAGGCGTCACTCTTAACATCAATGTGAAAGGGGAACACAGATGCGTACAAACAAAAAATCAAAATAGATGCATTTTTATTTAGAAGTTTCTTAATTAAAATTATTGGTGCATTCTTAAGCAATATGATACGAAACCGTGCTATGTTAATAAATCCGATATATTATATTTTATTAATATTTGTTATATTTCCACTGTCAAACTACCCTTTGCACTAAACATACAACATTATACAATCCCACGTATATTTAGCAAATAAAATCACTTTGTCCATTTTCCCTTGGAATTCCTGATGTTTGCGCTGCAAGTCTGGACCAGTTCCCTGGTCCTGACGATGGAGGATGTTGATTTATTAAATGAGGAAGGGTCCGGGGGAGAGCAATCAATGGACCGGGCCGGATGACGTGTACACGGGAACCCTTTTCTAGTTGATTACACCCGAGGCCGAGGCTCCGAGATCTGCCCACCTCCATGTCCTGTGCGTTTGTCTAGTTCGGAAAGTATAAGCGACGGTTAGTTTAGGATGCTGATCGATATCTATGTTTAGATGCTCATTATTGGGCTCCGATTGAGGGAAATATAATTTGTCCTGTTTGTAGTTTATGTAATTAATCAAATTCCGAAAGAGGAAACTATAACAGGAGAGTATGCGTGACGACGTATATGTACATAGCAGAATCGTAAGATGTGTGCCAGGACAGAATTTAGTTGTGATCGGTTATCCGTACCTACCGCAATAGGGACATGGCGTGGTGGTGATGACGATGATGATAGTTCAGTTAAGTTTAGTGAACTGAATTGATTTGATAATGGTAGTTCATATAAGACACAAAACGTTTATTAATCCGCACTTATCAGTGTTATTTCATTTCACTGTATTAATTAAATAAGTAATTTATAATAACATATCCAGACGTCTTACACTTAACCTCTATATTTCAAGTACAGCAAGCAAGAGAGTCCTAAGATGTAACTTATGTTCAAAGTAAGAATGACGTGTGACCCACGTGTTTCGTCTTTTATGCCAATGATTTCTGGGATTACCTTTTCTACTGATGTGTCCCCTATGTGTGTGTGGGCTGTTTATCCGTGTACACTTTGAGAAAGTGTTTGAGTAATTGTCTTCACTTTAGTTGCTTATGGGTTCCCTGTCTACTCCCGAAACGTCGTTGAATTTAGCCAGAGTTGTTATAGGCGAACATATCCAAATATTTGCGAACTGAAAATTTTTAAATTAATTGTTTAACTTTTTCTTTAGAATTAATACAAATTTTCCACCATTACCTGTCAAACAATGACACTTTACAGCATATTTAGAAAATCCCATTCTGAAAAACAAAAAATACTTCAATCATTTCTCAAGTATTTATCCCATGTCCATGGTGCCGTCACACGAAGAAGGTATCTTATTATTTATCCCATGTCCATGGTGCCGTCACATAAAGAAGGTATCTTACCATTTATCCCACGCCCATCGTTCCGTCACATAAATAAGGTATCTTACAATTAATCCCATGTCCATGCCGTCACATAAAGAAGGTGTCTTATCATTTATCCCATGTCTATGGTGCCGTCACATTAAATTATGAAGTTTTATTAAAAGTACTTTGAAAAAATGTCACTCGCATACACTTGCACCAAGCTCCGTCAGACATTGATATGTCTGACGGAACCATGCTTTACAGCAGAGTATTAGTGATAAGATTGATGCACGAAAGGGAAACGTGGACGTGGAAAATTAATGAAAAAAGCCGAGTAAACTCGGGGAATATGCACGATATGAAAAAACTAAGAGGTATATTGATGTATCATATTACAGAAGGAAAATTGTAGTTGTTAAAGTGAGCTAAAAATTGGTGGTTAAGTAAGGAGTAAGTGAGCTAAATATTGGTGGTTAAGTAAGGAGTAAGACAGCACGTTTTGGTTATTTAGATTTGTTAATTGGAGAGATGACAAGAGATTGACTAAACAAACCTACAAACCAAACGTGATTGAGAGTTGCGGCAGAGGAAGGTCTCAAGTAAATGATTGTTTTAAAGAAAGAAAGTTAATGTGTAAGAGAGCAAATAATGAATGAATATAGAGGTAGTAAATTAAATGTCATCATAAAAAAATATTGGCGCTCTGTTGTCTCTGTTTACTCCGACAGGGAAATGGTGCAGTGGAATTTATGTGGCTAGATTTTTACGTAACATTAAGTTTACTGATAATAATATCGTTAGAAAATTGTAAACCGAAAGAGGTAGAAAAGTTCTGCAGTCATTTACATGTCTGTATAACACTACACAGAGATTACGAATCTAAAATTTGGCAAAGAACTCGATGGTTAAACTAGTTAATACGACAACAGTTAGACGACCTCCGTGGCCTAGATGGTAAGATGTGTGTCCGGAAGTTGCGGGTTCAAATCCCGCTAGAACCGAGTTTAAAAAAAAAATTCTAGTCTGTTTTTCACTAAAGGCCTAGTTATTATCTTTCTGGTCGGTTGTTTTATGTCCTACTGTATACAACGAAAGTGTAATACAATACAATATGGAAGAAATATTTGAATAGCAACCACAAAACTAGTAATACCTTTCCTGGTCTTTTACATTTTATAATGGAGCAGAAACCTAGACGCAAGATGAGGAAAAAAACTCATGTTAACGAGTAGCGAAGACGGACGATCAGGAAAAGCAAAGCTTCAACTTGATGGACTGGCCGAGCCTGGAAAGCAACAGGGTCCTCTGGGATGGCAGCAATCCACGAGGTCCAGAATAGGGAGAGGTGAAGAATCATCAGAGGACAGCGTTGGGCAAATAGACAGAAGAGATCACAACCGAGATTAAATCATTATTATTTCATTAACACACCTTCATACATACAATCAGGCCATCTACATGTCGGGTTCAACAAGGAAGAGAGTGCTAGATTTTTTTATCTCAACACACATGTTTCACCTCTTCTAAACCCATACACTTCTCACAGCTCCTGCGATTTATCTTACTTTTTACATTCCCTTCTTTCATCATAGCATACGCTTGTTCTTACCATATCTTACTTTGTCTTACTCTTCACTACCTTCTATTTATTTTGTTTGTCTTTTTTAACATTCAGAAAAAGGCTATCCCACGTCATAAAACCAGCAGCAAAAAATCCCTTTTATAATAGTACCTTACTCTACTTGATCGCCATGCTGAACTCGTCGTATTAAAGACATGGCTTTATAAATAAAAAAATTAGTAAATAAACTATAAATAAAAGTTTGACTTTAGTGTTCCCGATGTTCAACAGAGCCATCAACAAGTCACACGTCCATCTTCTCTCAACATGTCATCCCGCTCCGTGTTGTTCGGTACAATATTGACGTTCGTTCCACATGCCCATACCACCTCAGAGTGTTCATCTTTATCTTAGCCAACACATCACCCTTAAGTTCAAATTCATACCTTATCACTTTAAACCGTATTCTGTCTACATTATCACCCCATATGTCCTTCAAAGTGCACGCATTCCGTATTCTGTTTACATTATCACCCCATATGTCCTTCAAAGTGCACGCATTCCGTATTATGTCTACATTATCACCCCATATGTCCTTCAAAGTGCACGCATTCCGTATTATGTCTACATTATCACCCCATATGTCCTTCAAAGTGCACGCATTCCGTATTATGTCTACATTATTACCATATATATCCTTCAAAGTGCACGCATTTCTACAGCTTTATTGGGCTATTTTCAGTATTGTTCTATGTCCGTGTTTCACTCAAAAACATAAAAATTGGTATTGAAAGACTCTTATGGACTGTTATTTCATTAACAATCACCAAAAAACATAAATAAATTATGTCCAGCTGGGAAACGCTTTGGATTGAAAACAAAAACATCGTGCTTAAATATAGGTGTAGACGTTTAAGAAAAATAGTTGCGAAGTTCTCCGAAAAACACGTAAACGAGCTGATTAAATTATTTTCTCCTTTTGAAAAAAAATAATATTTGATCACCGGGCAGAATTCAGAAATGTCAACAAAATAAAACGTGGATCGCAAATTTCGTGCCGTTAATACGATAACTTGTTTTTTTTATAAAATAACTTTCATGGAGGCGTTTTGCAACACGCAACTCGACATGTTATTCCTACCTGTAAGGAGGGTGTTCTATTGCGCCTCGCTTGGCGTTGAAGAATACATAGAACTGTGGAAATCGGCCTTAGAAATTCGTTTTATATTAAAATGGTATTTTTCATCAACTTATAATTTACCTTATGTACAAAATTATTTCAAAATAAGTGCGTGCTTTGTTTACAAAATAACCTTAAAAAAAGGAAAATTATATTTGCAATAATACAAAGAAACGACGTAAAAAAGATACATCAACACAAGAAAATAATTAAAATGATACATAAGTATCCGAATCTAAATTATTACAAAAATATAAAAAAATTTAAGTTGCACAGTTGATCACATGATTCGGAGCCGTCTTTCGTCAGCTATCCGCACCTCACCCCACCAATTTGACATTTATGTAAAAATAATAGTACAGTACAAATTCAATACTTCATCAACTCTGCCGTCATCTTTAAAGATCAAAACATAACATACTATGGTAAAATATATAAGCAATCTCTGCAAATGGATTCCCCAAATGATGGATTCTATTTATAGGGGCAAACTAAGCAATTCAGGATAATTTAAGGAAAAGTTAATGATTTTATGAAAAAAAAGTTAAAATTTAACATTTTTGTAAAAATGATAACAATTAACCCTTCCCTTACGGTGATAAAATTGAAACGCGTGCTCCGGTGTTGGGTAGTGAGTACGCGATCAAAAATTAGCGATTTTAAATCGGAAAAATAAGAACATTCATAGATAATCCTCTTAATTAATTATAATTGAAGTTAAAAATTATAATAATTGAGATTTATTTGCTGAAAACATTAAAAAACCATCTGGCAACGCTCACGGAACGGGCGTAGATCTAGTCTCGTTGCCAGCTCAACAGCTACTGCGGTGAGGTAGGGTTGGTGGCTAACTCGGGCGTGGCTTACACTTGCGAGGTTGAGACAATTGAGCTCCTCGCTATTCAGTGACGTATGCAAAAGTGAGATGCGAATATAGTGTCGCGCTTCCCGCATACTCTTCACCTATCGTCAAGACCCAAGATCGAGGCACTCACAGCGTTTAAATGCGAATTTGTTTCCGATATTCACGAAATACTTACGATGTAGTCGATAAATTCTGATTATTATTAATATTATTTTTTAAATCAATGCGTAAATATATTATGGAGGAATACCTAAAATCTTAACCTTGTATTTATAATATTTATAGAGATATTGATGGTTATTAGAAGCAACGTGTAGAAGATACCCAACACAGGGAAGGAAAGGTTAATAATACAAGCACACTTCTAGCCTGTTATTGTTGTTCTCCACGTACGGTAGTATTTTCAACAAGTAAGGTGGCAAACTATGGGTTACTTGCCTACCCAGTGGTTCTTTACCCGAAATCTCGATTACTGAGCCCGAATGCCATAATAATCGAGAAAATATTTGAGAGGAATTCTGAGGGGCTTTCCATATAACATAATATATGTACTCGTACATTACTCGTAAATAACTACGGTACAGTGTCGTTGACCGCTCATTTTATGTATTTTTAGCGGATGTCCTTGTTGGACGTGCTGATGATTGTGATTGTTGTTTAGTATTTAAATAAAATACCTCGATTAGCAATGCGGAAAGTGAGAGTGAATAATCAATGAATAGTAAACAGCGATGAATGGTCAAGTGATTAATAATAAGTGATTCTTTATTTATCGATAAGTAGGTATATATACATTTCAGAACGGGGCGCGTGAGTGCGCCCGCAATATTTTTTTATCTCACTCCTGCGCGTGCAGAGGTGGTTGCAGACGTTGCGAATAATATAGTGGGTAGATAATTTGTTGACGAAAACGGTGAGACAGCGCGATGCGTTCTCTTTCTGCTGTGGAATGTATCGTAAATAGTATTTGCGGGTAAACAATATTAATGTTCTGGTATGCGACCTTTGGGCATGTCCGAAGGTCGGTTCGTCGGTCGTTGACCGTGCGTGTTGACAATATTCAGGGACGACGGTAGTCGTTATTAAAAAAATGTACCTATCAATCAGAACGTTACGAGTTCGACGCAAAGACATATTATAGAAATTGTTATGTATATACAAACACACGTACCATCACGCCGTTTCCCTGTTGATTTAAGCGGAGAGGACAGAGCTCAAAATTTTCGTATCACGACACACTTTAGACTTCCCCACATCTATATATCTTCTCATACGATTTTTTCTGTTTCTCGTACTCCTTCTTTTAAAATTTCTTTAATTTGGTCAAACCACACATTTATCATTATGAACATATCGAAAAATCTGCAAAAGTCTCTTTTTTGTTCGTTTTCCCTCGGTTAGTCGTCTGCGGTTTTCTTGACAAATATATTATTCTAAACATATGCTGATGCGGGAAAGTACCTAACCTTATGACCGCAGCCACTGTCTTCTTATCCTTACCCTCAACTTATTTTTATTTATTTTGTGTTATTTTTAATCTGTAAATAATAGTGGGTTCGGAAACTGAGTTGAAACGCCTTTGAGGAGAGTCAGCTCTCTAAACGGCGCTATATAAATTTTAATTTTTTTGTTATTATTATTTTTCTCGGTTTTCCTCTACCAACATTTTTATTTTCTTTTCATAATAGTAGTTAAAATTTACTTTATCAATATGGAGCATTTATGAAATATTAAACTAGTTTAATGAAACTGTGATGCTGAGAAACGAGAAAAGATTGTGAGAATGCTGATGATATAGATTTTTTTTCAAGAGTATTTTCAGTTCAAACTATTTGAGATATGTTTTATTGAAACGTTTACATCTTAAGTCTCCAAAAAGACCCAAAAATAGAAATTTAAGTATGAAACAAAAAGCGTTGTAATGGTTCAACCACGTTAAAATTATATAAAAAAATCGAGGAAAAAAAAACACTTTCTAATAGTATAGAAGGGTTGAGTCGCTAAGTAAAACAGAACAACACGGTACGATCAAATAAATCAAATTCTGAAAAAAAGAAGTGTTAAGTTTCTTAAAATTAAAGTAGTATTCATAAAAAGTGCGTAATAGATGCATGCAAAGATAAGAAGATATGTGGATTTATTATTTATATTACCCCATTGGGACATTTTGTTTAAATAAACAATCAAATGGGCTTTTTGATTAAGAAAAAGTAAAGCAAAATAACAATTAAAAAAACATTTATATATAAATAAATAAATATAGGTTTATTGATAGCAACATAGTATGTACATAATACGAGTACGTTTAAATATACTTCAAAAACACATAAATTGCAGAGAATACATTAAATACAGAAGCTATCAAAAGGTCTGGGCTCATCTAATAACATCCCCCCGGCCAAGATACACCCCACCAATATAGGGCGAGCCCAGCCACGGGGACACCAGATGTTTTCCAGCCCACAACCTCCATATAAGCAGTATTAATACAATGGAAAAAAAGTATAAGTCAAACCTTCGTTAATCACTCATTTTTCGAGTGAGATCAATGTCTTCACTTTACACTTGTAACATAAGTAGTCGAAAGTTATATAAAATCCATAAAATGGCCATACTGATCGTGTCCAATCTGTACAATCGTTTTTTTTTATTAAACAAAGTAATATATTGTACAAATATTTGTCAAGGATATACCTATATACACATTTATTACTTAACTAATATTATTTATATATTGGGTGTTAACATAAGTTATATCCGTTTTTTTCCTATTTAAAAATGAGCACCAAAAGTAGAACAAAATGGTAAATGTTATACGTTCATCTGCTCAGCCAATTCTACGGTGGTTTGGAGGGGAACTTCATGAATAATATGGTTTAAGCGGTCTTCATCGAAGTCCACTGGTCGTCCGAAACACTCCATGTCTTTCAGGTCCAAATAACCGTCTTTGAAACGCAAAAACCATCGACGAGCTGTCTTTTCATTCATAGCATCTTCACCGTACACTTCGCAAATATCGCGAGCAGCTTTGGCAGCTTTATTCCCTCGATTGAACGCGAACAGGAGGTGTCGAAAATACTCACTTTCGTCTAATTGCCATTCCATTTTTAAGGCTTTTAATCAAATAAAATAATACATATTTAACGTAAAAGCAAACACAATATCTTGTAGAACAGAAAATTTTCTTTCGAATGACGTATAACATTTACCATTTTGTTTTACTTTTGGTGCTCATTTTTAAATTGGAAAAAAACGGACACAACTTATGTTAACACCTAATATTATAATTTATGAACTTACTTAATCTTATTTTCCTACATGTCATTTTATTTTTATTTTTTATAATCTTAGTATATGATTTCTTAGAAATAATGAATGTACAATCGTGGTATGCGGGAGTAAAACAAATTTATCGATTATGTATTTAAAAAAATATATTAATCACAGAAGATATTTGTCGTCTGATTCGGTTAACATTTCAAGTCCTTATAGCCAAGTAAAGCAACAAGTAGCGCTCTCCTTATAAACTGTACCTTTTATTTTGCTCCCCATTTCGGGGTGAATTAGTTCCCTTCTGCTTAACTTGTACCCGTTTCCGGTCACCCTCACCCCCCCCCCCCCCGCCCGTCCCCTATCGCTCCGGTCACCCCCTCTGTCCGCCGCTGTAATCGAACCTGCCAAAACGATCCAGGCGAAATAATCTTGTGAATTCATCAGCCCTTAATGGCATTCCTAGCGACTGTTTTAATTTTCCGTTTTGCATATTTGCTGAATTTTGTAATGGAATTTTTAAAAATACATCTTTATTTTTTTACGCCACGCTGAAATAAGCTTACGGTTCAATATTTATTTAAAACAGGTCCGTAAGTGGCATATAAATGCAACATTTTTCATTTTTAGTTACCTATGTTAAATTCAGTATGACAATTTGCTATTTTGTCATTTTTTCAATCGTATGGTACATTCGTCGTATATTTGGACATATTGAAGAGCGTGGCCGAGAGCCAACATTGTATTCAGCCTCATTCATTAAGCCTTCAGGTTAAGAAACACTGAACTATGCAAGTCATTCACGGTTCGACATCGTAGATGAAATAATCTATTAAAAATGTTAGAAAATGTTCATTACTCAACAGTTTTTAAGACAACGATACAATTAGAAAAATTTCATTTGACTCATTTAAAAAATATTGTTTTAAAAGCTCGAGTGACAAAATAAACTGTACACATATGTGTAGATTGTTCAATTTAAACAAAAAAATATATGAAAATTTTGTCGTTTAAACTGAACACAAAAAGTTACAAAACGGGAAATCTCAAACCTTTTATTGTTGACCAATTATTTTATTTTTACATTTTCTTCAGCAAGACTCTCAAGATCTCATGATGTCTTGCAGTTCATCATCTCACAGTCTTACAATACTTCAGCAAGACTCTCAAGATCTCATGATGTCTTGCAGTTCATCATCTCACAGTCTTACAATACTTCAGCAAGACTCTCAAGATCTCATTATGTCTTGCAGTTCATCATCTCACAGTCTTACAATACTTCAGCAAGACTCTCAAGATCTCATGATGTCTTGCAGTTCATCATCTCACAGTCTTACAATACTTCAGCAAGACTCTCAAGATCTCATGATGTCTTGCAGTTCATCATCTCACAGTCTTACAATACTTCAGCAAGACTCTCAAGATCTCATGATGTCTTGCAGTTCATCATCTCACAGACTTACAATACTTCAGCAAGACTCTCAAGATCTCACGATGTCTTGCAGTTCATCATCTCACAGTCTTACAATACTTCAGCAAGACTCTCAAGATCTCATGATGTCTTGCAGTTCATCATCTCACAGTTTTACAATAATACCCAAAAAACTGATGACTGGATAGAGCTCTTTAAAGTACGAGTACGGCACTAGGAAACCTGTGTAACCTTTTTCCTGCGTAACCTCTTCTATTGTATTATATATTTATAATATATTTAAGCCTGTGCTGACTTCTTTCTTTTTGAAAACTTGTCGTATTCATGGACGACTTGATGATGTATAATAACCGTTGCACACTTTAATTCAGAAATACTTTAATGACAATTGAACTATGAAGACACAACCAACTTGCTAGGAAAACTGTGCTATCGTGTAAGATATCAAAGTTTTTTCCTTAAGTCGATATTTGGATATAGCTCTCAGAATAGATAACACCAGGAGATCGATAGCCTTGGCCTACTTGGAGAGTCCTGAAAAAAATGAACAAATAGAGATGATACTCGTAGGCACAAGGTGATCGTGCAGATATGGGGTTTCTTAACCGAAAATAGGGTTGAATGTGATTAAGGGTTGTATAGAACTCACAGTATATGCTAACTTGTATTAACATTGAGACTACATGCTCGAGGCAAGACCTGATTGATACGAGTAATGGGGCGCAGAGATCTCAGTTGTCTCCTACTGGGAACACGTGACATAATCAACTAATTAATAAATGCAATATTACCTAACACGTAAAGAGGCAACAACGCACGCATAAGTCTAGCGCTTGCAAGTGTTGTTACCACACGAATAATTTTACAAGACTTGGACCAACTCTTTTTTCGGGTACCATCGGGAATTGAACCCGAAACTCGCGTGTGGAAATCAAGTGTGACACCCACAAATTCACGGAGGTTGTCGTTTTTCTTTTTGAGAATGATGCATACCAACAAGACAAATCACATTTCTTAAATCGTTGATTTATTTCACATATCCTTAACGTGTTAACGACTTTTTTCCATTCGCCTCTGTTCTCCGTTCCGCCCAAGGCTGCGCAGTCTATCCTCAGTCCGCTTCCTCAGCTGTCTTTCCCAGCTGTCTTTCCCAGCTGTGTCTCGGATCATCCAACAGGCCATCTTCTTCCAGGGTCCACCCAAATACATTAAAATTACATAAATGGTATATTTTCTCCACCCGTGAATTGAAAACAATAACATTGTAAGAATACGACTGTTTATGTAAACTAAATTTTTCAGTAGACTGAACCCAAAATAGGATATTTTATTTGTGACTCATACAGAACACAAACATACTCGTATATACCATCTCACCGAGAGAGGAGAGAGCACCACTCTTTCCTAACGCGACACATATCTTTCGCCTCCTCTACATCCATATACCTTCTCATACAGCTCCTACGATCTCTCTGACCTTTTACATTTCCTTCCTTTCTAAATATCATACTCTTAATTCAACCATATTTCCTAAGCCTGAGGCCACACCAAAGTGCTTCGCTAGGTGCTAAGCTAGGTGATACGTCACTAATATACTAAGTGACTTCATGCTTGGCCATACTAAAGTGCTTCGCACAAATTCATTTGACATTTGGGAGCGGTTGAGTCAACAAACGATGCCACTCTCAAAACTAACCAATTTCATTACAACCTACCATCTTTATTTACTTCTTGTGCAGCTTCATTCTAAAGGGATTTTAATATATTACAGGTACATTTTTGTATAATTTGCTCGATGGGTTCTACAAAGGGTCCCTTTTATACACAGCTGTTATTAAAACTTCATCCATCTTGTTAAATCACTTGGTGACACAATAAAATCAACCAACACGTCTTTTCGCTAGGAGACTCACTAGGTGATTAATCGTCAATTAGCGTAGTGCGAAGCGTACAGTGTGGCCATTGCGATAGTATGGAGTGCGTTGGTTCGCTAGGATATGTCACCTAGTTGGCAGCGTAGCTCTTAGCACCAAGTGAGGCTCCTCCACTCACATTTGCACTGCATGTTTGTTTTCTTTGGCTTTCTTCATTAATTCGTTACACGTGCCTAAACCATCTCAGATTGCTCTTCTTCGTCTAACTTAACATATCAGCCTTAAGTTCACACTCATTCCTAATCAATTAATTCACATATCCTACCCCCACATCCCCCTGTAATTAATAAAAGTAAATAAATATGAAAAATAAAGCTACATCCTTGATCCAGTTGGTAAGGCAGATGGTCTTCCGATCGAAAGTACGGGTTCGATTATCATTGTAACCTAATGTATTGAAAATAGTATTCCAGTCTAGTTTTCAATAAGGGTGTTTCCATTATTTTTCAAGTCGGTTGGAAGAGATTACCAGATGGCAATACGTTGTACTTTATACAACCAAAGTTAGTACAATGCAATACAAGTCCAAAGAGAGTTAGAGTCATCGAAAGCAATAGTCATTCAGCATACCATGCACATATTGAGATATTTTCTCCAGGATTCTTTGCACTTGTTTCCATCAGTAGTATTCCATTTGCACACCCCTATCACATCATCCAACAATATATCTTAAATTTTGTCTTCCTTGTCTTCTTCACCTCATTAAGCAACTCAGCGAAGCTTCCTTTCCAGAGTTCTACAAATGATATGAATTACCTACCCAATGCATCCAACAATTTAAATTGCTATTGCCACTGTTGCTTTGCCATGCAGGGCGAAGAGTTTTTTGATATACTTTGACTCCATGAACCAGTGTCCCAATAAGAACTTTAAAATGGACAAATGATACAGTGCCGTTTAGAGAGGAAACACTAACTACACTTTCATAAAATACCGTCTTCAAAGTTTTATTTAATATTTCGGTTAAAATATTCATCAATTTATATATACTCGTGAAATATAAAGCCTTTTGTGAAACAAATAAAATAACAAGAAATATTTTTAGTATTCGCAATATACCTTGATTCGGAATTTCATTATGTGAATTTTATAAAGCAATATTCTGAATGGTTTTATTTCTTTTTCATAAAAATATTTAGGCCATTCAATATACTCGTAAATACGAGTATCTGTTGGTGCACGATCCATCACAGATTCCGGTGAAATGAATCGTTTGAAGTGGCTCCGAGTATTTTACATAACTATGCCAATAAAATGCTTCCCATTTTCTAGCGAAATTCAAATCTAATATCGCTATTTTTTCATAAATATTTGCATTCTTCTACCATAGAGTCATTCCGCGCTCAGTGGTTGTTACCTGGGAAAATTTTACATTGTATATTGATGCAGTGTAATATGTTCTATGGCGCAAATTACATTCAATAACTTTTTAATTATGCAAATTGGAATAATTTTCGTACTGCAATAAAAAATCGATTAATAGTTAATTGCTGTTTTCCAGGAACAGTTTGAATAGATTTTGGCGTGGCCAGGCATGGCATCATATGATACTAATTTATTTCTTCTTTTCCTTCACTTGATCTTATCCATTTGGGGTCGGCTGCTTGGACTTACTTCATCCATCTATCTCTATATCGTCTATAACTCGGGGATAGTCCGTGTCTCGTCCCGCTTTCCTCCACTTTCTTTAGTAGGCTTTTCTTGGGTATGCCACTGCGTCTAGAGTACTTCATAGAACTCTTCATCTCACCGTTGCACGTGCCATTGATTGTTCCACAAATTAGTTCATTTCGGATCTTGTCCAATCTAGTGACGCCCATTGGCCCCAATATGCGCATCTTCACGACATGGAGCAGTTGTTTCTCATTTTCTTTAGAGACCAACACTCGGCTCCATGTAGTAAGCGGGCCTGATCACTGCCTTGTATGTGTTGCTCTATTTTGTAGCTTTCTGTCATATACGAGTACATATAACCCCTGTTGTTTCTCTCCATTTGTTCCAGTCAATTTTTATTCTGTTCTTTACGTTCTGGAGCACCTTCCCATCTGTTGTAATGATTGAGTCAAGATATTTGAATGTATTTATCCTAAGTAGGTTTTCGTATTGTTCTTCTTCTTCATCTTATTTTAGGCCTGTTGGCCTATTATGGTCAACATACATCATTGTTTGCCTCTTGTGACGTCGACTGCCAGCTGTCTTTCCATATTTTGAGAGGTCGTCCTGGAGGTCTGCTTGCTTGGGGGATACTGTCACTGGCCATTATTACGGCTCTTAGTTCCGCCATTCTGGATACGTGTTCGTTCCAGAACCTTCTCTGGCGTCCCCATCTGACAATATATTCAACTTCGCACGTTCTTCGGATTTCTGTGTTTCGTACTCTATCACGAAGGGTTTTGCCAGCGATACTCCTGAGTACCTTCATTTTGCTGGTTCGAAGGAGATTTTTGGTTCTGACAGTGTCGGCTCTGGACTCTATGCTGTATGTCATTATGGGGCGGACACAGGTCTTGTATATCCTCACCTTGCTTTAGATGTTCATATGCTTGTTTTTCCAGATAGTGTTCTTTAAACATCTGGAAATAGCTGCGACCTTTTGTGATTGTTCAAGCACTTCGCCATAGAGGTCATTATTGCGCATTATGCTAGCACCTAAGTATTTAAATTTTGTTACTTGTTCAATTGGTGTGTCGTTGATCGCCACACTGCATCCAACTTGCTCTCTGGCTAAAGTCATGCATTTAGTCTTGCTGATGGAGATAGACATGTTGTATTTTTTTGAAAGCAATATGGAATCGATGTAGCATTTGTTGCAGGTCTTCCTCTGATTCGGCTATGATGGTGGCATCGTCAGCATAGCATATGATGTTTAGCATATTGTCGCCCATCTTGTATCCCAGGTCAAGTTAAGGTTCTCGGATTGGAGTTTTGATAATATTTATTTATTTATTAAAAATGTATACAACTTTTAATTGAACAATACTTAAAAGAACAAATACTCAAATAAAAAATTAAAAACAATTAAGGCCAAATAAAAATAGATTAACAAGTCTCCCAGTTAAGACTTTAAATTGAATGAATGCCGCAGATGGATCCTCCTGAACTCAACAACATAACATACAAAGAAAACACATCCACCAAACTACTCATGGAGTTACCCAATTACGAGTATAATATAACATTCTCACATAGATGAAATGTAACGTGCAACTGTCATTAGCAAATCGCTACCGATACATTTGAATTGTAAAGTACTCTGTGTGTGGTCTAGCAAGAGTGTTGAAACCTTTGCGTAACATATGTGATGATATACTGACGAATTACACCATCATATTATTGGAAAAATCATTCTGAAAATTACGTTTTCTACTCAATTACACTCGTATTTTTATGTTTATTTTTCGAAACACAGTACATGGTTTATAATTTACGATACATTGTTAAACAAGACCCTTCATTTTGTAGATATCACTAGGCTAGGCCTGTGACGAAGTGGTTGCAATCCTTAATCACAAATTTCATATATTTGTTCAGAAAACTAAAACACTCAGCTGAAACATTCCCATTCTGTATGTATTCACATACTTAAATATAATACTATATTATATTCAGAATTCTAACTGCATCATTATCTCAATAACCGCATCACACACTCAACACTCACATCAGTTATTCATTCACACAGTATATGGTATGTGGGCACCTCCGTAATCTTCTCCCTTCTCGCTATTCACACAGTATATGGTATGTGGGCACCTCCGTAATCTTCTCCCTTCTCGCTATTCACACAGTATATGGTATGTGGGCACCTCCGTAATCTTCTCCCTTCTCGCTATTCACACAGTATATGGTATGTGGGCACCTCCGTAATCTTCTCCCTTCTCGCTATTCACACAGTATATGGTATGTGGGCACCTCCGTAATCTTCTCCCTTCTCGCTATTCACACAGTATATGGTATGTGGGCACCTCCGTAATCTTCTCCCTTCTCGCTATTCACACAGTATATGGTATGTGGGCACCTCCGTAATCTTCTCCCTTCTCGCTATTCACACAGTATATGGTATGTGGGCACCTCCGTAATCTTCTCCCTTCTCGCTATTCACACAGTATATGGTATGTGGGCACCTCCGTAATCTTCTCCCTTCTCGCTATTCACACAGTATATGGTATGTGGGCACCTCCGTAATCTTCTCCCTTCTCGCTATTCACACAGTATATGGTATGTGGGCACCTCCGTAATCTTCTCCCTTCTCGCTATTCACACAGTATATGGTATGTGGGCACCTCCGTAATCTTCTCCCTTCTCGCTATTCACACAGTATATGGTATGTGGGCACCTCCGTAATCTTCTCCCTTCTCGCTATTCACACAGTATATGGTATGTGGGCACCTCCGTAATCTTCTCCCTTCTCGCTATTCACACAGTATATGGTATGTGGGCACCTTCGTAATCTTCTCCCTTCTCGCTATTCACACAGTATATGGTATGTGGGCACCTCCGTAATCTTCTCCCTTCTCGCTATTCACACAGTATATGGTATGTGGGCACCTCCGTAATCTTCTCCCTTCTCGCTATTCACACAGTATATGGTATGTGGGCACCTCCGTAATCTTCTCCCTTCTCGCTATTCACACAGTATATGGTATGTGGGCACCTCCGTAATCTTCTCCCTTCTCGCTATTCACACAGTATATGGTATGTGGGCACCTTCGTAATCTTCTCCCTTCTCGCTATTCACACAGTATATGGTATGTGGGCACCTCCGTAATCTTCTCCCTTCTCGCTATTCACACAGTATATGGTATGTGGGCACCTCCGTAATCTTCTCCCTTCTCGCTATTCACACAGTATATGGTATGTGGGCACCTCCGTAATCTTCTCCCTTCTCGCTATTCACACAGTATATGGTATGTGGGCACCTCCGTAATCTTCTCCCTTCTCGCTATTCACACAGTATATGGTATGTGGGCACCTCCGTAATCTTCTCCCTTCTCGCTATTCACACAGTATATGGTATGTGGGCACCTCCGTAATCTTCTCCCTTCTCGCTATTCACACAGTATATGGTATGTGGGCACCTCCGTAATCTTCTCCCTTCTCGCTATTCACACAGTATATGGTATGTGGGCACCTCCGTAATCTTCTCCCTTCTCGCTATTCACACAGTATATGGTATGTGGGCACCTTCGTAATCTTCTCCCTTCTCGCTATTCCTCTATCGAAGAGCCACATTGCTGAATTTTCTTTTCTTTTCATAAACTTATTAGAACTTTTTTAAAAAGGTAATATAGATGCCAACCTGTGCCATATTTAATTGTTTTTAAATATTATATACGTACATATAATTACGCCATTTCTCTGCCAGGGTACGTGGAGAAGGTAGAGTGCCAGATTTTCCTATCTCGACACATATTCTTGGTCTCTACTACATCTGTACACATGTTCATACATATATTAATGACTACCGTATATAAGCCTAGAAGCTGCGTTAAAAGCAGACTGGATTCTAGAAATTTGTGAACCAAGCAGACCAGAATCAGACATTATAGTACAGAATACAAAAAACTCTCAAATAATCTTAATATATTGGCGTCTTCAAAGTTCTGTAGAGAAGTACAAGTTTTCGCCAATATCAAACGAATAAATCGAGGGGGGGGGGGAATTTTGGGAATTTGATGACATTGTTTGACGATAAGTCCCACATTTCTATGTAGAGTGGGCGTATGTATGTATGATGGACAATAACACGGGAGATTTAGCAAAATCCCACGAAAACCCACAGAGACGGTGCAAATATTTGCGAGCGTGTATTGTCCAGTCCCTCGCCTGCCCCCCCCTCCCCCTCCGGGCCCCGCGCGGTCCAGGTATCCCTGTACGCTGCGATTTCCAGAACAAACATTCCTCCAGTGCGCTGATGCTTATTTTGCAATAGATTCCTGGATCAGGGATTTCCAAAAATAAGTACAAGTAATTCTCTCTTCACTAGTTCTCGCTTTACGAGGTCCCGCTTTAGAGTTTTTTAATATAAAATTGTTAATTGATTATAGGTTGAAGATTATTTAAATAACGTGTATAATTATATTACGCTTTCGTTGTATCATGTAAGCGCAGCAGGCAATGGGAAACCATCGCACTATTTTCACAAGAAAACCACATGAATATATTCAACATTTTTTTTGGGTCACGTTCCGCAGTATTGAAATCGCGATAAGGAAGAAGAAGTTTACTGTAAAATATTTTATTGCCATGTGACAATCTTTTAAAAAAAAAACAAAAAGATGTTAAAAAAGCCTGAAGGGAAAACCAAACTGACATATATTTTTTTTAAATATCACACCCGCAACTTCTGGGTCGGAAGACGCGTGTTTTGCCAACTAGGCTACCAATGTAAATAATTTGAATAAAGCAGGCAGTGAAGTGCAAATAAATGAAGTTCTGCTTGAAATAAAACAGCGTACACATATTGTAAGCTTAAGGTTCCGAGTTAGTTGCTTCGCACTTAAGGGGTGTGGATAATCATTTCAAATTCTTATTAAGTTTAAGAGAGATTTTAAAATCTTAAGCTTGAAATGTTGGGCGAGATAGGAAAGTTACTAGAAACTTTAAATATTCTACTTTAATGTCTGTTTTTTATATTCTAATACAAAATAAATATTTTACAAAGCACGAAAGCTTCTCTTGTAACCTTTAAAAAGTAAAGAATGACTAGAAAAAACTTAAGTAGTGAGACTGTAAAGAATGCCAAACCTTTGAAGAAAGATATCTAGAGTTACGTTCCATTCGTTATTACTTAAAAGCGTATTCTTTGTGAGTTTTACGGAAAATGCCTCTTAAAGGTTTATTTTTTTATTCTCGTTATTAGGGATACTACGCGTGTGTTCTTATTTCTATGGGAAATATTTTTTTCACTTAACGAGTTTTTACTTTCCCAGTTTATATATAGGAAACGAATCAATTGCATCCAAATAACCGGAAATACAGTATGATTTATAATTTTTCACCCCGTATTTCCTGCTCGAAGAAGGAAACGGTCATCGATCAAAGTGGTTTAATCATAATTGGTTACACTTATTTCTAAAGGCACAGTAAAAAAAATTTAAAGATGTTTAAAAACGGGATGAGTATATGTTACAACCTAAGAGAATCTTAACCCTTCCCAAGTCACCCCACCCCACACAGTGGGAGCTGCATCAATCCGGCAGTCTAATACTTTTGTGCAGCGAAGGAAGAAAGAGGATTGTCTTATATAGTACGTGTACTTAATGGAGAAAATTTATAATTAAATATCGGAAACTAGAAACTTTATTACTTTATAGAGAAAATGGTGTCGTCAACCATACTTTTTCTGCATCGTGTTGTTACGTTCCCAATTATTCAGAAGAATAAAGAGAACGGTTGAAGATCAATCAGTACGAAGTTATTAAGTATATGGACGTCTCCTATACGAAGTTCCTTTCGAAGAATGATCCTCGTAGAGGGCTATCGGTAGATAGAACTCTGTTGTGAATAACTCGTCAGGTAGTTATTCGTTTTAGGGATGCAGTGATGACCAAAGGTAGCGATGATACTTGATTCAAAGTGAAAGATTGAAGTTTCAATGTAAAGATGTTTTATTGATTTCAAAACGAACACACAGTATAGTACAGTATTAACAGTAGTGAAGACAAAGTTATAAGACAGGGAACTGAAGGAGGTACCCGTATATATACCCGAAAGCAATGTCGTAACAGGATGTTCACACGGACATGTGGTTTTATATCTTATCAGGATGATGTTTTTTAGGGGGAGATACGTTTTAAAATAGTGACGCATTGGTCTAGAAATAGATTCTAAATAATTGGTATTTCCAGTGGTGTAACATTCCTCCACCATAAAATTGAAACTATACATTTTTTTTTCAAAAAAATATGTACTAGTTGAATTTAATTGCAAAAATATTGTTTTCTAGCCTTTTATTCATTTTTTGCAATCTATTTAATTGAAGTCTACAAGATTTTAATTGAATTTTATGATTGTAAATGTCATAGTTTATTTCACATCTTGTATCATCCTTGTGATAATTAATTATTTTATTAGTATTGAATTCTGATAATTCTTCAAGAGTTTTTAGGGGTACATTTTCCTTTTTTACAAATGATTCTTCAAAAGTTTTTTAGGGGTACATTTTCCCTTTTTACAAACATATTTGGAAGATAGTCTAGTATATATACTATTTTGTTCTTTGATACATTTTCCTTTTTTTTATTACATCATTTACATTTTCTTAGTTTACATGATTATATTTTTCTTATTACATGATTACATTTTTCATTCATACTTTTATTATTAAAGATTCTATATAAATAAAATAAGGATTCTATATAATTCCAATATTTTAACATAATTTATTTTATATAAAATTCTTAAGTTAAGTCTTAATTAAATGTTATAATTAATCTCTAATAAAATCTAAGATTCATTAATAAAATAAATCAAAGAATTCATCAGAAAACCCTGACAAATCATGATTTTTGTCGGTGAAACTAATTAAATTTCTTGCTTCTATTATAGTATTGAAACAACTTAGATAATTTTGTTTCCAATAAGTGAAACAATTCAATGAAAGTCTGCGATAAACCGTCAATGAATATGTCTCTTATACATGAAATATTTCGTGATTTTTCTTGTTAATTAACTTTTTATATATTTCTTAGAAAAGTATCTTTCCACAGATAACAATTTCGTCAATTTTTTTTTTTTTTTTTTGTATGATCATACCTAGAATTCGTACATTTTTCGTACTTAATAATGCATTATACGTTATCACAGTAACGTTTAAAAATATGATCATTTGTCAAAATCGATAAATTTTTATTTATTATCGTAAAGATTTCGTTAACACAGTAACGTTAAAACATGACTTTATTTGTCAAAAATCGATAAATTTTTATTTATTATCGTAAAGAATACGTTAACACAGTAATGTTAAAACAAACATATTTATTTATGTATCTACTCTTGACCATGACAATTTAACATGACAAAAAATTATAACGTTTGGGATATATTTTTATAATTTCATTTATTTGTTTACCATTTCAATATATATATATATTATTTATTCATATTCATTTAAATATGTGTTTTTATATTATATATGCCTTTTTATTTATTTAATTGAACATTTTATATTTTTATTTAATTGAATATTATTCATTTATATATTTATTTTATTTTATTGAATATTATTTATTTATATATTTATTTTATTTTATTGAATATTATTTATTTATTTATTTTTGATCGATTTAACTGAACGTGTTTTCACGAAGTAAGGCAGATCGATTGCTAACCATCCTAGGGCTAGTCTTATTTCTTTCTAAACCTTCTTGTTTATTATCTTCGTCATCGTATCCTGTATTGATATTTGTTAATGAGATTGCTGGATAGTTATTTCTATCTCTTTCTCTTTCTCTATTCCGAGAGTTTCTTCTTGGATTATAACATTGATTAAATATTTGGATACATCCGCTATCATGATTCTGTTTTTTAAAGAATCTTTTATATAGTTTTATTCCCATTAGTAATCCTAGTAGTGATAATATTGTGTAGATAATTGCTACATAATAATGCGAATGTTTTACTATAGCGGGTTTTTCATTAATTTTATTTAATTCATCTTGAACTGCGTTTAATTTATGTGTTGCAACGCGCAATTCGTCTAAATTTATATTAGTTATGGTTAAGGGTGTTAAATGTGGTAAAGTTTCGTTGAACTTTGATTCTTTGATACAACAATCTTCCGTTATTATATTAAATTTATTCGTTACTACAGATATATTTGTTTGTATATCGTTTTCAGCTATGAATTGCAATGTTTTTGTATATGCTTTGCAATTCTTCTCCAATTTCAATAGTCCAGTACCTATTACATCAGTTTCTTCGATTGGTTTAGGCGGACAGTCTATAGTTATTTTTGCCTTATTGGTCAATACATATATCCATCTGTTGTGCAGTATTTTGTGCCAGATATTTAGATTTCCGTACAGAGTTTTTGTAATACAATCTTGTGGAATTTTATTAGGATTTTCGGTAATTAATTTTGACTCACAGACTCCATTTTCTGTTGATGAAAATACATCATCTAATTTGCATAAGAAATGATTTTCAGTCAGCGTTTTACATCTATCTAGATCATTAAACCTTATGTATTGCATTTTTGTGCGAGTGAATCCAACATACTTAAATTCATTCTGAATTAGGGAGAAGTATTTTGGTTCATCTGCATTATGTGGTATTGGTAAAGGGGTGATCTTATATAATTGGAATTCCTGAATTTTTGTTAATGGAATTGAAATTATATAGATAATTTTAGTTTTATAAAAATATGAAGTTAATGTTGAAATATCCATTATCAAATGAATATTATCCATTGTAGGAGGAATAGGTAGTTCGCGACCTTGCGTTAGTTTACCTATGTTTTTAGATAATTCTTGGTAAAATTTAGTTGGGGATAATAATGTTGGGTGAATTATGTTGTTTTTACTGAATAGAACAGATTCGATCATGTTATCGATCTGTCGGTCCAGCTTTTTTACAACTTCTTGCAATAACGTTATTTGTGCTATTATAGTTATTCTAGCATCTAATAAAACGTTCTCCTTTTTAAGGTCATTTGCATAATGTTCTAGTTTCTGTAGATTGCTATTCATGACAATCTCATTTATTCTGAATCTGACTATAGTTTCGTTGAATGTCTGTATTGTTGAAGTCACGACCTGTGTTTGATCTCTTAAGAGTTCATTAAGATGTTTCTCATCTTCTGTTACTTTATTGATTGCATTATCATAATATGTTGCGTCGTCTTTATCTAAAGTACCGATAATGGTTTTAAACATAGTCCCGATTCCATCAAACCATCCTCTTTTAGTTCTCTTGAGGTGTTCTTTTCCTATCAGGTGAATCACTGATTCAAACTTTGTATTCATGTTCTGTATGTCACTTTTAATGTCGGCTAATGTTAAGCGACAGGTATTTCCCATATCTTTTTCGATAACTTTTAAACATATTAAATTGGTTCTTCCGTAGATATCTAAAATTATATCATGTTGTGGAATAATGTTTTCCGTTTCTTGATATGTAACCACATTCCAATAATCATTGTAGGTTTTTACTTTACCTATCTCGTCATAAAATAACCCATTACCGCTATTAATCTTTTCAATGTGTGAACAAGAATTCGTTCTCAAGTATAGTAGCGTCAACAGTCTGAAATGAAATTTTTATTATTAATTTCTTTATAGGATTATTTATTATTATTTTACGTTCATTTATTAATTTTATTCGATCCAATATTCAATTTTTATTCAATTTTCATTCAATTTTTATTCAATTTTTATTCTTATTTGGCATTGGTACTTCTTTATTCGACATTAGTAATCTCTTGATGGTATAGTTTTATCTCATTTATATGATATTTTACGAATTTGTTTCTTATTTTTAAGGTAACGTTTATAGGTGAATTCACTTCTGTGATTTCATACGGTCCTTTATAATTAGCTTTATCAGCTACAGCTATAATTAGCTTTAGCAGGCTCTATCAGCCTTTCGTAATCGTACATGATTTTTTTATAAGTACTAGGTCTCCGATTTTATAATTAATTTTATTTTTAGCAGTAGCGTCATATCTTTGTTTTGATCTTTCTTTAGATCTAATTATGTTTTCTCTAGCGATTTTATGAGATTGTGAGAACTTGTATTTTAATTGAGTGAAGTAGTCATTATATGTTGGAGTATCATTACGATATAAACTATTCGGTATTATGGCTTTCTTTCCGAATATTAATTCATAAGGTGTAAATTTTGTAGTCGAGTGTATGTTAGTATTATAACTAAGCATGGCAATTGATAGAAATTCGTCCCAATTTGTTTGATCATTATTTACATAATGTTTTAGATAATCCTTCAATGTGCTATGGATTCTTTCCAAAGCTCCATTACATTGAGGCATATAGGGGGTAGAATTTTTATGTTTTACGTTGAGTAATTTTGTGACTTTTGCGAATAATTGCGACATAAAGTTTTGTGCTTGGTCGGTTAAAATTGATTTAGGTATACCAAAGCATGATGAAAAGTCTATAAATTTGCTTGCAATTTCTTCTGCAGTAGCATTTTTTAAAGGGTAAGCTTGACTAAATTTAGTTAAATCATCTTGAAGTGTTAAGATGAATTTATTTTGTCTAGCTGTTTCTGGAAGAGGTCCTACTAAATCGAGGGCTACTCTTTCGAAAGCTTCCTTAGATGTGGAAGTAATTTCCATAGGTGCAGTGTTATTTTGACGGTTAACTTTATTCAGTTGGCATTCTTTACAATTTTTTACATATAGTTCAATTGATTGTTTCATTCTAGGCCAGGTGTACTGGTGTTTTATTCTGTTGTACATCCTATAAAATCCCAAATGTCCAGCAGTAGGTACATCATGGTTATCAATTAATATTTGAGGTATATCATTTTCCTCAACACTTATAATTGTATTTTTGTATATGTTAATGATTATATTTGTGTCGTGAAATACGAACATTATTAATTCTTTTATTTTGTGATAGTCCATTATATTGAATGGATCTACGAAATCAGATATAGAAATTGTCTTAATATTTTTTATTAAAAGATTATCTCTAAAATTTTTTAATGCAGTAAATATGTCGGGATATGAAGGTTTGTCAAAATGATTTATTTTGGTAAATATATGATAATAGGTTTTTGCATTTCCGCTAGTAGTTTCTGTTTGATACAGTTCATGACTGTTCAACTTGAATATTTCAGCATTCTCTGATTTACAAAGAATATCTGTACAATAGGGAATTCCATCATCCAAATCTATTGCAGTAGGATAAGCAATGTCTTTATCCTTAGTTTTCAACAAGTATTCTTCGAATTCATTACATGTAACGTTAAATGTTTCTCCGTTATGGAATTTGTCTAAGAAGTCTTTATATGTTTCTCCCGTAGTTAATATTTTTACAGGTAGTCTTGATAAACAATCCGCATTTAAATTGATTTTTCCTGGTTTATAATGAATTTTATATGTGTATTCTTCTAATTTAAGTCTCCATCGAACTAATTTTGATCCTGGATCTTTAGCATTAAATAACCAAACTAGGGGTCTATGATCTGTGATTATGGTAAATTCTCTACCATATATGTATGGTCTAAATTGTTTTACTGACCACACGATAGCAAGTAGTTCTTTTTCAGTTGTGTTATAATTACCTTCGGATGCGTTTAGCGTTCTCGAAGCATAGCATATTGGCAAATCGCTTCCTATCTCTCCTTGTGATAAGATTGATCCAATTGCATAATTTGATGCATCAGTTGTTATAATAAAATGTTTGTTAAAGTCTGGATACTGTAATAAGGGTGCTGTGATCAATTTATTTTTAAGATCATCAAATGCATTCTGTTGATGCTCAGTCCAATTATACGTGATGTCTTTCTTTAAAAGTGATGTTAATGGTTTAGATAGCTTTGCAAAATTTTCTATAAATCTACGATAATATCCAACCAATCCAAGGAATTGTTTAATTTCTTTAGGATTTCTTGGTTCTATAAAGTTCTTTACGGCTTTAATTTTATCTGGATTAGGACTAACGCCTTTATCCGTTATTATATGTCCTAGATATGCGACTTCCTTTCTTAAGAATTCACATTTTTCCGGTTGTAGTTTTAGATTATATTCACGTAGTTTAAGAAATATCTTATTCAATTTTTCTTGGTGATCTTCCAAGGAACTGGCATATATTACAATATCATCTAAGTAAACAAAGCAGTTTACTCCTTGTAATCCACTTAATACATTGTCCATTAATCTTTGGAAAGTGGCAGGTGCGTTTTTTAATCCAAATGGCATACGATCATATTCGTAATGTCCTGAAGGAACTGAGAAGGCTGTCTTTTGACTGTCTTCTTCTTTCATTTTAATTTGGCGAAACCCAGATGCTAAATCTAGTGTTGTAAAATATTTGCTTTTTCCGAGTTGATCGAGAATATCCGATATATTCGGTAGAGGATAAGCATCTCCGATTGTTATCTCGTTTAGCTTTCTGTAGTCTATCACTATTCTCCATTTCTTTTGTCCAGATGAGTCCAATTTCTTTGGAACTATCCATATAGGTGATGAATAAGGACTGTTAGAAGGTTTTATTATCCTTTGATTAAGCATTCTGCTTATTTGCTTATTGACTTCTTCTTTATGTATTTCCGGATATCGATACGTTTTCGTATGAATCGGATTATTATGGGAAGTAATGATTTGATGTTGCACTGCATTAGTAAAACTCAAATCATCTCCCTCTATGAAGAATAAATCGTCGTAATCCTTACATATTTCGTTTAAATATGTATTTTCTTCAGAGTTTAGGTGATTATTAGGAATTAAACTCTTGGTTTTGTTAACGCGTTCCGTTATTTTTGAATTTTTATTTAACACTTTAATTTTATTAATTTCGCTAGTCTTGTACTCAAACGGTATTAATTTCACTTTTAATTTGTGTATAGTAATTATTTTATCACTCGTATTTATTAATGATATTAAACACTTATTGTCTTGATCGACTTCTGTTAATACATTAGATACTTTCAAGTTCTCTCCTATATTAAGGTCCAGAATTAAACCTTCCTTAATTTCAGGGTTTATTACGTCTACTTTTAAGAATGTTTCAGACCTAGGCTTTATTTGATATAAGAACGTATTCTTCATTAGTGGCAATTCAATTTTGTCACTTATTTTCAGCATATTTGACTCGTAATTTATTTTACAGCGTTTATTTATGAAGAAATCGTTACCAATAATTCCATCAAAGTCGAGATTAATGTCTGTTATAACGTGAAACAATTGTTCAATATAATTTTCTTTAATTTTAAATTTTAAAATAAGAGTACCTTCCGTTTCTGATATAGTTTCAGATTTTTCAATGCCTTTTATTTGCAATTTGCCTATTCCCAATTTTAATTTAATATTATTATTTTTAAAATATGTTATGACGTCATTTTTTATAAGGGATATGGCAGCGCCTGTATCAATTAAGAATTTGCAGGTCTTAGCAATGTTCTTGAAGCATATTTTCAAACTTATATATGGTAAATTCCCAAAACGATTTTTATTAATTTCCACTTCATTTATTGAAGTATAATTATTATTTAAAATAATAGATTGGTCAGAGTACATGTCATTTTCGTTAAATGTCTTATGTTCATGCGGGGTGGAAAAAGCTAAAATATTTTTATTTGCTTCCTCACATGAATCAAAAAATTGTACATTATCATTTTTTATACCTAATCCTCCGTTGAAATGCACCACAACGGGGACTCTACGTTTTTTGATATTAGATTCACACTCATTTTTTTGTCTCTTAGATATTTCTCGCGTTTGGATGGATCTTTTTTGAAACAATTTTCTATTAGGTGACCTGATTTCTTACAATAATTGCAGAGCTTTTTATTTTTATTCTGGAAGTTAGGTTTTGGTATAAAATTGTTAATTCTTCTTGTATCATTATGCCTATTTTTATTACGATAACAATTATGCGATGTATGTCCCGTTTTTCCGCAAGTATTGCAGTTTGGTTTACTGCGAAATGATAAATGTCTTGTCTCTTCGAGAAGATTTGTTATCTCCTCCTCTTCCAGAGCTATCTTTAAAGCTTCTGTTAAATTTTTAGGACAACGAGCTCGTAAAAGGGTTGATATCCTTGAATTTACTCCAATGATAAATTGTGTTAGTGCGCTATGGTCTGCATAAGCGAACTTTCCCTTTAGTTCAGATTCATCTTCTGTACAATGACTTATAGTAGTTTTCAATTCTTTTGCACACATCTCTAGTCTAAGCATGTAAGATGCTACATTTTCGTTGTGCTTTTGTTTGCATTGTTGCATTTCAATGTACAAATGAGTTGGAGTTCTTGAATCTGAGAAGTTTTGCTTGAGGTATATTTTTAATTGTTCATAAGTATTAATTCTTTTCATAGAACATGCAACTTGAGCTTTGCCAGTTAGTTGAGACAGAATATACGAGAGCAATGTCGGTTGTTGAATTTCCGTGGCATATTCTAATGCTCGTTCGCAATTTTGCAAAAATGGTATAAGGTCTTCCCTATTTCCATCGAAGGGTTTAATAAATTTCATGAGATCAGAAATTGAACATATGAATGTTTGGTTTTCCTTCTTTTCAATACTCATTTTTGAGTTTTAGTGTGAATAAATATATAAAAAAAATATCAAATACAAAATTTACAAAGGTATATAAAAAAGATGAAATTTGATCTAACAACAATGTCGAATTAAAATCTGTACTTACAGGAACACAGAGAGGCTCATAGTGTCGTAAATCTTCCAATGTAGATTTTCTTGAGTAGAGGTGTACCTTCTCTAGTCAAAATCTTGTAGCAGGAGCAGCAGCAGCAGCAGATAGCAGCAGCAGTAGAAGCAACCAGCGACGGTTTTGAACAGCAAGCAGCAACGGCAAACACAGGTTCAGCAGATTCGTCTTAGAAGACTCGATTCTTGATTTCTCGGTGGCTGGAATCCAGAGTTGTTACCAGAGAGTTTGAAGAAAACGTCTGCGAAGTTGAAGTGTGTTTATCACGATGTTATCTCGATGTGATCTCGAAGCAATCCCACTTCTGACACCAATGTTACGTTCCCAATTATTCAGAAGAATAAAGAGAACGGTTGAAGATCAATCAGTACGAAGTTATTAAGTATATGGACGTCTCCTATACGAAGTTCCTTTCGAAGAATGATCCTCGTAGAGGGCTATCGGTAGATAGAACTCTGTTGTGAATAACTCGTCAGGTAGTTATTCGTTTTAGGGATGCAGTGATGACCAAAGGTAGCGATGATACTTGATTCAAAGTGAAAGATTGAAGTTTCAATGTAAAGATGTTTTATTGATTTCAAAACGAACACACAGTATAGTACAGTATTAACAGTAGTGAAGACAAAGTTATAAGACAGGGAACTGAAGGAGGTACCCGTATATATACCCGAAAGCAATGTCGTAACAGGATGTTCACACGGACATGTGGTTTTATATCTTATCAGGATGATGTTTTTTAGGGGGAGATACGTTTTAAAATAGTGACGCATTGGTCTAGAAATAGATTCTAAATAATTGGTATTTCCAGTGGTGTAACATTGTGCTCAATACTGAGCGACGTGGTTCTCTGCTATGTGTCTACTCGGCGTGCCACATGTTTCCGTCCTTCCCGTTACTGGGCCATGTTGAATGTAGAGCTTAAATTTTCCAGCTTGGTTGACACAACCAATGCTGGTAGATATTTCAAATAAACAACTGTATCAAGAAGAACTTTCGGAAATGCAAAATGATGATTCGATTACAAATTCATTTAATATAGAAGGAATAATGGCATGGATGTGCAAAGAAACTAACACAAAATATCCTAATATTACTTTGCATGCCAGAAATTTATTATTACCCTTTCCATCATCTTATTTGGTGGAATGTGGTTTTAGCGCCATAAGCGATTTACTCATTAAAAAAAGAAATGGATTGGATATAACTATTAGAGGGGACCTAAGACTGAAATTAACTAAGTTGGATCTAGACATAAAATGTATTTGTAGCAAGCGTAACAGAATTTTAAAATTTGATAATGGATTCGGCGTCTAGATGTGTATGTGTGTTTTGTACTAAATTTCGATTGTCACTTGTGTTTTTTTATTGTTTAACTTTTTATTTTATTTTACTTAATTACATTTCAATTGTCATTCGTGTTTTGTAATAATTTCAGTTATAATATATATTTTTTAAATTTACCTACTGTTTAATTAAAAAAGAGGCCGGTGGGGCATATGACTTTTGAAAAGACTACGGTGGGGCATGGCATAAAGAAGGCTGGGAAACACTGGCTTAAAGAGAATATTGTTAACTCGTTTATTTGTCCATCCATCTAATTGGATACCTACCTCTAGCTTGCCTTCCCTCAACTATCCTAGTGATCACCAACTTCTACAGACTTGCATATTTTTTACTAGTAATATGCCCAAAATACGTTAGTACAGGCGGCCCTCGACTTTCGGATGGACTGTGATCTTTGAGTAGATATCAAGATTATTAATTCAATAATAAATTACAGCTCTACTATCTAACGGACTGTGATCTTTGAGTAGATATCAAGATTATTAATTCAATAATAAATTACAGCCCTACTATCTAACGGACTGTGATCTTTGAGTAGATATTAAGATTATTAATTCAATAATAAATAACAGGCCTACTATCTAACGGACTGTGATCTTTGAGTAGATATCAAGATTATTAATTCAATAATAAATTACAGCCCTACTATCTAACGGGCTGTGATCTTTGAGTAGATATCAAGATTATTCATTCCATAAATGAGACGATGAAAGGCCTATTAGGTTAGTAGAAAAAAAATTGAGGGATATCTCAATAGCCGCGTACTCAAATTATCTCATTCTTTATGCTACTATTTGTTTATTTATGAGTTCAGTTCGGGCAAGAAAATATTTTTAACTTTTTTCAGAGGGAAAATGTTGTCTATCGCGGGTGTCTCGTTATAAAGCTTTGATGGTTGAAGCATATATTATACAAAGTTATAACATTGTGAAACCGTCAGCTATTGTGCCGGTAGAGCGCTCAAGTATTTCAACAAAATGAAAAATAACTCTAAACTACGTAGTTAAACCGTAATAATAAACATTTCAAACTATTTCCAATAAACCTTTTTAATTTAAAATTTATAAAATCGCTTGTCAATATTATAAATGTAAATGCGAGTATATACTTTTTCTTACTTTTTGTACATTCTATTTGCATGGTTGGAGAGTCGACAACGAATCGTTTGACCCGCGGTATGCTATGAGCTTCCGTGTGTTCAAAAGGTTTAAGCGTGTAAAGTTGCGTCATATGGTACGAAGAATGTCCAAGGTGCTTGTAATAAACTCCTCATATATTGCGATGATACTGGTATATTCAGTAACCTCACATAAATAACGACGAATAAAGCTTGAAACATATTTTTGCATTAAAATTGAATGTATTTGATGTAACACATATGAATGAATACAAGTGAATAATGGATTCGATTGTAGATCTTGATATGGTGAACTGTTGGAGATAAATTTAATTTTGAAAATAATTGATTGTTATGTATTCTAATATGGATTACAACAAATTTAAAATCTAGATCTTTTGTCATCATCATCATCATTGTCAACCAGGGTCGATCCACTGCTGGATGAAGGTCTCCCCAAGTTGACTCCAAACAGTTCGGTCCTTTGCTAGTCTATGCCACGTGATGCTGCCATGCTTCTTGATTTCGTCCATCCAGCGTACCTTCGGTCTTCTTCTAGGCCTCTTTATGCCTCTTGGGTACCATTGGATTATTTCGGATGTCCATCGGGAGTCTAACATTCTGGCTACGTGTCCAGCCCATTGCCACTTCATTCTTTTGCACACCTTTATAACGTCTTCTACCTTTGTTATATTGCGAATCCAGGTGTTTCGTTTACGGTCTCTTTTAGTATATCCCAACATGCATCTCTCCATGCCCCTTTGTGCAGTCTGGAGCTTTTGTGTGTTCTTTACTGTGAGCGTCCATGTCTCGCAGCCATACGTAAGTACTGGAAGAATGCACTGGTTGTAGACCCTTCGCTTCAAGGATATTGGGAGATTCTTTTTGAAGATGTTGTTCAAACGTCCAAATGAGCTCCACGCCAGTTTTGTCCTTCGTGCTATCTCCTCCGATATGCCACCTACGAAGGAAATAAGTTGGCCCAGATACACATATTCCTGGACAAGTTCTAGCGGCTTTCCATCTACGTTTATTGGTTTTGGGGTATCAAAGCCGCTCATCATATATTTGGTTTTTGAAATATTAATTTTTAAACCAACTCCTTTGCTGACCTCTGCCAATTCTTGCAGTTGGTGCTGAAGATCATTCGGGTTTTGTGAGAATATAACGATATCGTCTGCAAATCTCAAATTTTGATCTTTTGTAGAATGTATTTAATGGTTAATTCCAGAACTATTATTATAATACTATACAAGCCCATGCTATATGTTCATTTAACCCTTCCTGTCCTGTGATGTGTAACTAGTACACATTGCTTCTATAAACTTTAATATATCTATAAATATAATACATACTGGATTCAGATTTTAGGTATTCCTCTGTAATACGTTTAGGCATTGATTGAAAAAAATAATATTAATTATAATTAACACTTATCGGCCACATTAGATATATTTTGTGACAGTCGGGAATAAATTAACCAATACAATCAAACGTGTGCCAACGTAGTATGAATATACTACGTTGGCACACTCTCACTCTACTTTGGTATATGGGAACGCAAGAAATAGAATATCAGTTCGCTCACTTCTCTCGCTTGCTCGCGGGCATCCATTTGAGGTAGTCTCTTCGCCCGTTTTGTGAACGTCGGCCGATGTTTTTTTTTTCATGTTTTCAGCAATTAAAATTCAATTATTATCACTTTTGACTTCAAATTTAATTAATTTAAGCGATTAGCTATGAATATTCCTATTTTTCCGATTTTAAATCGCTCATTTTTATGTGTGTATTGATGTGCATTGAATACACGGCACCGGAACGTTTGATTGCGGATTTTTTGAGCACAGGAAGGGAAAGGTTAATATCTCAAAATATATTATATTTTAAATAATGGTGTTTTTTTTCTTCATTTTAATATATGTTAATTAATATGAAGTACACGTCCAAATGTATATCATTTTATATTTTTCTTATTTAACCATACAATTTTAAGATATGTTGTTTATATATGGAACACTTAGCAACAGTGGTGTGTATAAACTATTATGTGCTGACTGTAATAATTTCTGTATAGGAAAGACAGGAAGATCTTTTCAAAAGAGATTTCGTGAACACAAATCCGCCTTAACAAATCCTCTAATTTATTCTGAAATGGCTAATCATTGTCACCGTGAAAATCATACTTTTTCTATCGATGATGCCCAATTCTTACATATCAGTAGTAACGGAAATAAATTGGATATATTAGAGGCCCTAGAAATTTCTAAGTCAGTACATCGATCCGAACATCTGGTAAACAGTTATATCCCAAAAATCTCTCCGCTCTTGGCCGAAATTATCCCATGCCTCCCTTACCCATCAGCCCCCAACCGTTGAAGCGTGTATATCGGTACCAGTTCGAATATAATTTAGTATTGTTTGTGCTCCCCTGATGATGAGGTGAAAGCCTTGAAACCGGTAGGGTTATACCGTTACAAAAAAATGGAATAAACAGTGTTTGATAAAAATAAATTATAAATTGCAAGATAATCTCCTTTGCCTTGTTGGTAATACATTTGTCTTCCGACCCGGAAGTTGTGGGTTCCATTCCCGCTTGTAACCACTTTTTAAAAAAGCGAATCAATCTGGATTTCCCCTCAGTCCTCTATAACCTACGAGTATTTCTGTTTCGTAAAAGGAGTTTGCCACATGCCAGTTAACCAGTGAAATTGTACTGCACACAAAGAAAGGGTAACACAATATAATCAACATGTCTATAGATTTAGAAAGGGTAACACAATATAATCAACATATCTATAGATTTAGAAAGGGTAACACAATATAATCAACATATCTATAGATTTAGAAAGGGTAACACAATATAATCAACATATCTACAGATTTAGAAAGGATAACACAATATAATCAACATATCTATAGATTTAGAAAAAATGTGATTATTACGAGTAAGATGAAAACAATTTCATATTTGTGGTACAAGATTATATTCCATTCAAGAATGTTTAGTAAACACATTGAATCTTCTTCTGTTGATGGCATATGAAGTTTCCCTGACAATGGTGGTCATGGCCTAGCCTGAAAATAGTGGGATTTATTCTTCGAGTTTCATAACCATTTAAGGGAACACACGCGATTAAGTTTATTTACATCGCCTTGATGAGAAATAAACTAGAATACGATTCTAGTATATGGACTCCCCATTATACAGTCCGTTCCGATGTATTGGAGAGAGTCCAACATAGGTGTTTGCACCACATCAATTTTAAAGTAGTTCTGAATATAAATGATGTAAATTATAATTTGTTATTATGTAACCTTAAATTAATAAGTATCTCTGATCGGCGAATATTAGCGGACTCGGTTGTACTTTTCAAAGTCGTAAATGGAATGATCGATTGTCCGAAACTCTTGGAATTGATTAGCATTCGAGTTCCGACAATAATTACCAGGCAGTACTTAAAATTTCTATGTGAAAATTATACAACAAATTATTTTGCAAATTCTCCCATACCTAGATGGCACAGGATCGGAAATGAGTACGCTACAGTCTCGGATGTATTTCAAGTTAGTTTGCTGACCTATAAGGATTGCCTGAAAAGGCACTTCCGAATATCCGAGTTTGAAATGAGATCCTTCGTGTCTTTCGAGAACTTTTGAAGATCTTTTTTGAACTGCTTTTTAAATTATTATTGTGTTTTTTACTATTTTTGTGATTGTTTTCCCCGTGATTTTTGAGGATTTGTGAAGTTGTACCTGTCTGATTCTGTCTTTTGCATTTTGTTTTTCAATGATTTGTCTATATTTTATGTATTTTTTGCACAGTGCGGGCTGCGCGCCTATGAACGGCCCCGTATTGTGTTGGTAACGTGTGAATTTACAATTTGATACCTGTTTCATTTTTAAATATTTTTGTTGTAATTATGTAATTTTTTTTTAAATAATCTATCAAACTTAATGTATTGAGCACTCACTACAGGCGCTTTTATATTTTTTGCTATTTATGTTATAAGTTACATTGTACCGTTACTTATAAATGAATATATCTATCTTTGGCCAGATAAGTCAGCTCCCTAACACTACTGCTATCGATCGATCAGATTATACTGTAAGCAATGAAAGCGTTATACAATCCAGTACAATTTTTCAAAAAAAAAAAACAAACACTTGAGTAATTTAAAACTCTACTTTTTGTTTAAAATTAAGACAAAATGTATTTTTCCTTTCACCCGTCTCATATTTTGTTTTTAAATTCACATTTACTTGACTTAATAAAATGCGACAAAAAACGTAAGCCGATCCCTGAGTGTTTCAGTCCCAATTCCTAAAGTGAGAATTCTAAAAGCCTCCCGTATCCTGTTTCAGGTGTTCATCAAGTCAGAGCTGAAGGTGGGGGTGATCTACGTGAAGGAAGGGCAGTACACGGAGGAGGAGATCCTGGACAACAACGACAACTCGCCGCTTTTCGAGGAGTTCTTACAGGTCCTCGGGGACAAAGTCAGGTTGAGAGGTTAGTTTAGATATCCTTAATTTCTGAGTTATTATTTTTGAAACTTTGGTAAATGATCCGTTGCTAGAGCACTGTCATTTGTGCTTAATTCATCATCATCATCTCCGTGACACTGATATTTCAACTAGGGGTTTCCGATTCGGATAAGTTTTTCCACTTTAGCTAATGGTGGTGTCTTAAGTATGAAAAACAGTGTTTTAATAAAGAAATTTATAATGTTTTTAAACATCCACAGAAATAACACCTTTATTATAAGTTACATATATAAAAAATATGAATTTGTTTAGTGTGTTGTTTAATTAACAAGAAGAAATATTCGTTTTACATGTTGACAAACTAATTTTTTATTTTTAACGACCGCGAAATTCACAAAAAACCGCAGTAAATTAAAAAAAAATTAAATCAAAAACGTAGTCAAATAAACTTAAAAACACGTCATATAACAAAAATGGAAATCAACAACATTGAAAAAACGTCAAAATTTTAAATATCACAGAATTAAGCATAGCTCCAATGCAGACAAGGGCAATACCATAAATAATCATTTATTCGTATTAAATCAATCTTCTTTATTGATGTTCTCAAAATAAGAAAATTTCCCCAAGTTCTACTTTTACAAGGAGCGAAACACAAATGTTGATACTTGGGCGTTTATTCAGTCGGCTTAAGCCCTTTATCTCATTTCGATGAACATTACATTTGAGCTGAATAATATTTTTGGAAATTCATATTTTTTAAATATTATATAAGCTCATCGGCTTACTTTCAAAATGTATGTATGCCGTTTTGGAATACCGAATGTTACAATATAATCCTTATTGATTGTGACAAGGCTGTTACGATGGGAGGGGATGGGGATGGGGGAACGTCGGGGAACATCGGAGAATTCGGAAGAATATTGGGGAAATTGGGCGAATTCAATTTAATGAAAGCGTATTTTTATTGATGGAAACGCTGGATTAAATTCCATATATTTATTTTGCCTGCTTAAATCATATTTTATGGTAAGGTTTTGTGTAAAATTATTGCTTTTACTAACGCTAAATGATGACCAGGTTCATATCCTACGCAGATTATTTTTTACTCCATGGTTCCGCGATCGTTACTCGATGCTGAATTAGTTTTGGACGTCCCTGTCCATTTTGTTCATATTTTGTAAACTTTCTAGCTGGTCAAAAGAATTTTCGTGTAATTAACTCTTAGATTTAATAACATCGAATCACTCAATCAAGAGGGAATACTGAAAACCTTTTATGATAGGAGAATATGCTTGGAAAAATGTATGGACGTGATACAAGTGAAAGGTATGTAGGTAGAGATCTGTTCCCTTTCCCTACTCCAATTCTTTTTGCTTCGTATATATCAATATATCTAAATTAACTATGTAAACAATATGAAGAGCGTGGTTGGGAGACAACATTGTCTTTGGCCCCAAAAAAGGCGCCTTCGGGTTAACACTGGTCTAGGCACGTATCTCATAGAAGTCAAGCGTCTTATCAACTATCATAGACCAACCACGGAAGTTGTTTCCATTAAATCAATGGAAAATTGTGGCTGTAGTATTAAATTTCATAAATGGACGGAGAAAAAACATTAAAAGGTTTTGAGAAGTAAACGGACTAAAATACGAAAATGATAAATATATATTTTTATCACCTTAAACAAATTCTTTTTATTAAATATATAAAAATATCACAAACAAACATTTTTATTGTAATCATAAAAATATCACCCTAAACGAACTTTTCCTTTTGAATATATAAAAATATCACTTTAAACAAACTTTTTTTTGTATTTATAAAAATATCACCTAAAACAAACTTTTTTAGTTGAATATATAAAAATATCCCCATAAACAAACTTTTTTTGCATTTATAAAAATATCACAAACACACCTTTTTTATTGTATTTATAAAAATATCACCATAAACAAATTTATTTTATTGAATATATAAAAATTACACTTTAAGCACACTTTTTTATTGTATTTATAAAAACATCACCTTAAACAAACTTTTTTTCATGAAATAAATAAAAATATCACCTATAACAAACTTTTTTTATTGAATATATAAAAATATCACCTCAAATATATTTTTTATTGAATTCATTAAAAAGTCATTTTATGGTACGTTTTTGAAATAAATGCGTTGGAAATTAGCCCTCTGTATATAACTTGAACAAGGGTGTCTTAAAGCTATTTGGTGAGACTTTATCAGACCAATTGTTTATCCATTTATTTAGGCTAACAAGTAAGTTTAAACTAATTTTAACCCAATGAACACGTAACATAACATACACATACTCGTATCTCGTTTTACACCCGAGAACTTACGCATAGTTATTTTTTTATTCACCAATACTTTAATTATCCAAAATACACAGATAAAAGTCCGGCTGCTCTCGGCTTCCGTAATGATTTTATACATTTCAGTTAAAATTTAACCTGAAGAAGTTATTATGCCTTTTCACTATTTTAATTTTTGAAGCCGAAAGTCATCGCAACTTCTCGTAAAGTAATTATGGACCTCCTTATTATCAATCAAGAACGAAGAGATCCAGGAAGAGAAAGGAAGTCGCCTCTATGTAGAATCACACATACCCATCGTTCACAAAGTATAAAAGAACCACTTCATTTACGATTCCTAGTGGATAATAAAGAAGGCTGCAATGGATTGCCCATTATTGAGATCAAGCGAGAGTATTCAAAATATGTATATGATGGTCAATTTGTCAACAATACAAATGTAACCACCTCCGTAGCCTAGTTTTCAGGTTCACAAAGGTTTCGGATTCAACTCCTCATCGTATCAATAAAATAAATAAATAAATGGTTTCCAATCTGGTAAAAAGTTCTTTTCAGGTACTAAAACTCGTATTTGTATCAGAGGAGTAGAGTAGAGTGTCTTCACTCGCGTTAGAACAATGAGAAGCCGTGAGTTTCGAGCCTACTCCAGTGACTCTCAGTCCGAAAGCTCGGTTACTGGGGCCGACGTTAGAACAATGAGAAGCCGTGAGTTTTGAGCCTACTCCAGTGACTCTTAGTCCGAAAGCTCGGTTACTGGGGCCGACGTTAGAACAATGAGAAGCCGTGAGTTTCGAGCCTACTCCAGTGACTCTTAGTCCGAAAGCTCGGTTACTGGGGCCGACGTTAGAACAATGAGAAGCCGTGAGTTTCAAGCCTACTCGAGTGACTCTTGGTCCGAAAGCTCGGTTACTGGGGCCGACGTTAGAACAATGAGAAGCCGTGAGTTTCGAGCCTACTCCAGTGACTCTCAGTCCGAAAGCTCGGTTACTGGGGCCGACGTTAGAACAATGAGAAGTCGTGAGTTTCGAGCCTACTCCAGTGACTCTCAGTCCGAAAGCTCGGTCACTGGGGCTGACGTTAGAACAATGAGAAGTCGTGAGTTTCGAGCCTACTCCAGTGACTCTTAGTCCGAAAGCTCGGTTACTGGAGCCGACGACAATATACGACGTTATGAGGTGAGCCTTTTGTTTGCTTTTCTCTTAAACGTATTTCTTTTCCGTAGTCTTTAAATGTTTATGAAATTTCAGGATATATGTTATATTACATTAATATGCTATGTTGCTATAAATAAACATATTTTTTATAATGTTTCCTGGTCACGCTCTTCAATGTGTTGACTCACCAATTAAGATATGACTTGACGAGAAATTATGAGAACGTATGAGAAAAAATAACAATTATGTTATAATAATAATAAATGGACAATATATAAAGCGCCATTTAGAGTGTGTATTCGCCTCAAGAGCGCCTTAATTCGGGACTTGGACCACTTATTGACATTTAAAATATTACATTATAAATATATATAATTTAAGTTTAAAATTGGAAGGAAGTGACTGGCCATTATATTAAGTGCTGTCCCGCATGTGCATACGTTAAAAAAAAATATTTGGTAAGAAAACTGCAAAAAAATATTTTTTTGTAGATCAATAATAGTAACCCATTTAGCTTTATGTATTTTAGGTCAGATTTTATTGTATAGTGTCCATATAAATTTTAATCAAATCTCCCAAAAGGATTGTCTTCAAGTGTTGTTCATCCTAAAGCTATCGAAATATTATGATTTTTAACTCATATACATTATGAAATTCTCTCATGAGCTTTCACTCAAACAACTTAGCGTACAAACCTCGTATAATAATATTAGGCCCCTGATTTCATCATTGCATTTACCCGGCTCGGCAATAATGCGCTCTTGCGCCCTGCACGTCATGTTTAGCTTCCCAAGACCTCGGAGCCATATCTAGCGTCGCATTTCTAAACACATTATTCTTGTGCAAACCCTCCTACCCAGGAATCTCGGTGGAAATTGCATTTCCGTTGGTTACACAAGCTATTGCATTAGCCTGTTACATTCCTCTACTGCCTGCAGGACTATTGCATTAGCCTGTTACATTTCTCTACTGCCTGCAGGCCTTTCCGTCCGTATCTAATTATTTTATTTCAACGTATTTTAAATTAAGATTCAGTGACATGATATTATACCGACAATAAGATCACACATATAAAAAAAACTGTGCGTTGTATAAACTTTCATGTCACCTAGAAGCTATAAATAAATATTTTAAGGTGGTTTTAATGCTCTAGAAAAACAAAAAAACTGTTATCACAAAGGTTTCGGATTTTACTTTGTGGAACTCCATATTGGAAAATTTATAATTACTCACTTTTTATGCCACCAATTACATTAATCCTCGAGGCACGTGTTTCTAATTTCTAATTTCTACGTCGAGGCTGTCTAGAATCTCGAGATTATAAGTTGGAAAAACCTTAGAATATTTCAAAATTAACAAAAGCTTCTTTACAATTCGCATTTCTTTGATATATTTCTGCGGCTTTCTTACCAAATGAACATATGCAATTGCGAGAAAGAATCTAATCTAATGACCGCAGCAACTACCTTTCTTTCCTTACACTTAACTTATATTTATCTATTTTGTAATATTTTAACCTGTCAATAATACTTGGTTCGAGTCCCGAGTTGGAGCGTCAATGAGAAGAGTTCACTCTCTAAATGAGAAGAGTTCACTCTCTAAATGAGAAGAGTTCGCTCTCTAAATAGTCCTGTATTATTGTCCTTTTAATATTATTATAATTAATATTATTTTTGGACTTACTTCGCACTTATTAGAGCTGGAATTCAAAGAGATTTGCTGTCTAATATCAAAAATCATAAGGTGCCATATTAAGATTGTTTTATGTTGTGAGAAATATAGTTTCTTGCAATTCATCAGCAAGACGAATAGTCAGGGTCAAAGATATGTTGTAAGAAGACAAATGTCATAACTTTGCAACATCTGGAACTGGACTATGGAGCGTTTAGGAGCTGATTATTCGAGTTCAATTTGGATAACCATTTGCTCTAGTGAACGCCAACATCTTATGGTACGAAAAAAAAACAGCCCCGTTTTGCAGCTAAAAGATATATTAAGAATGCTGACACTTACATACTCGTATATGACTAATTGAGAGAAATTGAAAAAAATTCCAACGTTATAATTCTTCTGAAAAAATTCAGAATCAATATTTTCTGTGTAGTCTTTTTAAGGGAGCAGCATCATAGAAAGTCATCTCAGTATACGCATGCCTGCTTGACTCTACCCGGCGATTAGGGAGTGTGAATAGAGAAGGTGTGAAAAAGGAATGAATCGGCCTACTTGAAGTTATTGTCCTCCCATTAACTTCTTAGCCAGACAATTCATCTGAGTTATTATTAAAGAAGCGTTTAGGAAGGTAAATTCGTTTGATAATGAACGCACCCTAACCATTGTAATCCTAATCTATTTCTTAATGTTTATAATTACAACCGTAATTATAAACATTAGCCAGGGCTAGTTGCTAGAACATTTAAATACTGACCCGAGGATTTCGGACTCTATCCCAGATGGAACAAAAATGTTAGGTCGTTAGTTTTTGGCATTAGGTTAACACTATCCTGGTTAGTTTAAAGATTTGCAATATAAAATATTTTATCTTTTGTATTTGTTGTTTGGTATGCATGTTCGTCCTTCATTTTTATATTTATGATTCATGTTGATGTTTATAATTTTTTTCGACAAGTTGTATTTATATTCCTACTAATTCAAAAGTTTAAGTTGAGTATAAATTTTGTAACCTCTTTTAATGGTCGGTAAAAGAACGCCCATTGTAATAAAATAATATAAAAATAAATTGAAATATATCCATTTGCCATAAAAAATACGGCACCAAAAACAATCCGAATCAATTAAGGCGTAAATAATTGTCAGGTATATTTAAGAACAGTTTGTTTATATAAAACATAAACGTCATTTTAAAGTCGTACTTGACATCGCCTTTAGATACAGGCAGGCATAGGGAGGCAAGGGCAGGCGTGGGCATACAAGGGCAATGCTGTTATTATTAGCTTAAAAGGCAATATTATAAATGTTATATCTCGAATCGAATATCTCAATTATCCGTATCGAAGGAATTTCAGAAAAGCTTTTACATTTTCAATATGTATCTGACGGTTATTTTCGTAAAAGTTAATTCCGTAAAGCAGCAGGTACTCATAAGTATTTGAGTTCCTGACGAAGTTTCTCTACCTTTCTGGGAACTGAAGAGCGATCAAAGAAGATTTAAATGTTTGTAACGTTGAAGAATTCCAAGAGTTGAACTTGTTCCAGCCGCTTAGTTAGTCGGGCAGACCGAGCTCTCTTAGTTATTATAATTATACTTATACTTGGTACAGAACAAAGGAAAACTTATTTATTCATTTATTTTTATTCTTTTGTGTCCATTGTTATATTTATTTATTTATTTATTTGATTCACTACGCAATCATGTATTTTATTAAAACAAGAACACGCAAGATATGTTAATTTAAAAACTTAAAATTATTGACATTATTATATAAAAATTATCTTAATTTAAAATGAAGATACAATAGAACTTTAGAAATAATGTAATAATTAGAAAGTTATTGTCTGAATTGATTTATAAAGTGTGTAACATATGTGTTTTTTTTTTTTTCAATAAAGTAATCTATAATTCAAACATTTACTTAAGGTTATATCTACCATATATGCAAATGTATGTCTTAAGAAATGATCTAATTACTATCAAGCACTTGACACATACGTGTACACTTCTCTCCACCACACTCAAGACGAATGGATTTCTTCCACACTCAAACATTTACTTAAGGTTATATCTACCATATATGCAAATGTATGTCTTAAGAAATGATCTAATTACTATCAAGCACTTGACACATACGTGTACACTTCTCTCCACCACACTCAAGACGAATGGATTCCTTCCACACTCAAACATTTACTTAAGGTTATATCTACCATATATGCAAATGTATGTCTTAAGAAATGATCTAATTACTATCAAGCACTTGACACATACGTGTACACTTCTCTCCACCACACTCAAGACGAATGGATTCCTTCCACACTCAAACATTTACTTAAGGTTATATCTACCATATTTGCAAATGTATGTCTTAAGAAATGATCTAATTACTATCAAGCACTTGACACATACGTGTACACTTCTCTCCACCACACTCAAGACGAATGGATTCCTTCCACACTCAAATCAAATATCGGGGGATCTACGAGTGTTTTTTTGCAGTTCATATTTCTTCCCTTCGTAAATTTTCGGCGGTTATTTTTAAAAAACATATGTAGATACGGAGAAGTCCCAATCTAATGGCCGCGGTAACCACTTACCCATCCTTACTACACTCAATTATTTTTTTTGTAGCTCTGAGAATGAAAAGAGATTCGAAAAAAATCCGTTTACGTGTTTTTTTTTTTTTTAAAACACAAATTCGTTGTTTGTATTTTACTTCAATAAGCACAAATTGTGCACCTACAGGATTAATTACTTTGTTTAAAAAAGGGATAACTAGGTGTTTTTTTTCCAATTCCCTTCTTTTAGAGAACGGGGCCAACGAACAATATTGTCTGCCACCCAAGTAAAAATGATGTTTCGGGCTTTGAACCAGTGGAGTGGGCACGGAGCGTCAATGCAATTTTTATTTTTGTTTTATCTGTACCATCGTTAGTCCTGTGACACCTGTATTTGTCTCTTATATTGCCTTGCCTTTGGTAACAATGACCAAGTTTATTACTAGAATTTTTGTAATAACACTTTCGTTGTATACAGTATAATTTGGTAGACTTTTGCTATGTGGTAATCCTTTCCAACTAACCGAAGAGACGGTTGAGATGCCTGAGGTGAAAAACAGACTGGAATCCTTTTTAAAATAAATCTGGGATCCAATGGAAATCGAACCCGCAACCTCCGAGCTAGCAGAGAGACGTCTTAATAATAAGGCCACAGAAGTCTCCATTGTACGTGGTCAACGTTTCCTAATCTAATTTAACGTCAAAAATACATTGTTAATCAAATAAAAAAACGTGTATTGAAGACTATTTATTACAATCTTATTTGGTTGCATTTCATCATTTTTCAATATAACTTATTAAGATACAGGACTAACTTTCGCTACTTATTTTCAAATTTAGCAAGGAATTGTTAACTGCAATATTTATTACCGCAGAGTTAAAACAAGTTAAGTTTAGAATAAAACGTCAAATATCCCGCTAGTTTAAACTAACTTTAAAAAACTTTAACTAGATTTATAATTATAACCGTGATTATAAGATATACTTCACAACTTAAAGTTTGAAGTGAAACAAATAAGTTTTCCTTTAGTCAAGTTGAAGCAGTGAGTAGGAATGGGAATGGGAATGGGAATGGGAATGGTAATAGCTCCGTATGGATTGATTGCACCGAAGGTATAGTTACGAATATAATAGCAATATGCACAGCACACGTACGAATATGGTATGATAAAGCAGAATCTTTCTTAGAGCCGGAGTTCTATAATACGTCGATATTATTTCTCTTTTAACTTGGCAACTTACTGTGACTTTGCACAAATATAATATTCTTGGTTAACTTTTATGTTAACTTCAAAAGTGCTAATTTAAAAAAAAATGTTCGCGCTCTTAATGAAACTTGGTTACAGTATTTTCTATCAAATCGACAAGAGATCTTCCAATGATTTTCAATCCATATTTTCTTCCACACTCAAACGTTATCTTGAAACACCTCTCCATATCATACGTTATCTTGAAACACCTCTCCATATCAAACGTTATCTTGAAACACCTCTCCATATGCAAACATATCATCATACCATATGAATTTTGGGATATGTAGAGAAAACATATCTACTCTTTCTTATCCGCACAAATAGCCATTGTCTGATCCACTTTCACATAGCTCATCATACGTACACTTCTGTTTTCTTAAACCGCTTACTCGTACCTTTCCCTCAGTTAAAATTTCTCATTTCGTCATACATACTATTGAAGTGGGGTCGCTTGGGTTTTCCCTACTTTGGATGGAGTGGTGTACTCTTATAGGATCAGATGTGGAATGTGCCACACTGCGTATGATATGCACGAGTCAGTGCAGAGAAATCCTGACCATGGACCGCCTCATACACAGCAGTCCACTGCTGGCTTTCCCTAGAGGCGTGCAGGAGATGCTCAAACTAACAACAGAAGCTGTGACCTAGTTGAAGAGGGCACACTGCGTGCAAGGAGGGACAAACGTAGGAAAAAGGAGTATCATTTTGGAAGATTTTATAATTGTTTTACTAGTAAATACAGTTCTAAGTACACCGCTGATTGTTCGTATTACGCCTTTCGTTAAATCCTTTTAAACAATTGGGTTTCAGCAGGAATCGTACCTGCAACCCCCGGATTAAGAGACAAGCGTTTTACTAACTAGATCACAGAGGATTGTTTCATATTGCAATAGACTTTTCCATATCTTTGTTTTTTTGCTTCATCTCAAAAATCAATTTCTATAATAACCATCTGAATGTATTTATGTGCACATTTTGATAAACTTAAAACCCCATCAAAAGAACTATTCAAAATTTGCACGTTTCAAACAATCATCAACCGTCGTATTTTGTCTCATTGACTAAAAAATTGTTTTATTCAGAGCAATCGACACTTTTTAACGAAGTCGAAATAAATCAAGGAATTTTCTTTTTTCTTCCAGGTTTCGACAAGTACAAGGGTGGCCTAGACACGGTGCACGACCTAACCGGACTATACTCCGTCTACACCAGCTGGAGGTCTATTGAGATCATGTTCCACGTGAGCACGCAGCTCCCCTACGAAAGACACGACCCTCAGAAGCTGCAGCGGAAGAGGCACATCGGCAATGACATCGTCTGCGTGGTCTTCCTGGAAGCTGACAACACCGGCTTCTCGCCTGCCTGCATCAAGAGCCATTTCTTACACACCTTTATATTAGGTAAGCTTTTTTATTTTATTTGTTGTATATGTATGCAGTCATCAAGTTTTATTATTATACATACATAACTGTTTATAATAATAAAAAGACAATTATGTAGCGCCGGCTAGAGAGCAAACTCTTCTCAAAGATTGCATGTATTTTATTACTTTAAAAGGAGGGTTTATAGGGGTTGTATTTTATAATAAAATAATTATACACTCCACTTAAAGTTTAATGCGTTACAATCATAGATCGGAAAAATACACACATACTCTACCCTCCACTTAAAGTCTAACGTGTTACAATAACATATCGGAAAACTACAATAACATATCGGATTTATTTTTATTTTATCTTCACTCTTTAAGTTTTTTAAGTCTGCTCATGAAAGTGCTCAATTTAATGACCGAACCATCGCCTTCCTATCCCGACAATTAACTTATTTTAATTAATGTCACCTGTTTAATCCTTTAAAAATAATTGGTTCGATTCCAGGGAGATTGAGAGCGCTGTTGATGTGAGTCTAGTCTCTGAATGGCGTTCAATAAATTGTTATTTTAATAGTATTAGAAGAAGATTGCCAGTTACCTTTCCATATTTAAAACAGGGTTTGTACGGGTCAGCTGCTTGTTCAGCTCCAGCAGTGCAAAGCACAGAATTCTAGTATCCTTGAGATACTTGTAAGCGCGCTTGCTTGGCGCAAGGATTCTATGTGTTAGTAATAATCACTTAGACTGGATTAAAATTAAGACTTTTTATTTTTATATTTGTCTTGTGCTGAGTAGTTGTAAAATATAAATTCTTTGAGGTTTTTTTTTGGAGGGGCAGGTGTTTAAATACAAATGGACAAAAAAACTTAAATCCCTTGACAGAGCATATAAAGTTTTCTTCGTTAATTTTTTAATAAAACCATACAACTTTCTTCTATTTTTAACCACGATTTGACATTTTATTTGGAGATCCCTTATGTAGTAGAAGGAGTGATGATCCCTCGTGTAGTCGAGGGATTGTTAATGATAATGATGGTCACGAACCCTAAAATTGACGGGAATAAAAAAAAACACGAAAACAACAGTTTTCCCTTGATTAACCACAAATTGAAAAATAAATCATTAAACTTCTTTGTTTTCCGTTAATATTGTGTTGCTATGCCCCGATGTTTAAGACGCGTAATTTATAACTCCTAAAGGTAAGGGCAATATTTCTTGAGAAAAAAATGACAACCTGTCACTTGATGACATTCTCATTTTATATTTTAGCTCAGAATAAAAAGCTTGGTCGGGTAGAATTATTTTGGATGAAGAATTAGTTTTAATTTTTCATACTATAAAGAAGAAAAAGTAAGTAATAACGAAACGACAATTTGGAAGATTACTTAAATTCGTGACATCCATGGCGCAGATGGTAAAATGCTTGTCTACTATAATACTCGTATTTGAGTGGTTCTAGGTTCGATTCTCGATACTCACTCAATATTGCAGTTTATTTTTATTCGTGTACATGGTTACGCCGAGGAAACTATTCAAATGAATGTCATTTTGAAAGAAAGAAACATGGAAAATCAGAGACAATATGTGTATGAGACAATGTATGGGTGTAGAAGAGGTGGGGGATGGATTTTCAGGATAGGGAAATCGGGTGCGCTATCCTCTCTACCTACCCAGACAGGTTAAAAGCAAGATGGTATGTTTGAATAAAAATATTCGGAAAGTAATTTACGTTTATTTATTTAAAAAATACCAGCATAGTTACAACATTTACTTATATCGACTTAAAAGTTCAACTTTTTCCTATTGTTCTACATAGTCTCCAGCCAGTTTATGATACTTGGAGCATTCAATTAGCTTTTCAATTCTGCTGCGTGTGATTTAAGCCACCCCTTCATGCTGGACTGCATCTACGCATCGTTGTCAAAGCGCTGTGATGTAAGCAACTTCTTCATGTTCTTGAGTATATGATAATCAGTTGGTGCCAAATCCAGACTGTATGGAGGCTAATCAAACACTTTCCACTTGAATTGTCGCCGCAAAGTTCGAGTACGCTCGGTAGTGTGCGGGCGGGCATTTTCATGCAATAAAATGACATAAGAGCTCAACATGTTGGTTTTGAATGACGCTTCTTAGTTATTTTAATGTCTCACAATCAATTTTCAAACTGATTGTGTTACTATGTTTCATTAAATCTACCAACAAGACTCCTTTCCAGCCCAAAAGATAGTTTTCATGGTATTCTAAGCAGAAAAAACTACCGTTCTTTTTGTGGTTTTCTGGTGAGTGACTATGGCCCACCTCCATTGATTGATTTTTTTTGTTTCTACGTGTATGTGTGAAACCAACTCTGATCCTCTTTTAACGATTTTATCCAAAAACGCATCATCTTGTTGTAAGAATGTTTCTACGTGTATGTGTGAAACCCAACTCTGATCCTCTTTTAACGATCTTATCCAAAAACACATCATCTTGTTGTAAGAATGATTTTACAGACTTTAAGTGAAAACAAGGCACAAACTTAAAAAAACCCGTAACCCCAGTTCTAGGAGAAGCGTTATACAAAAAAATATGCCACGGAAGTTGCCACATCGTCATTTGTCATTCAGAGCACAAAAACTCATCAAAAACGCATCATCTTGTTGTAAGAATGATTTTACAGACTTTAAGTGAAAACAAGGCACAAACTTAAAAAAACCCGTAACCCCAGTTCTAGGAGAAGCGTTATACAAAAAAATATGCCACGGAAGTTGCCACATCGTCATTTGTCATTCAGAGCACAAAAACTTATCAAAATATTGTACACTCAAGAAACATTAACGTCGACCCAATCCGTTGGGTCTTGTGTTGTTCTGAAAAAAGTATAGACACCCACCCCTGGCACAAAATATTCGATACCCTAGCATTACTGTGATCGTTTCATGAAAAACTGTACAAGGTATTTGAGGGAACAAATCAGAAATCTTTGAAATGGTCAATCGCTTATTCTCTTGGAGTTTATCGTCAATCTTCTGAACCAGTTCAGAAGACCATTATTCGTGACAGTCGGTTGGCTATTTCTTACCAGCTATGCGACAGTGAAATTTATAACACGAAAGCTCGATCGAGACGATGTTTTTCAATATGTCAAATTCAGATCTACTCAGGATAACATACGAACGAATGACAATATTCGTAAACTATTTGACAAGATATCTGCCTTTTAACCCGGAAGGCACAGGTTCTATATCAATTGGTCAAGATTCACGTCTGTTGGTCACTTAAGGCTTGTTTAATATATTTCTGATTGAATAGAAGAATTGGCCACGTGGCAATAAACCCTTCAGATTGTACTGTACAAAATGAATGCGTAATGAAATACAATACAATATATTGTAATACAATGAATCGAATATTATTTAGAATTTTACAAAGTTAATGTGGAAACTTTTGAAAAGTTTGTGTGTTTTTTTAATTTAAATACAAATTCCCCTAAACTAACAACTAAAAAAAAATTAAATCACATTTTTCGCTCCGGCGAGCTTAGCGCCATTTTCCGTTTAAGTCCTTGAAACACTTTTCTTAAACGTCGGGCTTTAAATTTAAATCCATTTCCTGGAGGCTCCACAACCACTTTGCCAGTTAGTTTCCCCTTAAATCTAATCAAGTTTGTTAAGGTTTACAGACGCTCACCTCTGGATGGATTTAACATAAACTCCGCTGTGTTATACTTTTATCGAGATGAAGTAATTCTAAGAAGTTTCCGAAAAGGACGATTCAGCTCGAACGGTTTTTCGCATAAACTTTGATTCGCAAGAATTATCTTTTGATTAATGATTTTTATCTTTTTTTTTCTATCTGTAACAATGGATTATTGTTCCAGAGGCTAAGTAGTCATATACAGTTTTATAAAAGCACCTGACAGACAAAAACAAGATGATATACGGTGTCAAGACAATTTCACCTGCAGCTAGGATGTAGAATTTATTAGGGAGAAGGATTATAGAGAAACCAGGAAGCGTGCTATGTCACAGAAGGGAAACAATGTTTTCGACTGTCGCTGTTTGATATACGCCAACGACTTAGTGAGTTTTACGTTAGTTAACAGCTGGTTTCTGAGCCAAGTGTAATGGATATTTAAGAACGTCGTTAAAAACTAGGACCTTTAAAAAATCTTATATTTGACTTCTAGACAATAAACTGCCTAACTTCCTAACTGCCTATACGTCACTGGTAATACCTGGAAATAAAATAACTCAAACAAACTTCCCGTTCTTCTTTAGTTCACAATGTAAAATTTCACTTATAACAGCATATAACATAGTTTAGCAGATTGGTTCTTATTGGAAGAGATGATGAGGATGGTTAATAATGAAACACGTTAGATCGCAATGCGGAAAGAGAGTGTGTTTATTTTTATAGTAACGTAGGTATTTATATCTTTTTGGAATGTGCGCGAGAGTGCGCTCGCGATATGCTTACGTCTCGCTTCTGTGAATGCAGAAACGGTTATTGACGTATGTAGGTATTCATCTAAATACGGAACTGGTGAGATAGCCGTGGTGCGTTCTCTCTCTCTGGCGTGTGGTGCGGTCGCTCGGCCGGCGTCAATGGCCGGCATGTGACCTTCGGACTGTTTACTATAATTTATCGAGGAATCCGAAGGTCGTTTCATCGGTCACTGACCGCATGTATGCGACAATATTCCGCGACGACCGCCACAATAGCACATGTCATGTGCGAGTCCGGTGTATGTAATAATATTACAAATCCGGTCCATAGCAATTTCACCTTCACAACCATTTCTCCATAAGTTTACAGCTGAAGCGTCGCAGGACTGAAATATTTGTACTGTACAACGTTTTCATTGAACATGGTACAACTTGACGGGCTTAGTCACATATGGCAATCTCGTCCAATCAACCAAAAAAGATATATGATGTTCGAACCAGAGCTGAAACCCTTTTTTAAAAGAATGAGTCCCAACGGGAATCGGACTCGCTACCTCCGAACTGTAAGTCAGAGGCTTAGCGTTCACACATAAAAGGTGTATGTAATAATATTATTGCCAAACAAACAATTCAGACCTATTAACATTTACTAAAACTGATCGCGCGTGAATACAAGCATGTGCGTGCGTTGTATAGGTTTGTATTATATACAGAAAGGCTCCTTTCTCCAGTTTTTCGGTTTATAACGATATCCTGTCCGATCCACTTAAGCTTTGCAACGCACAACTTTTTACCCTATCTGACCCCTTTTGATATCTAAAATTTGCGTTCGAAGATTTCACTTTTTTCAGCTTGTAAATATCAATATTTGCCGCTCAACTGGACCACCCACTCTTACCGGTTGCGGGTAATTGTGCTTACATTGAAATCCAATAGCACTAAGCGTGCCGATTGAGTGAAAGCAACCTCAAGATTATCCCGCACTTAAAGTTGAGAAGTGCTGACCTAACCCTCAAATCAGTGTTTCTCAAATGCTAAGGTCCCGAGAGAGGATCACACAATTGATAAGTTTTATAAATCAAGCAATACTTAAACAATTTAATACTTTTTATTTATAAAATTCTTGACACTATTTCGTTTTTCAATGGTACCGAAGCTGTCTTCTTTCTTTAAGATTCGGCATATACACATACACCAAAGCTATATTCCGTATCTTATGTTTGGACACATATCCAAGATATCTGCCGTCTTTACTATTGAGACATATATAGACTAGACGACCTCCCGACCCGAGGTTACGGGTTCAAATCCCACTGGAACCCAGATTTTTTCAAAAGGATCCCAGTCTGGTTTTTCACTTAAGGCCTATGACATCTTTCTGGTTGGTTGGAAAAGATTGCCACGCTATGGATATAAGCCCGCCAGTTTATACTATATGCAACGAAAGTGTAATACAATATAAAAATTGTATTTTTTATTTTATGTTCAGACATACACGTATATACCATATGTTTGTTTTAATCTAGTTGGGATAAATGACATAGTCAAAATGATGTGCACTTTTGTTATATTATATACACAAAATTTATCCATACATTGTATTATTTCAAATACCAAAAGACTTGTAGAATTTTTTTTAATTGTATTTTTGTAAAACATTTATAACCTCATTAGTGAGTGTGATAATGTAGATTGAGTGTGATAATTTAGATTGAGTGTGATAATTTAGACTGAGTGTGATAATGTAGATTGAGTGTGATAATTTAGATTGAGTGTGATAATTTAGACTGAGTGTGATAATGTAGATTGAGTGTGATCATTTATATTAAACCCGTTTCATTTCAATACACTACGTACGAAACATCAACTTCTATTTCAAAAATCAAAAAATTATTTAATTTAAGAATTTTTCTTTTGCGATAATTATGATAGCTGATTCGATTGCCTTGATTACAAAAAAAAAATTGACAGAAACTTATATTAAAATATTAAATTATAAATAACTGTCTTATTTCGCAGTTCATATTAATCCATGTGACACGTGTTTCTACCACATATCTCGAGACTTCCTTCCAGCGGAGGAGATTCCACCTGATGTAGCTTTAAAATATTTGTCGCGGAGATAAATATAATTACTGATATAACAAAGTTATTTACAATTAAATATTCTAATATTGAGTTCCACAAAGTCAAACCGAAACTTTTGAGAGTATTATTTTGCTAGCGCTCTCCACGACGATTTGTATCATAGACTGAGTAAATATGGCCTCAAGACTGTTGAGTAGATAATACAAAAGAGGTTTCCTCCGATTTGCGCAAAATGTCAAAATCTGAACAAAAAAACAACGCACGCATCTTAAATACGAGTGTCGAAGTTATTATACGAAACTTTTATTTGTAGTGAAATTATTGAACTCCACCCACTCTTTATTTGTAGTGAAATTATTGAAGTTATTCGAATATCTCGCCGTTTTATATGGACTTTTCTGCAACAAATGATCAAATACGTAATTTAATCAAAATTACATCAATTTAACGAAGTTACAATATTTTCCACATTAAAGGCTTGGTCTATACATTTTCAATACTTCAATTATACCAAAAAAAAAATGTTTCGTTGTTGGATTCTTTTAGCATATAGTATACCCTTAGAAGAATATACGGGATAACAATCTGTGACAGAATACGGAATAGGATAGTTCACAAGACTATTTTAATACCAGCTTTGATATATTGGAGGAAAACTTGGACGTGGAACAAGACAAAAAAAGACCAATAAATGCCGTACAAATCAATTTACAAAAATACATTGGGGGGGGGGGGGAACCGTAGGAGCTGTACGAGAAGGTATATGGATGAAGAAGAGGTGAAAGATGTGTCACGATAGAATAGTTTGACACTCCCTTCTCTTTGCTTACCTCAACAGGAAGATGGTGTGATGGTATATATGTAAACAAAAAACATATTTTTGAGAGGTTCCTATTATGAAAAAAGTTTGAGTGCCACTCCTCTAACGAGATCACGTCTTGTGAGCGTTCCCGTCCGCTCATCCAACACAGACTAACTCCTTACCCCCTAATATAATCACCCACCCTCGCCTCTGCCCATAACCAATGGCCGGGTAATCCCATTGTGAGCGCTCCTGCTCCTGGTCCTGGTCAGGGCTAGAGCATCAGAGTAACAGGTTGGAAGGCTGTAGATTGCAAAGCTGTTCATTTATTTTATGATTACACTGCAATTTAAGCAAATTTCAGAAAAAAAGTATTGTGCTTTATTACTCTTTCATTGTATACGATACAATCTGGTGAGCTTGTTGCCATATGGCAATCTCTTTCAACTCACCAGTAAGATGTTTAAAAAGCCTTAGGTAAAAACCTGTCAGGGATCCAATTTGATAAAAACAGGACGAACAGGAATCAAACCTGCAACACTTTGTTCGGAAAAAAAAATTCTTACCAAGATGACGTAGGTCAGGTATAAAAAAATAATTAACAGATTTTTTCGAGAGGGTAACTTTATGTTTTATTTTTTCAAGAGGGTAACTTTATGTTTTATTTTTTCAAGAGGGTAACTTTATGTTTTATTTTTTCAAGAGGGTTACTTGAAATCTGTCTTAAAATACCCATTTTTGGAAGGTTTTATCAAAATATATAATTGTATTGTATATAACCACACATACACTGTAACATAAAACCAAATGTGTCACTATCACTTATTCAGAGATCTACAGAGGTTTATTTGTAGTTCGTCTTCTTTTCGTAAGTTTTCTGCTGTTTTCTTACCAAATATGTTTTTCTGAACATATGCAAATATGGTAAAATACCTTATTCAATGATCATACCTGTCTATCTTCACACTCAACTTGCATATGTTTATTTTATAATATTTTTTAATATAATAAAATAGTGAGTTCTTTCCTTAGTTGAGGGTTTTAGAGGAGAGTTTATTTTCTAAACAACGGTACATAAATTGCTCTATTGTTTTTAAGTATTAAATATTTATTTCCTTTTCTGCTCATCGTCAAACCCTTTGTTAAGTTATTTTTATGGGGTGAAAGAAGCTGCTTACAGAAATATCCAATTTGAAATATCCACCAAGCCTTAGTTCCACAAAATAAACTTGTCCAAACAAATTGTATCTGTCATATGCAGAATGAGAATGGGCTATTGTACGAGTATATCAGGAAGACACCTTTATAAAATACATATCAAGGAGAGTGCTACCTACTCGAGTGAGACGAGAAGGGAACCTTGACCAAGTTTGTCTAGTGCGCGCCACATCTGACCTTTATACAAGTATATATAAATATATTCCGCCCGTTTAACATGTCCCACCAAATCGCACCTAATTGTTTACTAATAACAGTCATGTATCTGAGCGTACAAGTATTGTCAAAAATTCTAAAATATTTGGTACTAAAGTAGTTTGCCTCGTATTTTTACATTTCCTTCTTTCCTTTAAATTGTCATTATCACGAAACCTTCATCGTTATAGGATGGAATACCATATACCTATATCTTTATAGAATGAAGTACCTTATATACTAATGCATACTCTCATACATGCCATCGCGTCATTTCCTTTTTAAAGTAAGCACAGAGGATGGATAAGGATCTGTCAATAATTTCAATCGGCATTTTCAACCACACTCATAATGTATCTATGAACCCCTCACCATATATGTGCATACGAGTATATTCGTTCATGCCATATTTATTGTGAGATATTCAGAGAGAACAGATCTCCACGGCTTCCTATCCGCACATACAGTCTTTGCCTCATTCATACTCATATACATGCTCTTCTGTTTTTTTAATGCTTCTAACCATTACCTCAATCAAAATGTATCCAACTTAATCATTCAATGTTTTACTCTACGTATATATAGTAGTAGTATGTTCCACTCATTTACTTAAATAATAATAATTATTATTATGAAATTTTATAACGTCTTTGTTTATTTGTAGTGTCAAATTTTATACCTTGAATTGTAATATTTTTTTCAGCCCTAATGAAAATTCGACATATCTTATTTGTAAAAATTAATGACAGTATTTTTGGTGTATGGGAGGAAAACGAAGGCGTGTGGCAAGACTCAAAAGAGCCGAATAAATGCGTGCATATCGAAGAATACATGGGATGACAATGTATGACGGAATACGGAATGAAGTGTTACGGAATACATGTGAAGTTAAGGCAGATGTGTTGAGTAAGTTGAGGAACAGCACTCTGAGATGGTTTGGGCACGTGGAACGAATGTAGGAAGAAACACTGATGAAACAAATATACACTGCAAATGTTAATGTCATGGGAAGAGTTGGTAGAAGAAAACCAAGGGAAGTATGCTTGAATCAAGTGTGTAATATTAAAAAAAAAAAAAAAGGAATCATAAAAAATCAGAGAAAATGTAGGGGCTTTATGAGAAGGTGTATGGATGTAGACGATTTGGTATATGTGTGTCTTGATAGGAAAGTCTGGCGCTATCTCATATATGCCTACCCCGATAGGGAGATGGCGTGACATTATGTATGTAATAACAGTTTTTGGTCAAGAAATTAAATAAAATTCTGTACATTACAAAAATGCCATAATGTGCTGCGTGTTTTGTTTATTGAGTACCGGAATAGGCTTTATTACCACTTTATAGAAAAGAAGGCGGGGAGATTATTCCTGTCGGGATAGACAGAGAGAACAGAGCGCTAGAGTTTCCTGTCTCGACACACATTCATCGCCCTGCCCACATCCAAACACCTCATACAACTAAAATTTATCTAACTTACTACGTTTCCTTCTTTCAAAATGTCATTCCCTTGATCCAATCATATTTTTTAAGGTCTTCTTCGACCATATCTTCCACTCACATTTGGACTGTACATTTGTTATGTTAGTATTTCTTCATTCGTTCGTTCTACATGCTCAAACCATCTCAGAGTTATCATCTTCATCTTACTTAACACACCAGCCTCAAGTTCACATTCTTCCTTTATCACTTCAGTCCATCATTCCTTTTCTTCTGAGTGCACACATTTATTCGGTTAATTTTATTGTTTTTCTACGTCATTCTATTATATGATATAACATAATTGTTTTTAAACTTGTTTTGTATAAATTATCTAATATTTCCTTTTAATATCACAGAAATGTTCTGTTATGACTTGTGCCACCCATACCGATAGACCTTGGAACCGTTGATTTTCCCGCGGCATATTTTCTGTTTGCATCAGACATGCAAGCAGGAATTACACTGCAGAGAAATGCATTTCTCCAGAGGCTGGGCGGGGCGAGACGTAATTAGAGGAGATCGGCTTGATGGAAGACTGTAAAAGATCAACACTTCGGATTATTTCTAAGAAATGCTATTTTCAAATTGAAAATCATTATTTTTCATTTGCCGGGGAGTATTTATTTTTCTCTCGCTTTGCTCATTTTTGCAAGAAATTAGCTGCTTTATGAAAGTTGTGGTACTTGAACACAAATGCTCAAATCATAGACATATTCAAAGATGAATTAGAATTAAAAAAAAGTATTTATATATTTCTATTCATTAAATCAATCTCTGGTATATCTATAATATTTACTAAAGGCTGTATCTACGTACAAACTTATTACTTAAGAACTAATCTAATATCTATATTATAACTAACAGTTAACTTAACTTTCCCTCGTTTGTTTTTTATTAACTTGATATTGTAGGGAATACCCACGTCCCTAAAATATTGTCAACATGCAGGGTCAACGACCGATGTATCAACCTCTGGATATGTACAAATGTCACATACCAGAACGTCAATACTGTTTACACGCAAATAATATTTACATCGCATTCCACGGTAGAAAGAGAACATATCACGCCGTCTCGCCGTTTCGACAATAAATATTCTACCCACTGTATTATCCGCAGCGCTTCCGACCACCTCAGCACGCGCAGGAGTGAGATTGAGATATACCGCGGACGCATTCGCGCGTCCCGTTCTGAAATTCTATATATACCTACTTATCGTTGAATAAAGGGCACTTGTTATTATTCGCTTGACCATTCATTTCTGTTTACTATTTATTGATTATTTACTCTCACTTCCCGCATTCCTGAATCGACGTATTTTATTTTAAATACAAACAAATCAAAAACATCACGACGTATCAAATTAAGCATCCCGCTAAATTGATGATCCCGAACGAAAAGGAACACAGAATTCGACTAAAACGAATATAGCGATGTCAACATCAACATCATCAGCACGTCCTACTAGGACACACGCTAAAATATTTTCTTTCTTATTTTATAAATGGTATGATAGTTTACAAAACAAACTTATTTATTTTTAAAATAGATTAAGACTAAAGTTTAAAAAATATTATTTCACTGTTTGTGATCAAGTAAGGGCATCGTTTTGTAATTTTATTTTTCTTACTTTTGGCGTATCCAAAAACAAAATGCCATTTTTCAAATAAATTTAGCTTCGTGACCTAGTTGATAAGTCGCTTGTCTCCCGATCCAGGGGTCACGGGTTTGAATCCCGTAGGAACCTATTCTTTAAAATAAAAAAAAAGATTCTTGTCTAGTTTTCACTTAAGGTCTCTTGAACATATTTCTAGCCAATTGGAAAAGATTGCCGCACAACGATAAGCTCGCCAGGTTTTACTGTAGAAAACAAAAATACAATACAAACATCGAACTGTGCAGATTTGCGTTGCGCGGTGTTTTTCGGGGTTACGTCACACAAATCGAAAGTTAACTGTATTTATTTTAAATACATTTTTTCTAAATATACTATTTGTGAATATTTTTTGCGATAAATGTAGATCAATGATTCCCCGTCCAGGTAACACACCCGCAACCCTTCCATTGTGCCCGCATTCACCCTTTCCGATTCGGATTTTATTCTCTTTGTGAATATTCCCCATTTTGGCCCCTTTTTCAATTCTCATCAAGTATTTTTTTCATTATCCATCTGCGTATGACGTTTTATATTTCCCGCATATCTCACTTTATTTTTCCTTTTTCCCGTCCGCCAGTCATTTCACAAAGGAAGTCATATATTTTTGCATCAGGCATCGTGTTCATCACATTGAATGAACATAAATTCTCGATATACGAGTTTACTTAGGAAAACATAAAAAAAAACATTATGTGCCATTTAGTAACAAAGAATGGGTATTGATTGATTTTTTATTTTCAAAATTTGTTCTTTAAATGTATATCTTCTTCTTGTCGTGCCCTATCAGGGCACCCCGACGTTGGCAATCACTCTGGCAAAGGCTTCTTTATCTTGCACAACCCTGAACAGGTCCTCCACACGCCTCATCCCCATCCAGTCTCTTATATTGCGCAGCCAAGATGTTTCCCTTCTACCAGGACCACGCTGCCCCTCGACCTTGCCCATCAATATCAACTGGAGGATTTCGTAATTTTCTCCACGTAAAATATGACCCAGATAGGATATTTTGCGGACCTTTATATCTGTCAGCAGCTGTCTACTGCAATTAGCTCTCCTCAAGACCTCCGAATTGGTGATCATATCAGTCCACAGTATACGAAGCATTCTCCTGTGCAACCACATCTCGAACGCTTCCAACCGATTCATAGTATGAACCTTCAGCGTCCATGTTTCCGAGCCATACAACAGAACAGACCAAACATAGCACTTCAACATTATCTGCCTTAGTTTCAGATTCAATTTATCATTGCAGAATATTGATCTCATTTTGTTAAAGGAACTACAGGCTGCTTCAATCCTGCACTTCACCTGCATATCTGGGTCGACAGATGTAGTGATCATACTGTACAAATATAAATGTATATACAAGTTGTATATATATATACAAGTTGTATATATTCAAAATTTGCTATTTGACTAAATTGTGTATGATTTAACACTTCCGTTGATCCAGTTGAACCTAGAAGGTATGTTGCCTTCTGGCAATTTCTTCAATCCAACCAGACATACCACTAATGTCTAAAAAAAATAAACTGAAGTAGTTCGAGTGTATGGAGTTAAACCACGATGGCCACTGTCACCGCATGGTTAAGCAATATTACAGTTGAAAATTGATCCCTCCTCAACCGTCAATAGTATGTCAATTGGGGCCGATATAAGAAATGTTATTTCGTTTGCATTCTGAAATGTTAAAATTAAATATCGTAA
>OX463852.1:948815-1036881 GCA_949825065.1 Odontocerum albicorne | reverse complement strand
GCGGTGTACCATGTAACGGGAGTGTAATAATTATCCTAATTGTGCGGTGTACCATATAACGGGAGTGTAATAATAATCCTGATTGTGCGGTGTACCATATAACGGAAGTGTAATAATAACAGAACACTATAAAAGATACTCCCGAATTAGGGTTTGCGACCAGAGAAAGTGAAATGGCGCTCTGGCTTAAGATACACACGAACAAGGGCTAGCCATCAGATAATATAAAAGGGCGCATTTACTTGAAATATCCATGAATCACGGTTCACGACCAAAGGAAACACAAAGGTGCCCTTACTCAAGATACGCAAAAATAAATATTTAAGACCAGAGATGGTAAACGAGTGCTCTTACTTAAGAGACGCACGAATAAAAGTTCGCAACCAGAGAAAACCAAAGAGCGCCCTTACTTAAGATATGCACGAATAAAGGTTTACGACCAGATAAAATAAAAGGATATCCTTACATAAGATATGTATAAATAAAAGTTTATTACCAAAATAAAATAAATGGTGCCCTCACTATACGCACGAATAAGGGTTTACGACTAGATAATATCAATCGGTGCCCTTACTTAGACAAAATACGCACGAATAAGGATTTACGACCAGAGAAAATAAAAGGGCGCCCTTACTTACAACTGAAATGTAAAATACAGTAGAATCAATATTGACTATAAATAATGCTTAAATTGTTTTGTGGCACTAACGGTTATATCAATTAACTCTAATCACAAACGACTAAAGGCAATGGAATAACTAATTCATAACGCTGCCATTTTACATCCCCTCCCAACCCCCCCGCCCACCGTTCCTTCGTAATAATGTCCCCAATTGGAAAAGTTTCAGCATAAAGATTGACAAACCCCCCCCCCCCTTCTCTTACCGCTCCAACGCATAATTTTCCCGCCACTTTATACCTCCCCTCCACTTTCTCCCCCCCCCCCCCCCACCCCCCACAACCCACGGCCATAATGTGGGCGGAGTCTCAATAAATAATATATCAGATTTATTCCAAGCTGCTAAGATGAATAAATAAACAGAACAACAGGTATGGATTTAAATATTTCAGAATAAGTTTGCCATTTGAATGGTTTACGCAGTCCTATCAAATCTGAAATGGCGCCTCACTCACTCACTACGCTCGAAACTCATTTGCATCAATCAGGAAAAGTTTCTTTTGTTTGTTTTTTTTTTGTTTTATTCTCTCGGATTTTTATTCAATCGAGTTTTATGGCGTTTGGCTATTGTTTTTATTCCGTTTGATTTGATATCGTTTTCGAGATTTTGCAGAGGAGTTGAGAAATTGAAAATAAGACGATATACGAGATTATTATTGTATAATATTACATGATGGATCAACTCTCTGTATCTGCGATGAGTAGCTGTATATGGGACACTTGCTACAGTGCCAGAGGAGTCTAATGTCTACCACTTCCAGAAGACGGTTTGATTCATGAATCAAATGACCACAACTACTACTTTTCTATCCTAACATTCAATTTATTTTATAATATTTATAATCTCTCACTAATAATAGTGAGGTCGAATCCCAAGTTAGAGCCCGCCTTGAGGAAATTTTGTTCTCTAAACGACACTAAATAAATTTTCCTTGTATTATTATTATTATCAACGCCCACTGTGCTCTCCAGGTGACATAATTTTAGACAGAAATAATTACGTGCCTTTGCCGTGCACAATAAAAAAATCGGTATCTAGTACATAGCTCGACCGTTTTTTGGATTCATATCATCAGAAACAAAGAAAACAACTTGGAGAAGCTCGCGGTGGCCGTTAACGTGGAAGTCGCGTGAAACAGTTGTCGACCAGGTGACAAATGTCTTCCTGTAAGCGGTTCTCTTTATACTGTAGAGAAGTAAAGAGAACCTCTCGCTGAGAGTTAGTAATAACCTGAACCAGAGAGGTAACATTTCTTTGGGAATCGAAAATTTTCTCAAAATATCTAAATCGAAACTATAATTGAGGCCAACACGTTGAATTAAGTCACAATATTAAATATAAATTTCACCACAGTGTGATTTTATCAATTGTCGATAAAATGTAATTGCATTTAAGTATTTATTTAAAATTTAGCGAAATTACTATGAGATTTTTGAGTGAATCCTCGGTGTATAGTCCAGATATCGAAGACAATAAGTCAGATTACTTAGCAAGCACACTAGCCTCCAGACCACTAGCAACGCACTAGCCTCCAGACCACTAGCAACGCACTAGCCTCCAGACCACTAGCAACGCACTAGCCTCCAGACCACTAGCAACGCACTAGCCTCCAGACCATTAGCAACGCACTAGCCTCCAAACCACTAGAGCAACACAAAACATCACAAAAATACTATTTTAAATACTCGTTAGTCTAGTTTCCCTGTAATACATCCAGGAATGGGAAACACAAACACGCACATGCCGCATATGCCACGGCCCGCATATAAGCCAGAATAATTTAAGCCTGTGACGTCAGACTTAAAAGTTCCCAGCCTTCCGAGCAACGGGATAAATAAATGTATTTCCGTTTTTAGATCCCTCCCTGCAAATGACATTTCAAAAATTAAACTTTAATAATGTAACTTGTCGAGTTAACAGTGTCCTTTCCCTTTATCTTTCCCTTTTTTGTTCTCTTTCATCTTCCGACTTTTTGCTAAACGTAATATGCTTTTGATACGCTCCACTTTACACAAGGTGGTATGGAAGTGTGTCCATAAAGTGTTTTTGTTAATTGTTGTTTTTATTACCTTATGAAATATAAAAAATACCATTCGTATTTCTTTTAATTTGAACTCAATAATTAATTCGTATGGTACCCCTTAAATTATTCGATTATATTTTATTTTATTTTTATTTTTTATTTTGTCTTATTTTACTTTATTTCATCTTATTTCATTTTATTTTATTTTGTCTTCTTTAATTTTATTTCATTTTATTAAAAAAACAATTTATAATCAACAAAACTAAAAAAGGCTAGTCAACACAATAAAACAATTAAAATAATACATAAGAAAGCAAATACAATAATCAAAATTATTACAAAAATTCAACAATATATCATACGTAACATACAACAATATATCATACGTAAGATACAACAATATATCATACGTAACATGCCAAAATATATCATACGTAACATGCAACAATATATCATACGTAACATACAACAATATATCATACGTAACATACAACAATATATCATACGTAACATACAACAATATATCATACGTAACATACAACAATATATCATACGTAACATACAACAATATATCATACGTAACATATGTACAACAATATATCATACGTAACATGCAACAATATATCATACGTAACATACAACAATATATCATACGTAACATACAACAATATATCATACGTAACATACAACAATATATCATACGTAACATACAACAATATATCATACGTAACATACAACAATATATCATACGTAACATACAACAATATATCATACGTAACATACAACAATATATCATACGTATCATACAACAATATATCATACGTAACATATGTACAACAATATATCATACGTAACATGCAACAATATATCATACGTAACATACAACAATATATCATACGTAACACAACTATGATAATAGCATAGTCGTTGGAGACGGGGCCGTCTCGAGTCAGCTGCGCGCACTATGTCATATCAAAGAGCGTTGCCTGAAGGTAATATTAAATTTGGCCCTAGTAATCGAGCCTTAACAGCGAGAAGGCAATCGAGTAAGCAAGTAACAAACAGCTCGCCATCGGTCATCGGTCATCGGCCATCGGTCATCGGTCATCGGTCATCGGCCGCTGTTTATCGGAGAAGGAGGAATTCATTATGATTATTTTTTACGTTTAATCGGATTTAATCGTAACGTTTAATTTTTTTTGCTTTGCTATGAATTTTCATCCTTACTCAATAAATATATTCAATATCGTTTAAGTATGAAAAACTTCTTTGAAATTCCACTAGTTATATTAATCCCCGCTACACGTGTTTCTACCTCCTATTTCGAGGCTCTCTTCTGGGAAAATGTTAATTCGAATCACGGGTGCATACATACACACCATCACGCCGTCATTCAAACTGAAGATACGCGATATAAGGTGGAAATACGTGTATCGGGGATTAATGTAATTAGTGGAATAATAAAGAAATTCATTGATAAATGTTTCAATGAAGAGTTCTAGAAAATAAAACCTTTGATTAAATTATAAAACATTTATTTGAAACTTTCTTGTCACCCTCTGCGACGCAACAAAAAAGCCCCATAGTCATATTGTGCCGAATAACATCTTGTTATAAGGGTATTTTTAATCTCGGTAAATATCGCTAAAATTTTCAAAATTCCTTTAGTGAAAAAATTCTAAGCACGTGAATTATTTTAAATGTTTGATATTTTTTTCTCGCAAAGTTGTAAACGGTTCGCAAATGAAATTTGCTTTGTAACTAACCGTGTCTTAACTCGAAAAGGATTTTGCTTTGTAACTAACCGTGTCTTAACTCGAAAAGGATTTTTGCTTGAAATGCGTTTATTACGACTTCATTTTCTCCTTTTTACATTTTTTAACTCTCTTCATGGGATTTTGGTAATAGACATATGAGGAAGACAGTTCAGTTTTATTTAAATATTTTGTACAGTACTTCCAATGCTGAGGTATTATATTTTAAGTAAGAACACTCTGATATGCTCTGATATAGTTCGGACATATAAAATGAAGAAACACTTAGATAATAAATATAGTACGGATTATTGTTATTAATGGAGTAACAAAGAAATTTCGAACATGCGAGTATTAAAATATGTAAGTGGAAGGTGCGGTAGAGGAAGACCAAAAATCAGATATTTTTCAACCATCAGATATTTTTCAATCCTCACAATAAAAAGTTAATAAAATTAAAAACTTAATAAGTATGTACGAAAATTGTTAAAATATAAAATAAATGCACTCTTACAAATATAACCCCAGACTCAGTGCAGCATCAAGAGGGAAAATAAAATAAGACTGAAGAAAAATTGATTATACCCTTAAAAATCTGTATCGCTCTAACTGTTATAATTGTGTTTTCTGTATTGTTGTAAATTATGTTCTATTTTCCGTCAATTTTTTTATTTTATCTCAGCTCGGCGGTAATTACGTATTATTTGCTCGTCCTGCTCGCCCTGCTCGTCCTGCTCGCCCTGCTCACCCCCGACGTCTGTTCGGTCTAAATAAAAATCTTAGTCGGACACAACACAATAGCTCGCACACTGAAACTAATACTGTTACAAGTGCGATGTTTTCATAAATTACTGCTTGCATATTTTTGAACCAGAAAAAAAATATTATTTAGTTTAGTTTGTTCTGTTTTTTTAACATATTTGTTTGCCTGCAATCTTAGACTTTTATAACATATTTGTTTGTTTATCTACAATCTTAGACTTTTATAACATATTTGTTTGTTTGTCTACAATCTTAGACTTTTATAACATATTTGTTTGTTTGTCTACAATCTTAGACTTTTATAACATATTTGTTTGTTTGTCTACAATCTTATACTTTTATAACATATTTGTTTGTTTGTCTACAATCTTATACTTTTATAACATATTTGTTTGTTTGTCTACAATCTTAGACTTTTATAACATATTTGTTTGCTTGTCTACAATCTTAGACTTTTATAACATATTTGTTTGTTTGTCTGTAATCTTAGACTTTTATAACATATTTGTTTGTTTGTCTGCAATCTTAGACCTTTATAAGCTTTCAACTAGCAATTAGCATATATTCATATAACCCATATCTGATTAATTGAAGGAGTTTGTCAAAGACATATATTTACTAATAAATAGCTTTTACAATAATAAAACATTACATATCTGAATTTATCCGTTTTTCTTGTCCCGCTAAACAACTCCATCACGCGTTTAACCTCTCCATGTAGATCATAGGTTACCAAACTTATTTGACCCATAACCCCCTTTTCAGCAAAAAAATTACACAAGGCCCACCTGAAAATTTCCTTTTTTTTTAAATGAAATAAAACAGAAAAATGTAGGGATTTTTTTATGAGTCGTACATATCTATAGTGTTATAAATAAGATACGCTGATACTTAAATTGTTGAAGTGTTTCTTAAATAATCCTAATGAGAAGGATGAACCTGATGTACTGCCACCAATTTGTTAATGTTTTGTAGTTTGTTATTTGCAATATAATTTCTGCAAAAAATTATGCAACTATGAGAGTATTTTTTTAATTTCAAAAAGGTATTTTGGAAACAAAACAAATTGGAAAAGAAACTATAAAGGTATTCATTAAAATAAAAGGTATGTTATTTATTAAAATAATTAAAATAAGTAAGGAGCCCCCCCCCTACTTCCTCCAGGGTCAGCTTGGCCCCCTCAGGGGGGGGGGTGCACTTTGGGAACCTATGATCTAGATCCACACTTAGAATTTGGGAGATGTGACTCTCTAGCCGCTGTCTTGGTATATCTTGTAGCCTTTCCCCATTTTACTTTGTCTCAAATAAAATATTCATTTAAGGTTATTTTGTTGTTTAAGCAGTTTATTTACACGTAAGAGGAGAAAATTATACTGAAAGAATAACTGCAGCAGGTAACAGGGTAAACGAATCATTATAAATTATACACAAAAACCGCTCTTGGTCAAATTAAACAAACATGAAAAGTCACAATAGTGCGCTGAGTCTTAAAGAATCAGAGAACTTGATAGAAGAAATGTACAAATAATATAACGCTTGCACTTGGGAAATTTCGTAATGTGTGTAAATGTGCAAAAAGAGGAGAAATGAGTAGTTTAGAAATGAAGACGTGGCTAAAGAGGATATCCTCTATTAAATAGAGAACGGCACATTGAGATGCTTCGGTATTAAACCAGACCAGTATGTGTACTATATATGTGGAAAGAATTAATGAAGTGAGAATAACAACCGTTTAACATGTCTAAAGCGCATGGTGTACGTAGACCGATTAAACCAAAGAATTGCTTTATTAACCAGATTTTGAAATTAGTAAAAGTCTGAAGTACGAATAGCAGAAGATTGCGCATGACGAGATGTATTACGTTGAAGAAGCGACAGAGGTTTTCCTACATCGCAAGGGTCACTGTGTAATATTTATGAAATTATCCCGGAAACAATTTATTTCGACTTGTGACAGTCGTGCATTGATGGTGCGAAATGATTAGGCGATTATTCAGCCGGAAGAAGATTAATCATCACCCCCTCCTGACCTTACCCCCTCCTTATCACTGCCACCCCTCCTGGAGCCTGCTGATACTGCCACTGGGTATAGCGATACTCCGGTAAATCAATCTCTTCTTCTGGACCTCCTCAGCATCAGACGATGGGTAATTGCTGATATTAATCAAATTGACATCTCTTCCCGTCCTCGATTCCACCAGAGGGAATTATCTTTAATATTGTATTTTTCCTTCTATTCATAACACGGCTATAGTATATCATCGTACGTAGTGGTGCAGCTGGCGTCAAATAAAAACACTGTAAATGTCGACGTAAATATACTCGTAATAATATTTTAATTATTGTATAATAGTTTGTTATTTCTAAATAATTTATTAAATGTGTACTCAAAGGTTTTGGATTCACAATCGGTACTTGACTCAATTGTGTACGATATTACAATATTGTTTATTTATTAAACACTCTTATTGCAAATACAATCTGGCGGGCATATTGCCAGGCGGCAATCTCTTCCAACCAACCAGACAAAAGTCAGTGAAGCAAGTTACGTGGTCGCATAAATTATTCAAATGACTATCCATCCCCACGAAATCCATAAACACATACGTGAGCATATGCCCACGAACCCCACAAAGACAGACAATCGCCCGAACATTATTTTTCATATAAAGTGAGATATCATCAATCAAAAGGAAAGGAAGGGATGGCGGAGAGGAAAGGAAAAGAAAAATCAGGAATGAAACACGTTATTTTGCTGACTAGAAATTAAGAGTTTTTTCAGTCGCTTCTTAAAGCATGTCAAGGACGGAGCGAGTCTTATATTGGTTTGTAACTGATTCAAGAGTCTCACTAAATGGACAGTGAAGGACGACGTAAAGAAAGAGGAGCGGTGAACTGGAAAGGCCAATAGGCAATCTCTGTTTGAACGTAGCGCTAATCCATGATTGGACAGACGCTGAAAATTTTCGGCGAGATAAGAGGGGGTGGCAGGACAGTTAAGGATATTGATCGTTGTATCCTGTTTAATATGGAAAACTTATTGCTTCATGGCAATTTCTTCAATCTAACCAGATATACATTAAAATGCCTTATGTCAACGCCGTGGCTAAGTGATAAGAATCCCTACTTGGCACTCAGACGACCTAAGTTCGACTCCCAACAGTTAATCAGATGATTTTTTTCTACTAAACTGAAACTCTTGTTGGTAACATCGAGAATTGAACCCGAAACCTCCGGGTGGAAGTCAAGCACATTACCAACTAGGGTACGGAAATCGTCAACCAAATTCAAATGATAAATAATTACACTCTCAATGGAATAAAATATTTATTCGTAGAATGACTTTTACAGTATTTTAACACAAACAGCCGAGTTAATAGAAAGATACATTAAATATCAAAAAAAATATTTTTGTTTGCAAATGGTTTTTTTTTGTTAGTGAGTAATCAATGTGAATTGATTTGTTGATCCTTGGATTTTCCAACCTTTTTTTTACATCACGATTCTTGAATGATCGGTTTCGAACCCAGCCGAGGTTCCATAGCAATCGGGAGAGTTTGATATTGGCAATGTTTTTTCATTTTTCTTATTAAATGTCCTTTAGATAACAAAGAAAAACTTAAAAATCAAAAGGTAACGTATCAATAAACTCCAAAAGAGTCTTACGATTTGTGATACAAATAGTTTTCAAAATATGATGCTTAAATATACCAATGCACAAAATATGATGCTTAAATATACCAATGCACAAAATATGATGCTTAAATATACCAATGCACAAAATATGATGCTTAAATATACCAATGCACAAAAAATGATGCTTAAATATACCAATGCACAAAATATGATGCTTAAATATACCAATGCGCAAAATATGATACTTAAATATACCAATGCACAAAATATGATGCTTAAATACGAATATACCAATTCGTAAAATATGATGCTTAAATATATCAATGCACATAAAATAATCCATTACACAGGGCTACTAAACACAACATAAAATATAAAGTAGAACTGTAATTTGTTTTATCAAACACTGTTTATTCCACTTTTTGTAACGGTATAACCCTACCGGTTTCAAGGCTTTTACCTCATAATCAGGGGAGCACAAACAAGACTTGTTTGTTCTCCTCAGATGATGAAGTGAAAGCCTTGAAACCAGTAGAGTTATACCGTTACAAAAAGTGAAATAAACAGTGTTCGATAAAACAAATTACAATGTATTTAAACGTCCACAATGTTAATGACTTAACTATAATAAAATAGAATCTCCTTCAAGGGGATATTATAGAACAAACAACAAATAAAATAGTCTCATTCAAGGGGATATTAAAGAACAAACGACAAATAAAAATATAATTAGATTAGTAAAAAATGCAATAACAGTCCCGTTGTCAAGACCTTAGATAGAGGAAATGTTGGAGAAGGACGTTCCTGAACTGCATTGAAATTTCATTGAAAATATCCATCAAACCAGGTATGGAGTTACCCAATACATAGCTTCATTCTCACGATTTATGAATTACAACCTGCAACTGTAGTTAACAAGTTGTTATTGGCACACTTGATTTGTAAAACGTTGCGTGTATTTCTAGCAGGGGTGTGAAAACCAATTATAGCCAGTTTTCAGTTTAATGTCAAATTTACTGCGCGATTTATTTTTAGAGCAGGAAAGTAATTGTGCAACAATTTTGCTTTAATTAACTTTCCTTGTTTAAAGTTATAGAAAGGACAAAGTTTATGATCGCTCATCGAAAGTGGTGGTATTTTAAATGTATTACGGGGTTTTTCTTAACCATCGTGACTTTATCGTCATAATCTGTAGATCCATCCAAAATATAAAAGGTAGCATTCATAATCAACACCGTCACAATCACCCTACATTTTCCATCAGTAGCATTGGGATACGACAAAATATTTCAATCAAGATCAGCCCACAGTCCAGCCATCCACGTTCTTCCACGCTATGACAACACTGTCTTGAATGGACGTCCGATCCGTCCAATTCCTTACAGGCGTATAATTCAACGCTGCTTTTGACCACCACCAAGTGGTAATCTCAAAAAACAAATAAATGTTGAGTTCCGTCCATTAATTTATATGGTGCCCTTCAACACATTCGAATTGGCGATAAACAGATATTAAAAAGCGTGACCAGGAGACAATATTCTTTTCGGTTTCATTAATCGCGTCTTCGGGTTTGAGATCCGTTCGCAGTCCGTCATGACACGTATTGACAATGTTACCGCGTGTGAAGAGGTTACAACACTCGCACACGTATGCGAGCATTTTTATCAGACGAATTCTTTTTAAACTAGATTGGGATTATTTTCTTTTTTTATTGGCGCCATCGGATATTGAATCCGAAATCCGAGTAAAGTTACCAGACAAACAGGCTGGGACTTAAAATGATCGATATAAGAATATACCACTAAGTTCTAAATGTTTCTGGCCTGAAGATAACACCATTCCACAAATAAAATTATCTTCCGCGCCAGACAACGGGCCCCTTGGACACTCTGCAGGACGTGTCACATGGACTACTCTCATCCCACGTTCATGTAGTTGATATAACACGCGAGCGTTCCCCATTTTGACATGTTTTCTTTATACATACATACTCGTATATACCACCACGCCGTCTCCCTGTCGGAGTAAACAGCGAGGAGATATCACTCGACTTTCATATCGCGACACACATATTTCGCCTCTTCTACTCGTACATTCATACACCTTGTCATACAACACCTACGATTTCTCTGACTTTTTACGTTTCTTTTTTATCCTTATACACTTAATCCAACCATCCTTTTCTGGGTCTTCCTCAACCACGCGTTCCACCCACATTTGCACTGTATATTTGTTTTGTTAATTTTTCTTCATTCATTCGTTCTACTTGATAAGACCATCTCAGAATGCTCTTCTTAATCTAACTCAACATACCAGACTTACGTTCACATCCATCCCTAATCACATCGTTCCGTTCTACTTGATACGACCATCTCATAATGCTCTTCTTAATCTAACTCAACATACCAGACTTACGTCCACATTCATCCCTAATCGCATCGTTCCGTTCTACTTGATAAGACCATCTCAGAATGCTCTTCTTAATCTAACTCAACATACCAGACTTACGTTCACATCCATCCCTAATCACATAGTTCCGTTCTACTTGATGAGACCATCTCATAATGCTCTTCTTAATCTAACTCAACATACCAGACTTACGTTCACATCCATCCCTAATCACATAGTTCCGTTCTACTTGATGAGACCATCTCATAATGCTCTTCTTAATCTAACTCAACATACCAGACTTACGTTCACATCCATCCCTAATCACATCGTTCCGTTCTACTTGATGAGACCATCTCATAATGCTCTTCTTAATCTAACTCAACATACCAGACTTACGTTCACATTCATCGCTAATCACATCGTTCCGGTTTCTGTTCATGTTATATTTTGTTCTCCCGAATCCCGTCCGGAGACTATTAACCCTTGGCACTCAGTTATCGGCGTCCAGGCGACATGTACACTGTAGCTCAGTTTTCGGCTGACCAACGATGTGTTTACTCTTGCTTTAAATGTCAAATTTCACGCGCAACGCGTACGCTTACTTTGAGTTCATTAATTCTTTTGACTTTTAAAATATTATTATTTTTAACATTATAAAAATGAAAAAATCCGCTGGAAACACGTATAAGTATAAAATTGGAGTGGTAAAAAGTTATTTAGTTCCTCCAGGGCTTTTCAGATCTAGGTACTTATATATCTACACCCAAGATCTATTTGTTAGTATTGTTACTATAGACACTGTTTAATTCAGACCTGAATTTTTTAAATTTTCTTCAGAAAACACTTCAATATAAATAAAATTCTAAATTTATTAGTAAGGCTAATCACCTGTTCGAGAAAATTAAGATGGAAGTTCTTTATCATCAGAAAGGGTTTTCAAAGTACATAAGCTTTGCCCAAATTAAGTAGCGTTTTCGGCAAACTGGATTAAAATATCTAGATTCAGTTGGTAAACCGTATATTTTATGATAAATTCGTATATTCGAACCAAAAGCCAATTTCCGAAACCTCAAGTATTTAATCCTAGCGAACTGAATAAAGTTGCAAAATTTGATCGTAATAACTCGTATCCGAATTTGATAAGCTTCATGATAGAAGTTCGTAATTAAAATAAATGAGGGGTTATTATTGGTGATAATAGGGTTAGTAGCTTTACCCGGCCACGGGATATAATGTGGGCTGCGGCCGCGCTAAATATAAGAGCAAGACAGCCTGTATTCGTTCACTCATATCCCCGTAACTCGCTCAAATCGATAGCAGAATTTCTATGTCTTTCGAGAAATTTATATAACACGACATTTTAATCAATATTATGATTGCAATTCATTCTATCTATACATATACGAGTACTATATATCATACATACCATTACACGGTTTACCTGTCAGGAAAGGCAGAGTAAAAAGGGCGCCAGATTTCCTATCTCGACCCACATCGTACACCTCTTTTATATACACATGCCTTATTACACCTCTCGTGCGAGTTCTCTGATTTATTTATGTTTCTTTCTTTCAAAATATTATATCATTCACTTGATCCAACCACACTTTCTTTGGTCTTCATCTTCACGCCGTCAACTTACATTGGGACTGTTTATTTTTTACACCATCCTACTTATACATAAAAATTAAATTTATTTCATTTTCAATGTTAATCTGGTTATGAAAGAGTGGCGAGGTATATGAAAAGGCGTGTAGAGATGGAGATGGAGATAGAGATACAAGTAGAATGACATATTTGTCACTAGAACAGACACGTGTCATTTAATATAATAGAACCAACAGTACCAACATTTTCAAAATACGGCACTGAAAATGACCTTATCATAATTCTTAATGGTGGAAACACTTTTATTCATTTATTTAACATTTTCATACAAACAAAGCGTTAATTGCGCGTAAAAGGCTTACAAAACAAATATATAGTGCTAATGTGGGAGAAATCAGTGTGAAAGACAAACGAAACAAGGTACGAGTATGGTTGGATCGAGTGAATGTTATTTTGAATGAACGAAACGTAGAAAGTTGGAGAAATCGTAGGGATTATGTAAGAAGATTTGTGGATCTAGAAGAGGCGAAAGAAGTGTGTCGCGATAATAACGTCTGGCGCTCTCTCGCCTCGGCCTACCCTAACAAAAATATGGAATGTATGTATGTATATGTTATGCCTACCCCAAGAGGGAAACGGCGTAATGGTATGTATGTATGTATGAATGTAAAGTGTAAGAAACATTCCACTGTGATATGGTCATTCAATTAATTATGTCAAAACTGATATTGTTTAATGTGGCGATTGGTAAGACTACCGCCGTTAAACACTAGGGCATCCGCATCTCCTAGCTTGCCACATGTGTCACCCAATTCAACTGGGGTCACCTGCGCTCCAGTTTATTGGTCACATCTACCATAGGCATACGTCCAAACAATTCAACAAGTTGATCCCTGATACGCACGGCTTCCGTTGATGGCCTTATTTCCCGGAAGTAAACATTTGATGGTGTCTTGTAATATTTATTTACGAGTACTACTGACTTGATCCAACCATATCTTCCTAAATCTTCCTATTTTACGCCTTCCACTCACTTTCGCACTTTATATTTATTTTGTTAGTCTTTCTTCATTCATTTGTTCCACACGACAAATCATCTTAGAGTGGTCTTCTTCATCTTACTCAACACATCATCTTTAAGTTTACATTTATCCTTTATCACTTCATTCTGAATTCTACCATACATCGTCACCCCGTGTATTCTTCTAAGTGTACGCATTTCTTCACTATTTACTAGTTTTTTTTCCATGTTAACTCCCTCCAATCAAAGTTACTACTAAATTTTGTTGTGGACTACGAGTATCATCTTAGCAGGTTTCGATCATGTCCAATTCGAGTATATATGTTTTAGTCTTCCATTGATTTTTTTTCTATCCCTACACGCCATCTAAGAAAATACTACTTAAATAGCAGAATTCTTCAACTTGCTCTAATGTTATATTTCTCTAATATACGCTATAGCTATAATATACGCTATAGCTCTAATATACGCTATAGCTCTAATATACGCTATAGCTCTAATATACGATTGAAGAGTAACATCAGACTCTAATTTATCTTCATTCTCCTCTGAAACAATTGAAAATTCATTTTTAAGCCTCATGTGACAAAATTAAGTTAATTGCTACGCTTAGTTAAGTATATGTAAACCAAAAAATAAACATTAGCTATACCCGTATTCAACGCAAAAATGAACATTAACTATACCCGTATTCAACGCAAAAATAAACACTAGCTATACCCGTATTCAACGCAAAAAATAAACATTAGCTATACCCGTATTAAACGCGAAAAATAAACATTAGCTATACCCGTATTCAACGCAAAAAATAAACATTAGCTATACCCGTATTCAACGCAAAAAATGTTTAAGGGCGGAAAATGTTTAAGGGCGGAAAGTATTTATTTGTTGACAAATTCTTTAGTTTTGGAATGTTTCCCTTAGCGAGACTCTCGTAATTCTTTTCCACAGTCTTAGCGCATCGTTAAGTTAGCGAACGGAACCCTTTTCTACCAAAAACCACGAAATATGGTGGTTTGCCAACATTGAGCAGTATTTTAATTATTCGCTTAAAATGTTATTGCTTTCTGCTTGACGGACTTTCAGTGCAAAATGTTTTAGTGATAATTTAACAAAATATTTTGGTTCAAGTTCCGTTTAAATTAATCGTACAGCCCGTTTAACCTATAATCATAAAATAAATTAACGATTTGATTTATCAATAGGATTTCGGAGTTATATTCGAATAGTCCCGTTGCGTGGAATACACTTCTACTACCTGTCAAGTTTCGGGAGTTCTGAGAATATTGAAAGCTTCTGTAAACATTAGAAAAAGACACATTATTTGATGAGCAATAAGCAATCAGCCTCGTCCTGCATACTCTCTCATTATAAAGGCTTTCACTCTTATTTTTTGCAAAATTTGATTCATTCGGTCGAGCCACTTGTTTTCAGTTATTATAAAAGTTTTCGTACTTTTATGTCAATATAGTTATTATTGCAAATTTTTCATTCATTCTTTCTATGAAGTCAAACCATTTCAACGCTCATTTCTTCACCTTTGGCGCTTTATTTCCTTTCTGTCTAAATAGTTTTCTAAGTTTCTCTTTTTTTATTCTAATCAACATTATTTTTTCACACATTTTACGCGAACACTAATTTCTATCGCAACATATTTATCTTACTTTCATCACTTTTCTTGATTGCTACGTCGTGGTTTATGTCGTGTATCCTAATGCTTATGCTAGAACCAATGTTCCATATTAGCAGTGAACTTTGTCGCTAAGCACATTATTCTACCTTGATCAAAAAGTTTTAGGACCGGCCACCGTGTGGCGCTGTCAGTCACCCGATTGGAATTTTTTTTTGTTAGGTTGCCACATCTATCATTAACACTTCCCTCCAAATTTCAGCGTCATAGCTTGACATTTGTAAAAATTACGCTGTACTAAGTACGTCTACCTTTGTGCGTGTTTTCGATTTTTTACAAGTTTGAAAATGGCATCAACTGTGCATCAACGAGTTTGCATTAAATTTTGTGTGAAAAACGGATTTAACGGTCGGTAAAAGGACAATTTATTTATGAAGCGCCGTTTAGCAAACTCTCCTCAAGGGCGCTCTAATTCTGGACTCGACCCCACCATTATTGACAGATTGAAAATATAACAAAATAACTGTAATATATATTATAGATAAGTTGACTAAGAATGGGAAGGTATAGATAGTAGTGAGTAACCTTTATAAGTTGAATATTTCTCTTTAACATGTTCTTTGTTGGTGTTATGTGATTATGATAGGTTTAATTTGTCTTCTGCTTAAGTGGGATTTTTATTCTAATATAACTATTCTATATTATTATGTTGATTTTTCATATTGTCAACCCTTAGAACGAGCATTCTCTTTGTGAGCAAAAGGGTGCTTGATATATTTAATAGTAAAAATTAAAAAGTATAAATAAATTTAAAAATCCCGTTTTGTCGAAATTCGAATTCTTTTAAATTTTCAACCCCATGTGTAGATTATATATACAATACGTTGCTTTGTTATTCCGCTCATTACATTAATCTCCTGTACACGTGTTTCTACCTCTATTCCCGAAGCTCTCTTCAGGGGGAATGATTCCGGTTTATTATGAGAGCTGTGGTTTTATCAGACTGGTGTCATGTTTATGTGGATCACCCCTATCAATAGTTGGTGGGGTCTATTGACGAAAAGATTTCAAATATTTTAAATTAATTTAATTTTTTTTTGTAAATATAAAATTTGTGATGAAATCATATGAACACCTATCTGATATAAGCACTGGTCTCATAACAAACCGAGATCATTATGCCTGAAGAGAGCCTCGAGATAAGAGGTAGAAAAACGTGGAGCGGGGATTAATGTATCATAATAAATAGAAGAACAAATTAATTTGTTGATATTGTCGAGTTCCAGATAGTTTAAACCGAAATCTTTGATAAATTAAAAAAAACTTCCATTTTTATTCCCAACAGGATCATGGAGGCCTATCGGCCATATGCGGCCATCGTCCCCGCTGCTGGACTCGGTACGAGACCAGTTCGAGGACTACGATCAGCTCGCCAAGGACTTCACCAGGGTCTTCCTTAACTCAGAGGCTAACACGTTACAGAACGCCGCGCTCTTCGACGTCGTCTTTCTCGTCGGCCAGTCCAAACAGAAAGTCAAGTTCATCGGGGTCCGCGCCATCCTCGGGGTCAGGAGTCGGTGAGTCCCTTTCCTTTTCTTTTATCACTCCATTGCTTACGTTTCAATGTCATACTTTTTATTACTAAATGTTGAAAAGAAAGTTGAATATTTTCAATTGCAACTGAACTGGCAGTAATTATTTAACGTCTCAATGCTTCATCGTATTTATCGGCAGTTCTACGTGCAGTTGTTTAACATTAACTTCTATATCTTGTTTCAGGTACCTGGGATAACTTCTATATCTTGTTTCTTATAAGTTATCCCAGGTGCTTTTGAATACATGATATGTACCATAATGCTAATGCCTGGCACTGTCTCTTTCTTCAGATTTAGAGCGTTAACTTAACTTCGTCTATATTTTTTTTTAGTTAATTTATGAAAGTATTTTTCCACGTTTTTGGAATACAGCACACAAAAATTTTATGAGTTCTACTTAATTATTGATTACAAAAAACGGTTAACCGGTGCCTGACTATTCGCTTTCAAATTTTATAAATTTTGTTTCATAGGCTACGTCTCGTTCGACAAAACAGACCCGTGCAAATCTACAAATCCGACGTTTTGTGTGTCCAAGAAAAACATCCTACACATGCAGTTAGCTGACCGACTGTTTATAGAACGAAGATGATTATTAGAAGTTTACAGAACACGATTAGTACGGCAGTGAAGCTCGTGAAGCTCGAAATGTGGTTTTAAGTCCACAAACCTGAATGAATGCGATTATATAGAAATTCTTATAATAGAACTATCAGGCTACACCAGAGTTTAAACCTCGGCCGTTATTTTCATATTCATTGACACAAATAATCCCATGAACCCACCCACCCGAATAATTATCAGTGATTTCAAAAGTCACAAGCTAAATTGGGAATACAACGAAAATAAACTTACTAAAGAAATTAAGCGAGAAAAGTATTTTTGAATCACCGATTTCCACGTTAAATGGAGATATTTAATCGAAACGACTTAATTGATTGATTTGGTTTTTACAATGTTCGGTCCATTATTAAACATAATTATGGCAATAAATCTTAACAATTCACTTAACTTGACCTTAGCGCTAAATCTTAACTATTTTTTTTTTCTTAAGAAATAATACTATACATATGACAAATAGAATTTCGTGTAAATTTGTCGTAGTTTTTTTTAAATAAAGGTGCACGTCGTTTCATTATAAAGTTGGAACGTATTTACACGTGTGCTGTTAAACAGTGAATATACTCCTAAAGTTGGAACGTACACGTATGCTGTTAGACAGTGAATATACTCGTACACGTGTGCTGTTAGACAGTGAATATACCTGTATACGTATGCTGTTAGACAGTGAATGTACTCGTACACTTATGCTGCTAGACAGTGAATGTACTCGTACACGTATGCTGTTAGACAGTGAATATACTCGTACACGTGTGCTGTTAGACAGTGAATATACCTGTGCACGTATGCTTTAAAACAGTGAATGTACTCGTACACTTATGCTGCTAGACAGTGAATATATTTGTACACGTATGCTGTTAGACAGTGAATATACCCGTACACGTGTGCTGTTAGACAGTGAATATGCCTGTGCACGTATGATTTTAGACAGTGAATATACTCGTACACTTATGCTGCTAGACAGTGAATATACTTGTACACGTATGCTGTTAGACATTGAATATACTCGTAGACGTATGCTGTTAGACAGTGAATATACTCGTACACGCATACTGTTAGACAGTGAATATCCCCGTATATCACGAAATTTCAAGGTTGAAAATTATTATTTAGTATTATAATACATTTACGTTAGACTGTATTCAAGCCTAAGACTCATTGAATCAATAACATAAACGTGAACTAATATTTTTTTTTTTGAGCGAATCGAGATATTATACAAGTTTGATTGAGATATTATACAGAATTCAGGCCTAAAACTCTTTGAATAACATAAACATGAATTAAAAAGTTTTTTCCATTGAGCGAATTGAGATATTATACAAGTTTGATTAAGATATTATACAGAATTCAAGCCTAAAACTCTTTGGATAACATAAACATGAACTAAAAAGTTTTTTTTCTTCTATTGAGCGAATTGAGATATTATACAAGTTTGATTGAGATGTTAAACATTCATTAAAATGTCTCTCATCGATATTTAAAACCAAGTAAACCTCATTTTTTTATCAATCTGCATATCAATTCCAAAACAAAGCCTTTTAGAGATACTCATATATTGGTTTATGTTTGGGCTAGAGCCGTAGTCTGCTTTGTCATGATTGCACCTCTTAAGAGTTGATTCCCAGCTACACGTATGAGTATTCTTTCATACTTTGGAAATGTTTTAAAGAAGCTGTTTTTTTAATTTCATGTTAACTTTTTTCAATTCATTTTACTTAATATTGTACTATCGTATTACACTTCCGTTGTTTACAGTGTTACCTGGCTGGTTTATTACAATGTAGGAATCTCATCCAACCAACAAGAAAGGAGCTGTATAAGATCTTTCGGAGTTTTATGCCATGCGGTTTGGCTTATGATGCCAACGTTTCAAAAACGATACATTTTTCATCTGCTTATGTTGACTACGAGCAAGCACTGAAGATGAATACTGCAACGTTTTCAAAACGTCGACAGCATAAGCCAAAACACGTGATACGGCACGTTGAGAGATCTGATACAACAGATACAAAGAACCGCGAAAACCTCAAAACTAAGAGAAAAATTAAACAAGCTCTAAGTTAGAACCTGGAAATTGGAACTCCTATTAAAAAAATCTTTGTACTAACGGGAATCTTAACTTGTAGCCCCCGCGTTGAAAGACAATCACCCTCTCAGGTATGCCACAGAAGTCATCATGTTCCTCCCATTTTTTAAACTGCCTATGGGTTGCTCCTTATATTCCTGTAATTTTTCAAAATTAAATTTCTCCTAACGTGCCTATTATGAGTACCAGCCCAACGCTTTAATAAAGGCAATCCACCCACATTAAGATGATTTGTGCTATCGTTAACTGAATTCATTACGTCCTGTACTATGTACTCTATGAAAGGTTTTAACCGGGTTTTACTATTCGAAGTTTCGTCCGAATGTTGAAAATTTCGTAATAAACAATACAATTAATGATCCTGCTCTAACAGCGAGTGTTTCTACATTTGTACTTACTTATATTTTTGGTAATTAGACAATTTCTGTTCCAAATTCGGTAAAATATACGTATAAAAGTATTATTATATGGAGTGGAATCATGGACCTTTTAAGTTGGTAATATGAACCAACTGGAAGCATTCAAAATGTGGATACATCGGAAAATGCTACGAATACCCTGGATGAATGTGGTCAGCAACACAAGGGTTCTTCAAAGAGCCAAAGTTGATAGAGAGTTGCTGACTAATATTAAAATCCGAAAGGTGTCCTATTTGGGTCGTGTACTTAGAGGAGCAAAGTACAAATTACTGCACCTGATCATCCAAGGCAAAATAGAGGGTCAAAGAAGTGTTGGCAGGAGGCAAATCTCCTGGCTCCGCAATATATGTGATTGGACTGGTATAAGGAGCGTTGGGAATATTTTTAGGCTGCCGGGACAAAGATGCTTACTCTCAGGGGATAGTCAACGTTGGGGGGACCTGGCATGACGCTAGGAAGAAGAAGAACACGTATAAAATTTTCGTTACATTTTCTAAAAAAAATCACATAATTTCATCCCCATCACGCCTCATTGAGGCAGGTAGAGAGAACATATATGTTTTTTATCCTGGCACACATATTTCGCTTCTACAAATTTTTTTTCACTTGGTCGGGCCAAGACTTCCTTAACTGTTCACACATTGTATACTACCTGTGTAGATTATTTTTATTAACTTCATCGAAATCTACCAAGAAGACAGTCCACATAAGTACTTTAGTGCCAACTTTGATGTATGGGAATAAAACGTGAACGTGGAACAAAACTGAAAAGAGACAAATAAATGCTATACTAATGCGTCAGTTCAAAACAAATACATGGGATGGCAATATGGAATGAAGTGAATAGAAACAAATGCGAAGTTAAGACTGGATGTGTTAAGAAAGATTGTCTGCCAATCCGGAGGTTGCGGGTTCGATCCCCGCTGGAACCCAGATTTTTTTTTTTTTTTTTTAAATAGGATTCCAGTCTGGTTTTCACTTAGGGCCTATTAAAACATATTTCTGGTTGGGTGGAAGAGATTGCCACATGGCAATAAACTCGCCAGGTTAAAAAAAAATAAAAAGATCACTCTAAGACTATTTGGGCAAGTGAAACGAATGAACGAAGAAAGAATAACAAAATAAATATATTCAATACATGTGTGTGGAACGAGTGGTAGAGGAAGAACCATAAAAGTATGGTTGGATCAAGTGTATGATATTTTGAAAGAAACAAATTTAAAAAGTTAGGCAAATCGTAGGAGCTGTATGAGAAGGTGTATGGATGTAGAAGTGGCTGGATGTATGGATGTAGAAATACTCGTATGTGTTTCACGATTTGGAAAGTGTGGAGGTCTATCCTGGTTGCCTACCCCGGGACAGGAGATGGTGTACTGGTGTGTATGCAACTTTATCAGATTCTTACTGGGTTTAAAAATGGGTATTCTGAAAATCTGAAAGTACGCTCATTTTTCACTGTTTAAAATACCCCCATTAATACAGTTAAATAAAAGCCACAGATGTTATGTTTTTGCAATCACGATTTTTAACCCTCTACAAAACAATACACTTACCCTCAAATTATGGACACAAGAAGACTGTCGTCACATTTATTTTTCGTTAAACATCAAAGATATTTTCAACGAAATAGGCATACATCAAGGGTTCCTATTGAGAATATAAAATGAAATATCTCGTCAGGAATAGTCTCGTGTCGTTGTTTATTATCAATTCCCTAAAACAACTAAATAACAGTCAACAACGTATTTGCGGTTATTTTTTCCTACCAAAAGTAAAGCCGCCGACGTGTTCGCCAACGAAAATAGAGCCAACTTAGGGAATAGAGACATTTCGTATAATTTGCACGTGGCAAACAGGATAAAATGGTGTTTTTCCTCCCAGCCTGGCTTCTATTTTCTACCGCTAGTGCCAGAAAGTTTTGCACCATCCGTGTGTTTCTTTTGAAACTGTATATTTTAAATTAAGAATTGTCGAATTGTTTAAAATACCTCATACAGACGATTCTCAATGTAAGTTTCGTAACATTTTTTTCTAACCAAGGAAAGATTTTAAAATCTTCTTTAGTATATTTTAATTGTTAACAGAAGAACAATGTTAGCCAAATTTACTGAAAGAGTTACAGGGATATGTTCCTGAAAGCTTCGCTGTATTTTGTTATGTGCTTCCGCTGTATACAATACAACCTGGTCAGATTATTGCCATGTGTCCATTGTGTTATTAAGTTTCCTTTGTCAATATATCTTCTTTATAACATGAATGTCTCCCTATGCCAGTAGTATATCACTTGTCTGTCTTCACGTGAAGCGTTGTATCCCACATAACAGTGCGTTTGTTTCATATTCTGGCTCTTCAATAATTGTATCGTTGATCGCAATAAGTAAACAGTTCACACACTCGTACAATATCTTGGAAATAAGTACTGCTTAAATATTTTATATTTAAATACCGACGATCTCCGTAGTCTGCTTGGTAAGGCGTCTTTTTTCCGACTTGAGATTGCGAGTTTGGTTCGGCACCCATTTTTTTAATGTTCCAATCTGTTTTTCACTTAAGGCTTCTATAAAATATTTTTGTTTTTTTTTTTTTTAAGATAGCCACATGCCAATTAATCCACCTGATTGTACTATATATATATTGAAAATGTTTACAATACTGTAGGGTACCCACATCCCTAAAATATTGTCAACATGCAGGGTCAACGACCGATGAATCAACCTCTGGATATGTACAATTGTCACATACCAGAACGTCAACACTGTTTACACGCAAATAATATTTACATCGCATTCCAAGGTAGAAAGAGAACATATCACGCCGTCTCACCGTTTCGACAATAAATATCCTACCCACTGTATTATCCGCATCGCTTGCGACCACCTCAGCACGCGCAGAAGTGAGATCGAGATATACCGCGGACGCAGTCACGCGTCCCGTTCTGAAATTCTATATATACCTACTTATCGTTGAATAAAGAGCACTTGTTATTATTCGCTTGACCATTCATTTCTGTTTATTATTTATCGACTATTCACTCTCATTTTTTTCCGCATTCCTGAATCGACGTATTTTATTTTAAATACAAACAAATCAAAATCATCACGACGTATCAAATTAAGCATCCCGCTAAATTGATGACCCCGAACGAAAAGGAACACAGAATTCGACTAAAGCGAATACAGAGATGTCAGCATCAACATCATCAGCACGTCCTACTAGGACACACGCTTAATTGGTCACCCCGACGTGAATAAATAAAATGTGAAGACAGAGAGACTAGTTTTAAAAAGTGTTTTTCTTTGTATTATACTCGTAGAGATACTCGTAACTCCCAACTTAGGCACGCGCCATTTTATAAACAATTCCTGGGATGTTTAATGTCAATTAGCGTCGGTGATGAAAGGAATACGGAATCTCAACATTGAGTTAAGGACATCCCTCGCCTGGAATTAAAATAAGACAGTATGAAACTTTATATTTCTGGAGTACGGGTATTGTCATCACTCAAAATATCGCTTTATTATTCGGAGGTGCTTCCTTTTAATGACCATTGAAAGTCTGGAAAAACTACGAACAACTATTGTCAATTATATAGGGTCTTTCGGAGTGTTCTATCACGTGGTAGCTTATGGTGCCAACGTTTCGAAAATGTTGCAGTTACATTCTTCAGGTTTTGTTTGTAATTTCACCATCAGTCAAATTCACCGTTAGTCTTCTTGCGAAGTTAACACATTTTAATAATAACATACATGAAAGCTCACATTCCATCATCACTATTTTTTTGAGAAATTGAAATACGCACCTTTTCTTGGGACGAGTTCGGCATGTTTGCGCAGATTCCCGATGAATTTAAAATATTCCCATTTTTAGTTATACCCCTCCTAACTGAATGGTTCGATAGAATTGTGCACGTCCGATTGTCATCCCTTATTTAGTTATGCCCCTCCTAACTGAATGTTTCGATAGAATTGTGCACGTCCGATTATCATCCCTTATTAATTACAATTGATTAAAAAAACTTTGAGAAACTTCGTATCAAACATAAGGAAATAAGATTGTTCACACACACCCCACAATAATGCGTATTGTTCTTAAATGACAATCAGCCAAGCAAGAAATACGAATACCTACACTCGATGTAAATAGCGTAATTTAATGTCGATGTACTCGTACCGCGGCGGTGTCACGAGTCCCATCCGCCTCGGCTCCGGGGGGCAGGGGCAGGGCGCGAGCTCCGGAGGCAAGGGTAATGCCATTAGGCGGGTTTGGCCGAGGGGTGCCTTTGTCAATGGGTTAAAGAGGCATATTTCAGCATTTTGCGCGATACGAGGCTTACATCAAATCACTTTAGCATTTGCATTACGTATTCTCTTTATTTTAGCTAAGCAGTGACATCCAGCAGAGATTTTCCGAGTTATCGTCTAGGGAATATTCATTCATTAGTATGATGAAGTACGATGGAAACATAACATATGATGGATGCATTCATTCTTATGATGGGTGCGTTGCCGGAAGACAATATTAAAAGAGAAAACATTACTTTTGACCCTATAAATCAACTTTTTTGAGTTAAATAAATACTATCGGGAATCTAACCCGGAACCCCGGGACAAAAGGCAATTATTTTACCAAATTAATAATCAGTATGTAATGTTTATTTTATTTTAGCTTATTTCACGGACAATTTCCTATTTCATACTATAAAAATATCTCCGTCTTGTGAATAAAGAAGAAATTTGTTTTTCAGATTTTTCTATGATATATTTATCTTGAAATATAAGATAAGATGTATCAGTTATTTTACATTCTTCTCTTCTAGGAAACTGGTAAAAGGATTTTCATGCAGCGCCAATGTAATCTGTCATTTAATTCGTTTACTTACTTTTTGAATTCCTTTTCATTCGCCTTTCCCGGAACGTCCTGCGAAAAAAACCGTTTATGTATTTTATTTAAAACATCTTAATACCAGTAATGATACGATTTTCAAGTAAATTATTTTCAATCTAAACTTTATATCTAAACAATGAACAAACTTATCAATCACTTAAGCAACTAATTAAATACGGAAGTTATTTGTAAAATGTTTTGGGTCCTTTAAACAAGCCGCATTCAAAATTATCATCCTTTATTATCATTATTGTTGTTTGGATTCATTTGTTTTATTTTATTTATGTTTTAACCACCAACTGACATTTATTTTATTTAACACTTTTATTGCAAATACAATCTGGCGGGCATATTGCCAGGCGGCAATATCTTCCAATCAACCAGACAAAAGTAAATGAAACAAGTTACGTGGTCGCATAAATCATTCAAATGACTATTCATCCCCACGAAATTCATAAACATATACGTGAGCACATGTCCACGAACCCCACAAAGACGGACAGTCACCCGAACATTATTTTTCATATAAAGTGAGATATCATCAATCAAAAGGAAAGGAAGGGATGGTGGAGAGGAAAGGAAAAGAAAAATCAGGAATGAAACACGTTATTTTACTGACTAGAAATTAAGAGGTTTTTCAGTCGCTTCTTAAAGCATGCCAAGGACGGAGCGAGTCTTATATTGATTTGTAACTGATTCCAGAGTCTCACTGCATGGACAGTTAAGGACGACGTAAAGAAAGAGGAGCGGTGAACTGGAAAGGCCAATAAACAATCTTTGTTTGAGCATAGCGCTAATCCATGATTGGAAAGACGCTGAAAATTCTCGGCGAGATAAGAGGGGGTGGCGGGACAGTTAAGGATATTATACAAAAGCGACAGTATGTGAATTTTTACAATTTGAATAGTTTTAATAAAAAGCTGGACTGTAGAATACAAGTATACTCGTATATCTACTCGTTCTCCGCTAGGCAGGGCATGTGATGTGATGAAACGGTCTCATTCCTTATTCACACATTTCATATATTTATCCTAGTTCTACATATAAAACACGTCAATACACTTAATCACTTACAGACATCCAACCGCATCCATAATCTCCACAATCACATCAATAACTCCTCACCCCGTGGTCTACATTCACATTAGTCATTTACTCATGTGATGATTATTACTACTTTGTTAGATATTTTTTAACATTTGAAGACATACGAGTAACGTTGAAAAAGTTACCATTTCCCTTAGAAATGCATTGTAAAGTATTGTCGCCAGGAACTTCATGGTCCTCTTCCTCTTCCTCTTCCTAAATGATGTAAATAGCCACCGAATTGTATGATTGCGCTTTATTTGATCTGAATAATATTGACATATTTCAAAACTCGTCATTATATTTGGTCATCAATTACATTTTCCTTGTCGTGTAATATTGCACCTGAATGGATCTGCTGGTTTTTATAGATTCAAATAAGTTGTATTCGTGAGGTATACGAGTATTTTTAATTTAATATTTTTTTAGTTCTTCGTCTTATATATGTTGCCCTTCAACACATCCTAATTGGTGATTCGCTACCTACTCAATAGTGTGGCTGGGAGATAATATTGTCATTGTCTACGGTACCAGTAATCGAGCCTTTCGAGTTAAAAACCCATTTAATGGAATTTGCTGTTTGTCATTGCTCTATTCTAAGACACAATAATCGCGCACGCACTAAACGCGTGAAATTATTGTTACCATATTAACTATTTTACTAAACTGAGATATTTTTTTTAGTACCGTCGGGAATCGAAACCGAAACCTCCGGATAGAACTCAAGTATCCTACCAACTAAGCCACGGAGGTTGTCGCTTTAATGGTTGATATATGATGACCTGTGCATTTGACATATCGTGAACATTCGTGTAAATGTACTCTCCTTTGAAGGTGAACTATTCGACGCCGCTGAACCATTTAATCAAGCCCAATGTGCTCTGAGATAATCACTCGGAATCGATACTCCGTAGCTTTAATTAAGCCACACTCCACTGCACCTTCTGTTCTGTGTTGAGAGCAGAGCCTATACCATCTGGAGTATGTGATAATTGCCCTGGAACGTTAACTATTGTGCAATATAATAATGTATAACACTTTCGATCTATATAGTTTTGCAGAGTTTATTTCCATGTGGCAATCTTTTCCAAGCAAACGTTAAAGAAGCTTCAATAGAAAACCACATTGCAGCCTATTTTTCAAAATGTAGGAACCAATGGATATCAAACACTCAACACAAGAATTTTCAGACTGACATCTTACAAACTTAACCATGGAAGCTATTTTTTGAACGTAAATAATAATCCAATCAACATTCCACCTGTTTTAATATTCGAGTTAACGATATACTTGTATCGAGTTAAATCAATTAAATTGTATCGATCTAAATTGAATCATGATAAATATTTAAGTAACTCGATATTTTTGTGCATCAATCAATTGGTCTTACGGTGCCGTTTAGCAGCACTTCTAGAACGTGTGCCTTTTCCAATTGCATATTTTTTCTGGAGATTTTCTCTATCATTTTGCTCGAGTGGTCCTCCTCGTCTTCTGATTGGGTGTTTTTCATCTGGTCTTCTCAAGAATATTTATATCAACCACTTTCGTGGTGATTATATTTAGTCACATACCTTTATTTATAGTACTAGAGGTTGTATTGTGTAATAGTTTTACTATCCATAGTACAGCCTGGCGGGTTCATAACCATGTGGCAATCTCGATCTATCTTAGAATGTTAAAAAGGCCTAAAATTAAAACCAGACTAATATTTGTTAACCCGAAACCCCTAGTTTGGAACTCAACCTTTAGATCCTCTCATCTAGTGTAATCTCTCAGTATCCTTTCCAATCTCTCTCAAAGTTATTTTGTTTCCTGCGTCTGAATGACTAACCTAACGTTGTTTTCTTTGAGCAAAAGTTAGGACGAGTCGATGGACCAATTTCAAACTGTCATTAGGGTCCTCTTTTGCTGACCTCTGCTTAGTTCGTGATCGATGCATCAAGAATCCTAACTCTTCGGTCACTGCGTCAATTCTATTATTCAGATCTCCGTCTGACCCTGATCTACAAATCAGTTTTTAATATTTCAATCAGTTTTCCGTGGAATTGGTTGAGGTACGTTTAGGAATTTCTTCTCACAGCAATGATCCATATTTTAGTCTCGGTTATATTCTCTCACAAATTTGTCCATCCACTGCTGAAGCTCATCCTCGGTTGATGTTCCACGTTTGATGCTCTCACAAAATATACGTCCACAATAATATTGTTCTTGGAATTGTTGAGTCAGAATTGGATTAATTAAATAGCGGGGAAAAGTTGAACAAATTAATAAGCAGACTTGTAAAGTTTTAATTGAAAGCAGGCATTGTTCTTGGGCCCACAGCGGAATGGAATACTTCCATCGAATATATTTATAGGATCGATTCATCAAAAATATTTCTCTTGGGGATTTTGTTATAATTTTAAAACTTATATGATCTGAAAGCACAAATTCCGAACGATTAAATAAATATGAATGAGCAGTTTTAAAGCTCGTTTCTTCTATTACATTTTTTTTTAATTACAAAGTTTTTGAAAGATTGTTGTGACACGTGAGTGAAAAATAAGTTTTTATTGCCTTAATGTCAGTATCCTTATTTTCTAGCTGATATAAAGAGTAAAGTAAAGAAATTGTTCTTGCCGGGATGGATTGATTGAATTGTGTGTATTGACTTAGTTGTGTTGTTCGACTTGTAATGGTTTTTACCTATCGTATAACACTGCTTGCATAGCAATGTTAAATTCTATACGTTGTTGTTTTTTTTAATTATTTTTACAAAAAGATCATTTGACCGTTGAAATAAATTAGAAAATAAAAGCATACGTAATTGAATAAAAAAAACTCGTAAAATGCATATAAAAAATTTACGTGGTTACCGTAGTGCATATGTAAGCTATTTTTCGACATAGTCGCCATTCCTCTCAATGCAGGTGGTGAAGCGGGGTATCAACTGTTTGATGCCTTCCTCGAAGTAGTTTCCCGCCAACCCGCCGTCCACTTCTCCACCTCCTCCTTTACCTCCTCGTCGGTTGAAGACCTTTTTCCACCCATGTGCAGCTTCAGGGAGGTAAAAAGAAAGTAATCTGAAGGTGCTAAGTCAGGGGAATGCGCGGGATGGTTCAGGACATCCCATTTAAATGAGGCGAGCAGTTCCTTCGTGGCGTTTGCCGTGTGTGGTCTGGCATTGTCGTGCAGCAGGCAGACTCCCTTTGTCAGCATGCCTCTCCTCTTGTTCTGAATCGCCCTCCGCAATTTTTTTAGGGTCTCACAGTATCTTGCAGAGTTGATGGTCTTCCCTTGAGGCATATATTCAATTAAAATTATGCCTTGACAGTCCCAAAACAATTTCGTCAGTCAATGAAGGTCTTCCGCTCCTCTGATCATCATGCACAGACATCCGACCGTTTTTAAACTCGCGACACCACTTGTACACACTCGTACGATTCATAGCTTTATCATCATATGCAGTTTTCACCTCATTATAAACCTCAACCGGAGGTTTTCCCTTCCGAACGAGATAACGGATGACGCCGCGTATTTCGTACTTGGCGGGAGATTGGATTTACATTTTTCACGAAACGTGTTGTCGCGTCGACACTTCTCAACGTACTGACCTCAAACCGGTCTCGTTGCGGAGGGGAAGGGTCAGGCTACACGGAAGTGTAGCCAACATGTCGAAAATAAAATCCATCCGGTCGTGAGAGCCTCAGTACACTTACTTTCTGGATACGCCTCGTACTTACACATACGCTTTAAAATAAACTATTTTGCTTAACGCAGAATGATTTAGACTAACCAGCTCTGTATCTGCTCATCATTTTTCTTGCATTTTTTCAATTATTTTGAGTCTATGTGACGAGGCAGGTTCAGTTCACTAAAATCTTAGACGATGCTTACATTCTATCGATTCTTGGGATGACCTCTCCCACTATTTCTAGGGACTATCATTCCCAGTGTCTGGTTTCCCACATACTCGGCAGATTTTATGTGTACGTTGTTCCATACCCCGTACTACCGAAGAGGGTCTCAATTTCAGTGAGATCGGACTATCTTTCAGGGTATTGGACTATCTCACGTGCCATTCCTTATTATGTCGTTCTTGGTCACTTCTGAAACTCATCGCAGCATGTGCATTTCGGTAACGTGACATCCTATTTGTGACACTTATGGTAGTTGTTGCTCAGCACTCTGCTTCATATTTTAATATATGTTTTCCTTTCAATTTCATGAATATTTTTATCATATCTGCACATTCTGTGTAGTTAGAAATCAAAACGCTGGTTAAAAAGCTATTTCATACATTATGACCTCAGGACGACTGTTTCGCCAAAGAAGTTTCGTGTCAATTGTTAAAAGTTCAGGGCTAGAATATATATTTATACAAACTGTGAGGGTTAATTTTGGTTTTCCAAAATAATGCCCTCACGTCATAAATGTATGAGCATTGTATTTGAATTTAGTATAGTTCTCGACTAGCATTCGCTAGACGCGAAGAAGCTTTTCGGAATTCCCGCCTTATTGCTTGTATCGCGGAAAGATCGAGAAGTTAGATTGTTCTGAACGCGTCCACTTTAAACGCGTCCGCCCTTGCTTTTCCGGGACGCGGACTGACACAGCCGGAAGCTGGCGAAGTCGCACGCCGATTAGCCAAAGAGATAGACAGTGTTGCTGGCTGTCCCCAAGTTTGAGGGAAATTGTGCGTCGTTCTGTCCGTTATACTAATGTCCAGAATTGTGGTTAATCCTAGTCGGTATGTGGGCGTGATGATATCTGAAAGTATTTCAGTATCATGGGAATGGTTTCCATTATTTGCTGTGCTGGATGATCCCTGATGCGCCAAAGACGCGTCATAGACAACAGCTTAATTTCGAGCATTCAGTAACAGGAATTACTACCGTCACTGGTTACCTCGAGCCACCTTTGTTCTAATTCCTCGCTCGAACGCGGTCTGCTTATGGAGTAAGCTCCTGGGCCATGCCTTTCTACTAAGGCGCTGATCGGCCGTCTTTATCCATCTGAGGATCCTGGCTCTTGAGATCCTGCCGGCCTGTAAAGGCCATCGCTGTTGCTGGTAGTCATGACGTCATGCGTTGCGTAAGTAGAACATTATGTATTTAAATAATAACAAAGCTGTGATCTGGATGTGAGCTGAGATTGACTCAACCATCAGGTATATATATTGTAACCCCATTCTACCTGTGATATCTATGGTGATAATCGATGTGGTGAGCCTTCTTAGAACCCCTTTTGATGACTTTCCTTGTGTGAGTTCTATTTGTTTTGTCGCCACTTGGGTGTGCGAGACGGTCATGGTGTATCTGGCTTGTCTAAGAGAACATCCCTTTCATATTAAATATCAAGAGAAAGTCTCCCTCGTCTCCGAGAGACAAGGAGTAGAAGCATAACTGCCGTAACCTCATTGAACCCCTCTGGATAATTCCAGAGGATGATTTAAATATAAAACTTTTAATAATCCATATATGTTTCTTTGAAGACCTTCCTATCTCCAGGCTTTGTCATGAGTAACCAAGTTTCCAGAATACTAACGATCTCCAGAGATGTAAAGAGCATTGTTTAAACAATACCGCTGAGCTAGTAAAAGGGTAAGAGTCAATGCGATTTATGTTAGAATATAACCTTGTAGAAATAATTTAATTTTTCTAAAATCCGTTACGTAATTTTGAAAGTTCCCATATTGCCGCGCTTACGCCCGCAAATGACCAGAACACAACAAGCTCCGCTCTCGTCATAGAGATAAGCAAACCATAGCTGTCAGATTTTGACAGATATAAATCAAAACATTGCCTCTAAAGTTATATACGTAATTAAGGATCGATGTTTCATTGCCACTAACGTTGGAATAACTTATATTTATTTAATTTGGATGAAAGGCTATCCCATGAAAAACATGCCTGACAATACATACATGCCGTCACGCCATTTCCCTGTCAGGGAAAGTGGAGATAACAGGTTTTTCAATCTTGAGACACACCTTTAGTCCCTTCCACATCCAAACACCTTCTCATACAACTCCTACGATTTATCTTATTGTCTACGTTTCTTTCTTTCAAAATATCGTTCACTCGATTCAACTATACTTTCCCTGGTCTTCATCTCACGCCTTCCACTCACATTTGCATTATATATTTATTTTTAAATATTTTTTTCATTCATTCGTTCCATGTGCCTAAACCATCTCATGGTACTCTTCCTCATCTTAAATAACAGCTTTAAAAACAAAGTTACCCTTTATATATGTTTAGTTTCAATTCAAATATTGAACAGGTATTTATACTTTTAAATCTGTAGATATTTACTAACCAATTTGCACTTTGAATTGGTAAATATTTGTTGTTTTGCTATCTTAGAAATTACACAAACGTTAATGTAAGTAAATTTACAATGGTAATTTAAATGCAACTTAAAATCAGAAATACACGAAGTACAATAATTTGAAAGTGCTGACATACTCGTAAGTCAAGTCCTCATTCTACCTTCAATTGTCTGCGGTGATGTTTGCTATATCGATGCTAGTGAAGTGTTATTAGATAGACTGGATGTGTCATTAAATGTTTATCCTCGTTTTATTTTTGACTTAAAAAATATAACTATATTTCTGAATACAGTGTCAGACTCCAATTGAAATAAAACAGTGAAGAAATCTCTACGTTATGTTAAGATTATTTGAAAAGCAGAAACAGTCGCTCTGTAGGCAACATAACATAAATAGCGTAGAATTAAAATCATTGTTATTATTTATTAATAATTTTATTTAAATATATCTTTTTATAGTATAATCTGGCGGACTTATTGCCATGTGGCAATCTTAACTATGTTGAAAGGCCTTTATTGAAAATCAGACTATAGTCCTTGTTAACACCTTTCTGGGTTAGTTAGAAGAGATAGCCGTGTGGCAGTAAGCCGGCTAGGTCATACTGTAAACAACGAAACTATAATATAATACAAATGCTGCCAAACATGATATTTATTATACGTTGATGTATTTTAGATTTTTTTTTTCAATTCATCTCCATAACTTTCTTAAGATCGGTTAATATCCTAATTGATTTTGTAGTCACTGAGTTTTAGCGGCCTAACATAAATCGACGTAAGTTCTTGAGTTTTTATTTTTTAAATAAATTCTTTAAAAAAAATTGTTTTTGGTGAAATAACTGAGTGGGGCCCTGCCTCACCCCTAAACCATTGTATTGTATATTTTTGAGCGCATATTCCCACTCCCCTGGCAGATTGTTGGTTGAGCGCGTCAGCAACAGACTAAAGACTATTAAAGTGGAAATGCCAACGTAGCGTAAACATTGTAATCACATTCTGTTAGTCGAGTCGAGCAAGTCAACTAGGCCGTCTCACTCTCACCTGTTGAACAATAAGCGATTACCGATAGAGAAGGGTTACGACACACGCTCAGCATAGTCGTTTCACAAAGAGTTTATATACAAACTTAACTTATTGAAACGGCAAAAATGAAAACCGAATAGTAACATTCATTTTCTATCGTAAATTTAGAAAACAATAAACGAGATAAACGGTGCATTAAAGTTTATCGTCCCTTTTGGTGAAATGGAGAGAGCTCAAGGCAGGGGTAGTGTTATGGCTGTCTTTTATATAAAATAATGTAATACAATTTGGGTATCGAACCGTATAATAACATTTATGATAGAATTTCAATCATAACGCCACTGTCCGTTGTCCATTTTAAAGAAGGTTGTGTAGTTTTATTCTCGGCCGTTATTTTTATTCACAAGGGCGTCCTGGAAGTATTGTACTCGTATATGAGCAAGAAAGAAAAGTGGGTGCAGCAGGGGCGGCTCGCGAAAACGCACAATTAATTGTAAAACTGATTAAAATTGTGTTTTTATGAAATCATACACAATAAAAAATGTGTTTATGTAAAAGTTTTATCTGTAGATCTTCTATACTGTATTGAAAACATACATAGATGAGCTAGTTGGTTGGAAGAAATTGCTTTATAGTAATAAGCGCGTCAGATGTATTATGTTTAACTATATACACAAACGAATGAAAATAAATCAATGAAAAGGATATTGTTATGAACGCGATTTGAATTATCAAAAATGTCGACAGTTTTAAAATATTTATCAATTTAAACAGTTTTTGTCAAAAGGCTCTTATCAAGGCTAACTTGGACAATTTGATCCCCTAATATAAGAAGCTATGGAGTTTTTAGTGCGTTTTTATAGCTCCAAGTGAGTCCAAAAGGCTCTTATGAAGGCTAACTCGGACAATTTGATCCCCTAATATAAGAAGCTATGGAGTTTTTAGTGCGTTTTTATAGCTCCAAGTGAGTTCAAAAGGCTCTTATCAAGGTTAACTCGGACAATTTGATCCCCTAATATAAGAAGCTATGGAGTTTTTAGTGCGTTTTTATAGCTCCAAGTGAGTTCAAAAGGCTCTTATCAAGGCTAACTCGGACAATTTGATCCCCTAATATAAGAAGCTATGGAGTTTTTAGTGCGTTTTTATAGCTCCAAGTGAGTTCAAAAGGCTCTTATCAAGGCTAACTCGGACAATTTGATCCCCTTATATAAGAAGCTATGGAGTTTTTAGTGCGTTTTTATAGCTCCAAGTGAGTTCAAAAGGCTCTTATCAAGGCTAACTCGGACAATTTGATCCCCTAGTATAAGAAGCTATGGAGTTTTTAGTGCGTTTTTATAGCTCCAAGTGAGTTCAAAAGGCTCTTATCAAGGCTAACTCGGACAATTTGATCCCCTAATATAAGAAGCTATGGAGTTTTTAGTGCGTTTTTATAGCTCCAAGTGAGTTCGAAAACGCGGTTTAGAGTCCAAACAACTTTTAACCATATATTATATATCCATATTTTTTTTATAAATATTTTGTTACATAAAAAACTGCGGTTTACTTATATCTTAAATTATTTTAATATTTGAATGAATTGGTAATCCACGCAAACACACTTACAATTATGTTTAAAATCATTTCGAAAAATAAGTTATTTATTGTTAAATCTTCTGAGATAACTTGACAGATAATTTAGCAGGAGGCAAATCTTCTGGCTCCGCAATATACGTGATTGGACTGGTATAATGAGCGTTGGGGATCTTTTTCGGGATGCCGGGGACAAAGACGCTTACTCTCAGGTGATAGTCAACGTTGGGGGGGGGGGCTGACATGACACTAGGAAGAAGAAGAAGAACTTTGTTATTCCACTTATTATATGAATCCTCGCCGAGCGTGTTTTTCTCACATATCTCACATATCCCTCCCCTACCGAGGTCCACTGCAGACGGAATGATCCTGGATCATTATGAGAACAATGCATATACTCGTATGAACAACGCATATACTCGAACAATGAACAATGCGTATTACTCGTATGTACGAGTATATGAGAGTTATGTCATCTTACTTTTCCATGGACCACCCAGAACAAACGTTTGCGGTATATTTACGGATAGATTTTAATTTTAATAAATTGATAAAATATTTTATTTATTAATATAAAATCAAAACTTCGTCACTTTGTTTTATATACTTTCGTTGTGGGTGGTTCATAGTAAGGTAACATGACACCAGTCTGATATACGAGTACTGCTCTCATTTAAAAAAACTGGATCATTACACCTGAAGAGAGCCTCGGGATAGGAGGTAAAAAAGTTCTTTATAGTCAAATATTCAAACATAGTGTTCTACAAAGTTAAATCCAAAACTTTTAATAAATTGCAATATTATTCATAATGTTTCTCGAACATTTGGACGTCCTTTTCTGCGCGAACTTCTGTATTTTAAAATTGTTTAAATAAGAAGTCGTTGAATAAGCGCAGAATATTATTTTTAATTTTTAACCCCCTTTTTTAATCAATTTTATGGGCACATTAAAACGAAAGTGAACTCCGTTCGACTAATTGAATTTTTAATTTCTCAAACACTCCTTTACGCCCACTGCCGCCATCAAATGGATATAAACAACGATTTACTCCTTTCTACGCCATTTTCCTGTTTATTTGTTTGGATTTAATAGCTGATGTTTGAAAGCTGCAATTTTCTCCGTAGCACAATGGCACTTGGGAGGGTTTCTATGCGTGACTTATTTTCATTGTAATTTGTTTTATCAAACACTGTTTATTCCACGTTATGTAATGGTATAACCCTACCGGTTTCAAGGCTTTCACCTCATCATCAGGAAAGCACGAACAATACTTGAAAGTCTCGTTTGTACTCCTCTGATGATGAGGTGAAAGCTTCGAAACCGATAGGGTTATACCGTTACATAAAGTGGAATAAACAGTGTTTGATAAAACAAATTACAGTGTCTTTAAACCTCCACAGCGTTAATGCCTTAACTATAAATAATATATGACTTATTTTCCTTGTATTTTTAAGATCGCGTCTTAATGAATAGGTTTTATTTGCGATCTGAATCCATGATGCATTATATGTTAGAATTTTTTACAGTAAAATTTCAATAGAATTTTCAGGATTTTGTCATGCTTCGAATGTTTCGGAGGCATTCTTCTTTTTATGTGTGTAGTCGCCACACGCGATGTATCCTCTCCAGCCAGATCATACCGTACGATATTACAATATAGTATATTGTGTAACTCTTGCGCGCCCTCAGGTAACATGTACACACACAGTTAGCAGCTGTTTACGACGAGGTTGATGACAGGTTGGTCGACCTCCGTGATCTAATTCGTAAAATACTTGTCATCTTACACGGAGGTGGCGGCCTCGATACCGTCGATTTTTAAATTCACTTAAGGCCTTATAAACATTTCTCTGATTGGCTGGAAGAGATTGCCACTTGGCAATAATTCTACAAGGTTGTACTATATCCAACGAAAGTGTAAAACATGATTCCTTCAGGCGCTACTATAGCTGATAGACGTGATTTTTTTTATAATGGTGGATTCAATGCTTAAGTTGGGCGCCACGCAAAATAGTTATTTACGTGAAATTAAATTCATAGTCTAGATTTCCCTGCACTCAAAGAAAGTCGACTCTGCTAAGCTCATCTTGGTAATACCTATCCAGCGCATCCCACTTCACGTCTGATCATATTCAGAGTGCATCACTCCTTTCGAGGTAGGGAAAACCATGCAATTCCAACGTCAGATCGCCCACAAGATGTCTGTTTTTCACGTTAAACTCCGTCCAAAATAAACCAATATTTATTGACATCTCCAGAGTTTTCCAGACTGTTTTTGTATTATTTCCATAATAACAGGCATTTGGTATATTTGCGATATTCTTTTCAACTCTAATAAGGCATTGAAAACTTTATTCACAATGGGGTTTAGAGAAAACATTGCGGATACAATACGAGTATGCTCTTAAATCACACCAGTACCACCTTCTCTTCCTGCTTCATCTCACTATACGAGTATATCATATGTATTGTGATGTGAGAGTTTTTGACTCTGTGTCTAAGAGGTTTTTCCGATTTAGTCCGTCGTATTCTCCTCTCGATAACAGAAGCAGGTGCGTTCTTCGAAGTGTGTCGATCATAATTTCCACACTACTCGTATATGTCGTGATCGGCCTGACACAGATCTTTTTAGTTCGAACTTTGCAGTTGGTCTCATTTCTTTCGAGGATTCCAATCTAGTTTTCATTTAACTTTTTTTTATATTATAGGTTATGTATTCAAGATTTTGGGCTTAAAAATGTCTTGCAAGCGAGCTCACCCTCCTATTGGTGGGGGGGTGTCTCAGCTGGGAGGGTATTGTAGGGTAGGTAAGCTCTAACATTTTGGTGATTTCTCACTAGAATGTTTTCTTTTTAATTTGCCTTAACCATGTGTATGTGATTGCGGGATATAGGTACTAGTGTATTATATTTAAATGCTATTTTCTTTTTATTTTTGAATCTATTATTGTATTGACTCCTTATTTATTTTTATTCGTTTTTAGCTTACATGATGACCTTCGTGGCCTAGTAGTTGAGATGTTTGTCTCCCAACCCGAATGTTACGGGTTTGATTTCTCTTTAACTTATATCTGGTTGGCTGGAAAATATTGCCACATGGCAATAATCTCGCCAGGTTGTACTATATACAATGATACAATACAAGGGTGTGGGCTGGAGAAAATCTGACGTTCTCGAAGCTGGGCTCGTTCCCTATTGGTGGGGTGTATCTCGACTGAGGGGATCAAATATGTAGCGTTATGGCAGAAGTTGATATGTCCGTTTTACCTTAGTTTAAAGGAGAAGCAATATTAACTTTGATAAGCTGTTAAAATCAGTACAAATAAGTTTTTCCAAACAATATATATTTTGTTTAAATGATGACTAACATATGTACCAAGTTTTGCCACAATATGCTGAGAAATATTTTCTATAAATTGGGAAAAGTAACACAAAATGACAAAAAACCGACATATCAACTTCTGCCATAACGCCACAGAAATGAGACCAGACCTTTTCACAGCTCTCTTTTTAATATGGTTTCTTCTCCGTTATGTTGAAATATAGTACATGTATATGCGATTTCAGGATATATGTGCATTCTACTATATGTGACTATCAATTAACCTATATATTTATTTAACTCCTTTTAACTTATTTTTAGTAGGTTGGAAAAGATTTCAACATAGGAATAACTCTCCAAATTATACTGTACACTGTGAACGTTTTACACATTACAGTAGACAATAATGAGGGAATGAACGTAAATTAGGAACAAATAACAGATGGTTATTATGTTGAAGTCCTCACTAGAAAAAAGTTTGTATGCTTAATAAGTGTAATATACAATGTTTTAATGTCTGTGTTTAACGAAACTTGTTTTAATTCATTCGTGTGGTGCCCATCGCCTCCAAGTTTGATGATACGGAGACGATATTGTATACGATCTCAGTAATCGAGCCTTCGGGCTAAGAACCACTGGAGTAGACAAGTAACTCACAGTTCACCGTCGTTCATGTTGAAAATATAACCGAATGTCGACACACAACTCCACACGTCTGGCATGTGTGAGATGAGCTATATCCACACGTCTAGCTGAGCTATATCCACATATCTAGCATGTGTGAGCTGAGCTATATTCGCAGAACTACTTAACCTCTTCAGACTAGAATTAATTCTAAGATTTAAAAAGAATATTCTTGCTATGAGTATATTATTTACACTAAATGTGACATTATGTCGTATTAGTTTAGATAGATGGCGCTCAAACGTTCAAAGTCTATAGTATAGTATCCCACACTTAATTTGTTATCAGAAAACAGAAATATACCACAAAATTGTTTACAAAGTGCATATAAAATTCGTGTTCATTATAATGGACGCCAGGTCTGAAGAGTTTAAACAAATTTTGGTCCAATCGTTTTTTTTTTTTCATAATACTATTTGGAACCGGAACTCGAATTGATAAGAGATCCCATTCTAGTATAAAAGCTTGTCTGGTAACAGTATCCACACACATTAGACACTAGACATTAGACCTGTCTGTCCACGCTCGGTAGTATTCTAGACAATGTAATAAATTCAAAAGTACGGTTTCCTCATTGGACTTTCTTCATAAGTATGAAGGAACCGAAAATTTATCGTTACAACGAAATGAATAAATATAAATCATAAATGAATATAAATGCCATCTTCCCCATAAACAAATGGGACAAGGAATGAAAGCAATAACGGGGGCTGGTCCCCACCATAAATAAGGGCGCACATTCCTGTATGAGCACAATTAACATCATCTGAGAAGACGAGCATGATATACGCCACAACCTTCACCGGTCCCAGGTTGCCTTCAGGACTGTTTCTAGGGGTTGTTGGCACCCTCACTCAATCACGATACAATACTATGGGCTATCACCCGTGATCAAGGAAGTATGATTGTCAGCAATCCTGTATATAGTAGACGTCTTTGCTTGTATTGTATGCAAGCTGTAGCACTTCAGCAAGCACACAGTCTTGATAGATCAAACACAAAACAATGATGGAGCTTTTATCGTTGCTGGTTCTGTGGTGTGGAATGGTCTACCTCTTTGTGTTAGATATGTGGGTGGAGTGTGCAGGTTTAAGAAGCTATTGAAGACAGCCCCTTTTTAAGGTGTTGTCAAAATATATAACACATACACTACACTACACCTAAAGCCGAATGTGTTACTGTCACATATCGGATGAACTACAAAGGTTGTTTGTAGTTCGTCTCCCTTAGGTAAGGGTTGGTTGATGGTTTTCTTGCCAACTTTGTTTTTCAAAATATAAACAGATAAGGAAAAGTGTCCAATCTAATGACCGCAGCTACTTCCTTTCTATCCTTACACTTAACTTTTATATATTTATTTATAATATCTTTAATCTGTCAATAATAGTGGGTTTGAATTCCAAGAAGGAGAGGTTTCCCTCTAAACGGTTCTATGTAAATTGTCCTTTTAGTATTATTAAAGTTTCGATGGCAAAGAGATTAGATTTCCAAGGTATTTTGCTAGGCAAAATTTTATGAAGCTCTATTTTTGTATTATTTAAAAACACTATAATAATTTATTACAAATAACATATACTATAAGCTACAGAAAAAACGTCTATTAGTAAAACCAATCTTAAAGTGAATCCACCAGGAATCGAAACTGGGACGCCCGCTTGCTTAGCGTCGTATAGGCTGACCGATAGTCAGTCACATTTTATGAAGAACGATAGAGAAAAACCGAAAAACTATGATTAATCAATCATCACCAATATGCCATGTCCCTATTGAGATAGGCAGAGTCCCTATTGGAATAGGGAGAAGCTATCCTGGCATACAACTGTCGCTTTTTTAAAGGGGCATGCAGTTGCCATTCCTCCACCTACACTACCTTTCGGAACTAATAAGGTTCCCTTACAGTGCGATCACGCACTCGTTTAAAAATTGTATTTAGTCAGACTTTGATTAATGGAATGTCTCCGGGTAAAACTCCCAACATGGTAGCGCCACACCGGAGTGTGAAAAAATTAACGGTGGTGTACCACGGGCAGAGATGAAATTTAAAATATTATAAATGAAATAAACTAACAAAAAATACATTTATTGATATTCGGATCACTAATCTTTATTTTGGAGATCGACCACATCCCTGCATGCCTTCAACTCTTCTCTGGGTTTTCCATTGACTCTGCTCTTCTACCACCATCTACTAAAGTATCGCAGTTTTTTCTTTATCTAAACTGTCGTCAAAAATTCTATATAAAATCGATTCTGGAGATATTGAAATATTTATTCATCTCACTGTTAAGATTATTTTTCACGTCATAATTTACTGTCCATGCTGTCCGACTTTGGAACCAGTTACTACCTGCCGCAAGACTCGCTGGTTAAGCCATGTCATCCGGAAATTCTTTACAGCAGATTATTACCACTATGCTGCAATTAGAATCGAAAAAAATATTATTTTAACTCAAAATAGACTAACATTTATATTCTTTAAACACTTTATCTCACAACAATGCGTAATGTGAACTCCGTGGCCTAGTTATTAAGACGCCTATCTTCCAACTCAAATGTTACGGGTTTGATTCCAGTTTTTATTGAGAAAGGTTCCAATCTGGTTTTCATTTAAGACCTTTAAAACATCTTTCTGGCTGAAATTGGTTTATTTGAACACTTTTTCCTCTTAAGATAATCTCCTACCGGTTTCAATGTGTTCACCTTATCATCAGGGGAGCACAAACAATAATTGTTTGTGCTCCCTTGATGATTAGGTGTGCACCTTGAAACCGGTAGGGTTATACCGTTACAAAAAGTGGAAAAACAGCGGTTGATAAAACAAAATTACAATATTTATTTACTAAATGTTCATCCCAATGCGTTGACTCTGAGAGCCATACTATTATCTTAAGTGAGTAAAACGGTGTTTTAGTGAACTACGAGTATACTCGTACAATGTATTTAGACCTCAACCTTATTAACACCTTAACTATACGAGTATATTAAATAACATATTTCTGGTTGGTTAGAAGACATACCATACAACATGCCAGTAAACCCACCAACTTGTACACCGAACCGTACGTGTACACCGAAAGTGACCAGTTACGAGTATATCCTTAGACCCTTGATTATAGCATCGCTTACACACATAAAGTATATTTTTTGATCCCCGTTGACGAACGAAGCCTCTCGATGTAGCCTAGCTTCCCCTAAACTCGAGGTGAGCCAGATTGTTTTCTGCCAAGTTCCCAAGCGCCAGGCATCAAGCGATATTTTATTAGCCATTTCAGACGTTATTGCAGCGTTAAGATTCATTTAATGGCGAACAGAAATTGATGGGGAATTCCAGAGGGGAAAAAATACGTTGCTTAACGTCGTTGCTAGTCCATTTTCAATTCATTCGACTTATAAGTCTTTTTCTGGGAATTTTCTATTTGTGGGGTTGTTATGAAAAAAAATATTTGCTTTTAACGTTATTCGCTAGTCAATATTCTACTCTGGCTACACGTAGCCATGTTATCATCGTCATTGTAAATTCGTACTTTACTTCCATTTTATACAGTTAGAAACTTTGGGTTATCCTTACTTCCAACCGATTAAAATATGTCAAAAGGTCTGTATGTAAATACCAAGTGCACAGATTTTTTTCTGTTTTTTTATACCATCGGTAATCGAACTCCAAACCTTCGGATAGAAGACAAACGCTCTTTCAACTGAACCACGGTGTCCGGCACAATAATCATCTACTCGTATTCAGTACAATGTTATATTTTATTAATCCATATTGTTCGAAAAATCTAAATTTTCAAGAGTTATTAGCGTGGTGTTTAATTCATTAATAAATATTGTAATAACCCTTCATGAATGTCAATTGAAATATTGTATTTGATTTGATGTATGCTTTAAGTTGAAAACGAGAGATAACCAAAGCGCATCATTTCAATCATTGGGCAAACAATCAATTGATCAACTGAGGAAGAGATAAAAAAAGTGGAACCAACTTCTTACCTCCTCGTGCTTTCAAAGACCATATAAGAAACTTTGAACTACCATATTTATGATGTTGCTGTGTTCCTGTTATTTTCCTCGTCTAGGCGTTTCCAGCCTGTGTTAATAAAAAATCATGCTATAAAACAATAATTATATCTAAAAAATCAATCAAGAAGGTGTTTTATAAAATGGACGGACCAAATAAAGAGTTAACAGGGTCCCTTTTAAGCGCTGCATTCAATATAACCCAGGATGGGATGGATGGAAGCAAAGGGGCACTATGCTCAGCATTGAGTACGGGATGATGAAGTTAGTCCTGATTCCCACAGCTTTCATTTCCTACATACTCGTATATGTTATTTAATAGATTAATAGTAACTGTCTTTGTGGGGTATGAACAATTCTTGTCGATCGTCTGACTCTTATACTGGTGATTATTCACAGTACCGGCCTGGAAAGTTGCGAGACTGACTGGGTGCCAAGTTTGAGCACGTGGCCTTTTTTTTAATTTATTTATAGTTAATTCTAAGTAAGAGCCAAGTATAGCCCAAATACTCGTATATTACAGTTGTTTTAACGAAGTGCATAGTGGGAATTAAGGTAAAACTCGATAGGCACCTGTTGTTCATTGTATGGTGGTAATCATTTTAGTTAAACAGAAAGAACACGATGCCAGCACAATTAAACAGAAAGAACACGATGCCAGCACAATTAAACAGAAAGAACACGATGCCAGCACAATTAAATAGAAAGAACACGATGCCAGCACAATGAAATGACACTCAAAAAGTATGAAGTATCTCAAGGTATAAGAACAAGAATTAGAGGGCGCATATTGGAATTAAACTAAGACATTAGCTCAACTCTATTGTTTTTATTTATCAGTCGTATGCGCGGGGCCTCGCTAAGCTATGTAGGTGCGGTTATATTCTTTGCACCTGCCTCAGGCTGGGCCTGGTTATTCAAGGTTTCAAGACATGCAATGAATCTCCACATGAGAACTGACCTTCACATCTGATAAATAGCTTCTTGCTCCAAGTCCCAGCGTGCTAAGGAATGAAAAAAATGGAAATTCCATACATCAAAATAAATAAATTGATTTTGAGAGGAGAAAGCCTTCAATTGAACAGCTTGCTATCGAAAGCCTTATAGCTTACTTAACTCTGCCAGAAAATATTTTAATCAGTCTTCAATTTCAAAAAGTCTCATTTGACACGAGGCTTTTATACTTTTTGATAATGTAAAGTTATAAAAAGAATAATGTATTCGCTAACGTGAGCTGCTTTTTCAAATTTCAGCTGGGATGTCAGTATTTTTAATCATGAAAATCGGAACATCAGATTTTTTAATCATTGCAGAGTGGTAATTTAAATTTTGTTTTTCTACCCCTTAACATAGCCGAATTGGGAATGTTGAAGTTTTTTAAGTTTTTCTCAGATTTCTTGCACCTTCTATCTACCCATATAGATTATTCTTGCACCTTCTATACTACTCATATAGATTATTCTTGCGCCTTCTATACTACACATATAGATTATTCTTGCGCCTTCTATACTACTCAAATATATTATTCTTGCACTTTACTATATATGCTACTCATATAGATTATTATTTCCTTTCCGTAAAACCCGTATTTCTTTCCTCATATCTTATTTCCTTATTTGGCTATACATCATTTTTCAACACATACTACGCAACACTTTCATTTCTATCGCATTCATCTCACTTTCATCGCTTTTTTTCCATGTCCAAGTTTCGCTGTTCTTATCATAGGACCAAAATTCAAAATATTAGGAATATCAAATTGGAAACGTTACATAACCGACTCAAATCATATCATAACTTGGAAATAATAAATAAAATGCCTCTCCCGAGACAGAAAAGTCCGTTGAAATCGATAGTTTCCGAAATGCCTGGACTTTTTGATACCCTAATTCAACCCCAATGAAATGTATCGGAAATATACTTTTGCGGTTTCCTAATCTCAGCATAATGGATCCTTTTCTGTAATTAATAACATTTCCCGGGACCGCTTCCCAGAAACGGGAGGATATCATTTTGGGAATTATGAAATATTCCCTCTAATAACGAGGATGTTTCTCTGAAAAAATAAAGGCTGGGGAAAAGCTGCCGAAGAAATATGTCAACGAAATAAGTAACAAAAAAATATTCAAGCAAAATCCACAAAATAAAATTATTAAAGAGGAATATAAAGTAAAATAACTAAATAACCTTTTGTTATTTCAGCTGTTTCTTACGTTCCATCCGTTTGGTTTTTATGACGAACTCCATGACCCTAGTTGGTAAGACTTCAGTCTTTCGACCCGGAGATTACGGCTTCAACTCCCGATGGTACCCAATTGTTTTAAAATGAAGTATAAGTCTGGATTTCACTTGACACCTCTTTATACATTTTCTGGATTGTCATAAATGTTTTACAATTATTCAGAAAATACATAAATAAAACTACTCTCACACATTAGTTGTGTGAGAGTGTTGTTGCTTGTCCACGTGTGATAGGTTTTCAAATGCAGTCGTTTATAACGCGAAGGCTCGATTATTGAGACCGAAGGCAAGATTTTCTCAGTTTCTACTAGTCCGTACCACCAATTTGGATATATTGAAGGATGCAATATACGAGGCATATCCAGAAACTAAGTGTTCTGAATTTTTGTAGGTTACAATTTTTTTTATTTAAACAAAAAAATTACGTGGTTACCGTAGTACATATGTTAGCTATTTTTCGACATAGTCGCCATTCCTCTCAATGCAGGTGGTGAAGCGGGGTATCAACTTTTTGATGCCTTCCTCGAAGTAGTTTCCCGCCAACCCCTCCGTCCACTTCACCACCTCCTCCTTTACCTCCTCGTCGGTTGAAAACCTTTTTCCACCCATGTACAGCTTCAGGGAGGTAAAGAGATAGTAATCTGAAGGTGTTAGGTCAGGGGAATGCGCGGGATGGTTCAGGACATCCCATTTTAACGAGGCGAGCAGTTCCTTCGTGGCGTTGGCCGTGTGTGGTCTGGCATTGTCGTGCAGCAGGCAGACTCCCTTTGTCAGCATGCCTCTCCTCTTGTTCTGAATCACCCTCCGAATTTTTTTTAGGGTCTCGCAGTATCTTGCAGAGTTGATGGTCTCCCCTTGAGGCATATATTCAATTAAAATTATGCCTTGACAGTCCCAAAACACGGATGCCATGATTTTCTTGGCTGAAATTGTGGTTTTGAACTTTTTGGCGGAGGGTGAAGAGGTGTGACGTGACCGTTTTAAAACTCGCGACACCACTTGTACACACTCGTACGATTCATAGCTTTATCACCATATGCAGTTTTCACCTCATTATAAACCTCAACCGGAGGTTTTCCCTTCCAAACGAGATAACGGATGACGCCGCGTATTTCGCACTTGGCGGGAGATTGGATTGACATTTATCACGAAACGTGTTGTCGCGTCGACATTTCTCAACGTACTGACCACGAACTGGTCTCGTTGCGGAGGGGAAGGGTCAGGCCACACGGAAGTGTAGCCAACATGTCGAAAATAAAATCCATCCGGTCGTGAGAGCCTCAGTACACTTACTTTCTGGATACGCATAGTAGTATGAATAAATAAATAAGACAGTGTGAGCGGGTGGATTCTTCAGTTTTTGAAAAAAAATCATTTATAATCAAACATATCATTTTTTCATTTACCTGTTGGGTAGACAGACAGAACAGATGACAAAATTTTCCTTTTATGGTATAATTCCTTTACCTCTCTCACATTCATACTGCTTGTTCTGTTTCTCGGTGTGCCTCTACCACGACTCCCATTTATGCTTGCAGTATATACTTTATCACCCTTCCGTTCAACATGCACAAACCACGTCAACGTGCCCTTTTTTTTTCACTCTTCCACTCATATCTATTGTTATCGCACATTCATCCTTAATTATTCTATTTCTTATTCTGTCAAACGACGATACAACACGTATTCATCTCGGTCAGTGTACGCATTTCCATTACTGGACATTCATTTTCCATTCCAATACATCATTGTTGTCACTTATACGCTATTGTCAACTATTATTTGAACAGAGTTTGATATTACTTGGTTAGGTACTATATATATAAAATATCCAAGTATATATTTAAATACAAAACAATAAAGTATTCAAAAATCGGTTCTATTTAGTATGAACAAAAGTCTCACAGATACCAGTGTATGGTATATTAACATTTCCCTTCCTGTGCTAAAAAAATCCGCGCGTTCCGGTGCTGTGTATTTAATACACATCAATACACATGTAAAAATGAGCTATTTAAAATCGGAAAAATAAGAATAGCTTAAATTAATTAAATTTGAAGTCAAAAATGATAATAATTTAAATGTACGAGGTCATCCAGAAAGTAAGGTTACAACATTTATGTAGGATCGAAAAATGCTTGTATTTAATTGAAATTCACAGAATACTTTACAAATATATTTAACTATTTTTCAACGTAATTGCCGTCGAGATCGAAACATTTCTGTAGTCGGCGCACCAGCTTTTGTATGCCAGTGTCGTAGACCTCCGCCGCCAGCTCTTTCAGCCACTTCTTCACAGCTTCCTCGACCTCCTGATCGTTGGAAAATTGTTGGGGTGTAGTGACACACCCACGTCTTATCCCCCGTCACGATAGAGTCCAGAAAAGTTTATCTCTCCTGTGCAAAACGATCCAAAAATTCACGCAATTTTAACGGTGCTCCGGTGTGAGCATTCTGGGCACCCATCTCGCACACAACTTCTTGTAACCAAGTTTTTCCGACATAATATTAGCAAGGAGACTTCGAAAAATGTCAGAAAATTTTTCGTGAAGGTCGTCAAGCGTCATCGGCGGTCATTTCGCACTTGTTCTTCAATGTTTTGTACAAATTCGTCAGAAATCACTGCCTTGCCTCATCGTGAGTATCAGTACGGCTTTCTCTGAACAACCTAATCCACTTCGTGACATGTTGTCGACTCATCACATCACTACCATAAACTTCCACGAACTTCCGATGGATATTTGCGACGGTATTGTTCTGCAAAGTCAAAACACTGATGACCGCGCGGGTCTTGCACGGACGAGAGTTGGCGGGAGCGCGCGACGACCTCTCCATCGGAAGAATTTACGGTGACAACAAAATGGTCGACAAACCAACAAACTGAACGTTAGGATCCCCCCTATACGTCAGGTGCACCAACTGAAACAAAAAAATCCCCCGGCCTCAGGAGCCCTTGTAACCTTAGTTTCTGGATGACTCTCGTAATTGTTGAAAACATGAAAAAAACATCGGTCGACGTTCACAAAATGGGCAAAGCGACCACCTCAAACGAATACTCGAAGCTACGGAAGCGAGCGAATTGAGATTCTATTTCTTGCGTTCCCATATACCGAAGTAGAGTGAGAGTGAGACGTGAATAGCGTCGCTTCCTCACCCATAGCGTTTTTTTTAAATTAATATACCTACGTCACACAGTGGCACACGTTTGATTGTATTGGTGAATTTATTCCAGATTTTCACAAAATATCTCTGATGTGACCGATAAGTGCTAATTATTATTAAAAGTATTTTTTTCATTCAATGCATAAATGTATTACGGAGGAATACCTTAAATCTGAACCCAGTATTTATTATACAATATTTATAGATATTAAAGGTGTTTAGAAGCAATGGGTACTAGTTACACATCACAGGGAAGGAAGGGTTAAAGTAAATACATAATAAACAATAAATAAGTCAGCTGAGTCGGGTTCTTGTTTGGTTGCACAACTCAAGCTCAGGTTCTAATTGCTTCAGAAAATGTACGCTTTTCTACGCATTTAACCTGTTCCCCGCGGGGAGCACAAACGCCTGTGATCTGACGACAATCCATGTTTCAAATCACAATTACTTTAAAAAAATGACACAAAACCGGAATAAAAATTGAACTAAAATTTAAAATAATCTTTATTCTAGCGACATCTCTGAAAACCTTGTCAAATAATATAATTAGTTTATGAGATATTGTTGAATAAACAGAGCGCCGAATTTTTTTGGTTTCTCAATATTTCCAGCATTAACGACCTGTCGCGCAGATCGAGTCCTGCGATGAGTCTCTCTTACGTAAATAAACATTACTAAGTCTCTCTTACGTAAATAAACATTACTAGTGCTATATGCATTTGATTGGGTGAGTGTCATGAAGCATTGATTTGATCGTAGCATTCCTTTGTTTATTTTACGTAATGTTAAGTTTATCTCCTTTATTTAATGAGTCTCCTTAAGAGTAATGACTATTATTTATTATCAGAAAATTACTTAAGTGTCATGTTTACTTGGTGTTGTAATCAAATATCAGTGGTTCAAAACAAAATATGTGTTTAAACTTAGAAATTAAAAAACGCTGAAATTGTGCCGCGCACAGGATTCGTGGAATTTGATTTTTAACGCGGTGAACAGGTTAAAAACTAGAATAGCTTTATTACTGAGAAACAGAGAAACAAGTTGCAACATTTCTCGACGACTTGAGAGTTTAATCTTCACAAATTGTGCAATTTAAATTAAATGGAACTATCTCAGCAGACCAGCTCTTCCTAAACTGCAGTTAACTAATTGCAATGTATTTACTTGTTCATTAAGTTGACTCCCTTTTTTTTATGATAGACAATCCACCCTAACTAAGGTGATTTGTGTCACCAATTTAAAGGCATTATGCAATTATATGCATCAAAATAATAAAACTAATTAAAAACAATTGACAAATCTAAATAATTTTAAGTTTCAACTGATTAAGCTTCAAAAAATTAACAATCGATATGTAAATAAGAAGGAACGTAACATTCATTGGACGCGGTAAGGATATGGCTTTTAGTAAATCAAATCTGTATCGCAAAAGACAACCGAAAAAACACATGGTGTATAGTTTAATTATCCAGTCCATCCCATACTCGCAGTCGGTGACCAGCCATCACGCAATGGCCCGTCCACAAAGTAGATTCACTTATCTATCTATATATCTATATAAATAAAAATGTAAATGTTCGAATATTAAAAATCTCTAATCTCCGAAAGTTCTTCACAGATTGCTTTGAAAATTTGACAAAAGGTTGCATTCGTATACAAGCATGTTTATATATTTTTTTCATATACGGTTGCGTATAAAAAAGTTTATAAAACAGACAAAATAACGGGAGCGCCCCCTGCAGTGACACACGCAAACTAAACAATTCTCATTGACAGTTATGTCACATTGCATTTTCGACGTTTCGGAATTAATATTAAATAATTAAATAATAAATATTAAATATCTACGGTGATCGCGTTCTGCAGCTTCAGACCTGCTTCGTTCTCAACAGAATGAACGCGACAGTCTGAGAGTGTCTGAAAGACGTCAAAAATATTGTATACCCACAAGCACTGTGAAATTAAACATATTAGAAACGTGTGATTTATTTTTTTCTTTCTTTTCCATTTAACCAGACTGAGCCACAGCAACGTGTGGCCTGGCCGGGTATAGCTAGTTTTATATAAAAATATACATTACACCAGTAGTTCGCAAACTTTTTGGTTCACGACACTCGTAATCTGTCAGGATATTTTCACTGCGCCCAATGTGAGAACATACTTAACAGTTTGCACTTATGTTGATGCGGTTAAGTTAGGAAAAAAAATGAATGAAACACGTATTAAAAATTCATAAAAATTTAATATTTTGTACGTATTTTGAAAAATCATATAATTAAATAAATAAATCCTAATAAATGGATAACCAATCTACCTGACACTTCAACCGATGGTTTGTGATTTTCTAGTCGATGGTCCGATTTAAAAACCACATATGTCTCAAATCAGTGAAAATTCCGTGGAGCCCTGGAGCCTGGCGACGCGGCACACGCTATGAGAACCGCTGCATTTTATATCAAAAAATATTTTATATTTTTTTTGCTAAAATGATGATTCCTAACAGCGTATTAGAGTCAACATTGATGTATGGAATTGAAACGCAGACATTTATCATACAATTCCGACTTTTGTCATTTTGATATAAATCATTCACCCAAAAGTTCTAATTTAAATCATTCACTCAATATTGGAAACAAAAATGTCAAACAATCTTCTAGTTAATTGAAAGAAATGAACTTTTGGCAATAAGCTGGCAAAATGATACATTGTAAAAAGTGTTTTAAGTCAACAAATACATAATAGCTTTGTTCAACGTTTTTAATTATATTAACAAGTATGTTATTTAATATGCATTAAAACACATATGCTTTTTCGAATCACAAATTAATAGTTTGCAACAGTGTACTAGTGCCAATATTGATTTACGGAAGGAAAAATGTGTATGTGGAAAATTAATATAAGGGTCCGAATAAATACAAAAAAAAGAAAATGCACAGTGAGAAGAATATGAATATACGAGTATGTGGATTATATCTCAATCCTGCGTCCGAAGATTGCTATAGAAATGCGCACAGTGAGAAGAATATGAATATACGAGTATGTGGATTATATCTCAATCCTGCGTCCGAAGATTGCTACAGATATGCGCACAGTGAGAAGAATATGAATATACGAGTATGTGGATTATATCTCAATCCTGCGTCCGAAGATTGCTACAGATATGCGCACAGTGAGAAGAATATGAATATACGAGTATGTGGATTATATCTCAATCCTGCGTCCAAAGATTGCTATAGAAATGCGCACAGTGAGAAGAATATGAATATACGAGTATGTGGATTATATCTCAATCCTGCGTCCGAAGATTGCTATAGAAATGCGCACAGTGAGAAGAATATGAATATACGAGTATGTGGATTATATCTCAATCCTGCGTCCGAAGATTGCTATAGAAATGCGCACAGTGAGAAGAATATGAATATACGAGTATGTGGATTATATCTCAATCCTGCGTCCGAAGATTGCTACAGATATGCGCACAGTGAGAAGAATATGAATATACGAGTATGTGGATTATATCTCAATCCTGCGTCCGAAGATTGCTACAGATATGCGCACAGTGAGAAGAATATGAATATACGAGTATGTGGATTATATCTCAATCCTGCGTCCGAAGATTGCTACAGATATGCGCACAGTGAGAAGAATATAAATATACGAGTATATGGATTATATCTCAATCCTGCGTCCGAAGATTGCTACAGATATGCGCACAGTGAGAAGAATATGAATATACGAGTATGTGGATTATATCTCAATCCTGCGTCCGAAGATTGCTACAGATATGCGCACAGTGAGAAGAATATGAATATACGAGTATGTGGATTATATCTCAATCCTGCGTCCGAAGATTGCTATAGAAATGCGCACAGTGAGAAGAATATGAATATACGAGTATGTGGATTATATCTCAATCCTGCGTCCGAAGATTGCTACAGATATGCGCACAGTGAGAAGAATATGAATATACGAGTATGTGGATTATATCTCAATCCTGCGTCCGAAGATTGCTATAGAAATGCGCACAGTGAGAAGAATATGAATATACGAGTATGTGGATTATATCTCAATCCTGCGTCCGAAGATTGCTACAGATATGCGCACAGTGAGAAGAATATGAATATACGAGTATGTGGATTATATCTCAATCCTGCGTCCGAAGATTGCTACAGATATGCGCACAGTGAGAAGAATATGAATATACGAGTATGTGGATTATATCTCAATCCTGCGTCCGAAGATTGCTATAGAAATGCGCACAGTGAGAAGAATATGAATATACGAGTATGTGGATTATATCTCAATCCTGCGTCCGAAGATTGCTACAGATATGCGCACAGTGAGAAGAATATGAATATACGAGTATGTGGATTATATCTCAATCCTGCGTCCGAAGATTGCTACAGATATGCGCACAGTGAGAAGAATATGAATATACGAGTATGTGGATTATATCTCAATCCTGCGTCCGAAGATTGCTATAGAAATGCGCACAGGGAGAAGAATATGAATATACGAGTATGTGGATTATATCTCAATCCTGCGTCCGAAGATTGCTATAGAAATATTTTTACGCGAAGCATATCATTTTTTTTTAAATTTTCTTTTATTTTATATAAACAAAAAAGAAAAAATTATAACAAACGTCAGTTTAAAGACATACATTTCAATAATCATATAAAATAACATTTTCCTCTTCTCCCGTCACGCTTAATGTCTATGCTTAAACACCTTAGACATGCTGACTCTTTTGACCAATAATCATTGGTAAACTACAATAAATAAATAAATACAGTTAATTCCACTTACTTTTGGGCATTGAGCCTCGGAGATTGTCGCCCCGCCCCGCCCCATTGGTAATATTGGTAATATTGAATGTGTTTCAATATCCGCTTTGATCTATTGTAGTTTATAAAGTATGGTTTCCTGGATTTAAGAATATTTTCTGTAAATTAGCTCACTTCAATTCATTTATTGGTGGACTTTGATAAAACCTGTACGATAATGCTCTTGAAGTACGAAAATGCTTTCTTTCATTAATGTTTTCGTTTAACACCCTTCAATATATCCGACTTAATGTTTCGAACATATTGAAGAGCGTGACCGGGAGACAACAGTGGCTTCGGCTTCTGTGAGTGATCTTTCGGGTTTAGAACATCTGTGGTAGGTACAAAACTCACGGTTCGTCATTGAACGTGTTAGAAACGCGACCGCTCGGCGCTCTTTTACCAGGCTGACCCTTTATAAAAATTGAAATAAATAATTGGAAATCAATATTGCCATGTCAGTAGGGTAATACTGACATGGCAATATTGATATAATAAAACTCTCGAATCCCGTTAAGAACCGCTACTTTACTTAACTCTTTTAAGCAGTACTAACCTAATTTAGGTATCCGTACATAGTACCGTAAAGGAAACAAATTTATTTTTAAATAATTCATTTAATTTTTCCACCACGCAAATTCCAATATTTATTTTTTCGACATGTCTTCGAATTTCACTCAATATTTTCCTATATGAAAACTTTGTATTATTTATTTGAAATAAATAAACATTTCACCCCATTATTATGTCCCTATTAAAAAGATTGGTGGATTTTTCCCCAAGAGTTAATTTAGACTATGGTCTAATGTGACTATGGTCACAACGCTGTCAGATTAAAGAAAAATGTTTCACCTGACAGCATTATACTCGTATTATATTGTATATATACGAGCATGTGTATATGTATGTGCATCGTTGATAGTATCGGTTTTGACTTCAAATTTACACTCATTCATCGGATTTACTCGTAAGAAGCGGACGTGGCTTATTTGGTGGAGATTTGAAATAGTAAAAAAAATGTTTTGAATTTTCTAAGGTAGGAAAGATATAAAAACATTTTTCAAAGTTTCATACTAAATTTGAAGCCAATCAGTTGGATAGAACTTGAGATTTTATGTCCACCAGGTCGAAAAAAGTAGTTTCGGGAAAACCCCGTTTAAAGCTTTGAGATTATTGTCTGTCATTCCGGTGCGGCATAATTGCTGTCTCATTTATAGCTGTAACTTCGTAAATATTGAGAATTTTTAAATTTCCTTTTGAGAACATATTCTTTAAGGTTTAAACTTTAAGAATATGCAAAAAAAACTTCTTTTTTTCAAATTTCTAGAGTAGAATACCCCCTTAAGCATTTTTCATTATAATTGTCCAGTTTTAAAAGGAAAATTCTTTATCAATTAAATCATAGCGAGCTTACTAAAAACCCCTGTTTTTTTTTAAATATGATATATTCAAATTTAATTCGCATTCCAAAAGTAACCAAATGAATAACCTCTTGATAATACGACTCGCTTTACAGGCATCCAATTATATGCCACCCTAATTGAAGCTCCATTGAAAGCTTTCAATGCGCTTTTACTTTAATCTAGGCTTTACTCTATATTACATCGGCTGTAGGGGATGCAACGCTGGGATTGAATTATATACGAGTATTTCAAATTCAACTTTATTTTCTCGGACTTTGTGAAATTTGATTCCCGGGATCAGAAATTTGAGGAACATAACATTGGCCGGTATTATTAATTAAGCGTGTATTGTATTTTCCTTGAATTAGTTTAGTTTGTTGCACTTTTATTGTAACTACAAATATGACTCGTATAAAAGTGCGACGGAGAGTTTAAAATATAGTATTTACAATGACACGTTTTTTATATTTTCTTTTTTTTTCTAAACGTTCGTCTCCGTTCGTTGAGATTGGCAGTCGTCATGTTATTAGGAGATTGGCAGTCATCGTGTTATTAGGAGATTGGCAAGCATCATGTTATTAGGAGATTGGCAAGCATCATGGATATTTTAACTTTGTCTGCAGCTGCTCTGAACAATGTATCTATGCTGCAGTGGAACCACTCTTTTAGGTTCTTCAGCCAGGAGTTTCTTCTTCTTCCTACACTTTGTGTTCCTTGTATCTTCCTTTACAATAAAATTTAGGATAGACTACAATAAAATGGAAAGCACTCGAAATTTACTTTGCTCACTTAACTGATTTTTAGAAGTAAATTGATTAATTTATTATAAAACACGAGTTATTTATTGCGTTTGCAACGGATGAACGGTGAACGGATGGACGAAGACAACAAACAAAATACACAATTAAAAACTCGACATAATAATTTAGAATAAAACGTTTGCCAACGGATTATTTTATATCAGAATGGCTCAAAAAGGAATTGTGATACTCGGATAGACAATTTTTCTATTGGGGCACATTTGGAAAGCAAAAAAGAACCTGAAAAAAAAATGCACATCAAAGTTGAAAAACTGTTATTTATATCAGAATAGTTGTAGATTTCCTTCTGACAACTTCTAATAACATCATAGTCAACATTCCAGGAAGGATTCCAGGAACCTAAAACTTTATTTTCGACTTATTGAAAAAATACGTTTTAGAATGAAGTAATCGTTTTCCCATAATACAACGTTACGTCATTGGTGAGATAGAAAATTATTCGTTCCCGTGTTTTCGGAAGAAAAAAAATTAAAATTAAATAATCACTAATATTGCACACCCTGTCGATCTTAAACCAAGTGAACTTTATATAATACAAACACCTGCGCAACAAATATTGTATAACAGATGGTTCAACGACTTAATACCGACCTCTAGCCCTATGCTACAGTGGAGCTCGGCCAAAGCTCTCCCTCCTCTCTCTACCTACACATGTATATGATATACTGGCTGCAGACCGGACTACGAACTCCGTAAGAGGATTAGCCTATTGAATTGTCTGCCGCGTGCTCCTCATATAATATTATTAATGAATTAAAAATGAATCGGCCCTGTAATCGTTTGATTTCTGAGCGTCTTTGTGTGCGCGTATTAAGGTTAATTAGAGTGAAGATACGAGTAAATACTAAAATACTCGTATATAATATTATACTCGTACTTATCGAAATCTCGATTGAAGTTATTAATATTAAAACCAAGAAAACTACAGGATATTTATCACATGTTTCAACCTTTACTTAATTAACTCCATTTTCGAATATTTAACAATAAATTATTTTGTTATTTTACTCATTACATCAATCCACCTGACAGAAACACGTGTAGCGGGATTAATGTAATTAGTGGAATGGTGAAATAATTTAGTGTTGAATATTCTAAATATTATATTGGAATTTTTTAACATTCATATTATCGCGCAGTTTCCCTGTTGGGGTAGGTAAAGAAGACAGAGTGCCAGACTTTGGCAGGTTTATACAGCAGCTTTTTTTTCAATCAATCAGCTTATTTTGGATTAATTTAATTATTTTAACCCACGACAGATTTTACATTCTCTAATATCTATACACCTTCACATACAACCCTTACGAATTCTCAGATTTTTTATGATACATTTCCTTCTTTCAAAATATAATTAACTTAATACAACCAAACTTTCCTTGGTATTTTTCTACCACGCCTTCCACTTACATTTAGATATTATTTTGTTACTATTTATTCATGTATTCGTTCTACATGTCCAAACTATCTGAATTGTTAGCATGTGAATAAACATTGGTTTGAAAGTAGAAGGAAAATATTTTGGAAAAATATAGAAACACGCTATTTGTCGATGTACGATGGAATAATTAATGCATCAAGGATCAATGTGAGCTATAAACTGCTATGTTGAATAGGATGTAAAATAACGTTGAGGGGGTTTGGACATGTTGAATGCGTAGATCTCGAAAGACTGTTTAATAAAATGCAAGCACGAGTGAGAGTCGTGATAGAAAACTACCAAGAAAAGTGTGGTTGAAGTAAGCGAATGCAATTAAGAAAGGTAAGGAGTAAGAGAAACAGAAGGAACTGTATGAGAAGATTAATGACTGTAGAGGAGATGAATGTAGTATGTCATGACGGAAAAGTTTGGTGCTCTGTCCACTCCGCCTATCCCAATACGGAAATCATCTGATAGTATTTATGTATTGTATTATATTGGCAATAAATTCGTCAGTAAAGCTGTTAAAGAGGCCTTCAGTGAGAACCAGACTAGAACGGGAATCGAACCCGTAAGCCCCAGATTGGGAAAATATCGTCTTAACCACTAGGTCACGGAAGCTGTCGTCATGAAATATGACGTCAGTGCGACTTAGTATCACTCTTGTACTTAACTTAAATCAAGTCGCTTGGAGCTTGAAAGCGCTTGAAAAAGGTTTTTAAGCGCAAGAAATGGAAAATGATGGAATATATTGATTTTTATCTTGAGTGCCATAAAATTCCCTCCTATTCCCGTTCACAATCCCAGCATGGAATATGCGAAGGTTATAAATGCTCTCCACCAGATATAGTACATATAACGAAGTGCGGCTGGTGGTGTCCGAAACTGTTTGGAGGTCCTTGATGGTCATTTTTACTATTAAATTTCAACGTCGTATTAGAGCTTCGATTTCTGATGTAGAACAAATTAAAACGTCCTAGACTTGTTTTCCACATTCGGTTATTTTAATTCTCTTCTAATCGACCAGATGTTGTTTCATAATAATTATCGGTATCTACGGACATATCTCTAACATAGTGTATTAAAACCGTATTAGAGAAAATTTCTTCTTCTTCAACTTTCTATAGACTCAACAGTCTGTTACTGCAGGATTGTCCTCCTGTGGTGCTGAGCTCCAGCTATCTTCCATCGTTTCGGGGGTCTCCTTGGTGGACGCCGTCCATCCAGTACCCCATGCGGAGCTACTCGTATGTATGGAATTCTTGCAGAGTTCATTCTCTGTACATGTTGGTACCAGTATCGTCGACGCTGTCGTCATATAGAAAATTTCTAATTTATTTAAACGAAAATAAGGATTGAAATGGGATTTGTACGTAAGATATGGAAGATAATTATTTGAACATAAGTAATGCTTCTTTAGATATTTTTTTAATATTTCTGGTTGGTAAGAATAAATTGTGTCGTAACAATAAACTCATCTGGCTGTGTAGTGATATATGTAATTCAATGTTGTATTCATATTCTATAAAGAAAATGAGACATTTTTTCATAATTGTGCTAAAGAATCTCATCATTTTACAGAGTTTAATCAAGTAACACCAGTTATTTTAACATGATCGATTGACATATAAATATTGTATTATAATATTAAAAATCCGGGTACCTATAGGACTGAAACTTAGGGTTTGGAAGTCGGGCATATTACCAACTGGGCCACGGCCACGGAGGTCTTGTCATGATGTGCCGTCCCGTCCCCTGTTTACAGTTGATATGACGCTCATACACGTAAGTCTATTTGGACCAATGAAGAAATATTTTGAAAGGAGCTTATATGTATGAGAGATTGTCGGACTACTCTTCAAGAACTCGCCTTCACTGCCACTTAATAGAGGAGGCGACAGACAAAAAAAAATTCCGTTTAAATTTAACTAAAAAAGGAACAAACAAATGACTAATCTCGACGAGTATCAATAACGATAGGATTAGAGGAATGGAATCTGTTGAAAGGAAATTAAGATGAAAGGATATTTTGAATGATGTAATATTTTTTTCAATTATCTCTTAAACTGATTTGGGAGCTCGTGCCACAGTTGCGCCGAATGAGCCGCAAATGAAGATGTGTAAATTGTGGTGTAACGATGTGATATGCGGAGGAGTCTCTCATCGCCTGATCGAAGAGGACATATCATTGGCCTAACTATAAGAACACGTAACTTCATATGAGTAACTTTACAGGAGAGAGAAAAAATGTCGCAGTTTGTAAACTTAAACATTGTTTTTAAATATATCTGATTGAAAAAGATATTGTTTTTTTATCAATCAGATATATTTAAAAAACAATGTTTAAGTTTACAAAGGACAAACTGTGTCATCTTCTCTCTCCTCTCTAAAGTTACTCATGTGGAGTTACGTGTTCTTATAGTTAGGCCAACGATATGTGAAATATTTCTCTAAAATATAAAGAAGCGTCGACATTGTTAAGTACGCCACATAATGTCAACAGAATGTTCAAGTTCCTTATCATCTCATGAAATAACAATTCAGCATTTATTAAATAAATACTAGCTGCATCAGTACTCATATAATAATCTCGCCACAAATTTGAGAGCATCCGTGGAAAAAGAGGAATCGAGTATGATGCTACGAGTATAATCTGTTCCCTTCAAGCGATGACACGTGTCAGTACAGTGCCTACCGGATAAACCTGGTTATATGTACAAGATTAATGGAATTATCACGTTCTGAATCACTGAGCCTTGTAAACTTGCATGTACCCTCGAGACATCCTAGACAAAGCGATTAGATTATTTCATTAAGTAAAGAAACCTCGATATCAGGCAGACATCCTGGTTCTTGGTACCAAAAGCGACATGGAGCGAGCTCAAATACTTTACTCTTAATGGAATGTCTCCTTTGTATCTTGAGAATCTGCGTCTAAGAGATGTTCCTTCGAAAGGGAGTGGAGTTTGTAGGTCGATTTCTTCTTCATCTAATACATTGATCCAATAGGGAAAGGTTGGGAGTATTATGCTAGAGTTGTTTGCCTTTGCAGGTCCTGTGGCGTAAAATGATCTACATTTTACTGTTCGAGATATGGGTGGGGGTGCAACTTTAGGAAGTACTTGGATCGGTCTTTTTTGGGAGATCTTAATATTTCCCTTCCTGTGCTAAAAACAAATCCGCGCGTTCCGGTGCTGTGTATTCAATACACATGTAAAAACGAGCGATTTGAAATCGGAAAAATAAGAATATTCATTGCCATTGCTTAAATTAATTTAATTTGAAGTCAAAAGTGATAATAATTGAAATTTAATTGCTGAAAACATGAAAAACACATCGGCCGACTTTCACAAAATGGGCGGAGCGACCACCTAAAATGGATGCTCGAAAGTTACAAAAGCGAGCGAACTGAGATTGTATTTCTTGCGTTCTCATATACCGAAGTATAGTGAGAGTGAGACGTGAATAGCGTCGCTTCCTCACCCATAGCGGTTTTTTAGAATTAATATACCTACGTCACACACTGGTACACGTTTGATTTTATTGGTGAATTTATTCCCGATTTTCGCAAAATACTTCTGATGTGGCCGATAAGTGCTAATTATTATTAATATTATTTTTTCATTCAATGTGTAAATGTATTACAGAGAAATACCTTAAATATGAACCCAGTATTTATTATGATATATTTATAGAGATATTAAAGTGTTTAGAAGCAATGTGTACTAGTTACACATCACAGGGAAGGAAGGGTTAACCGAATTTGCCATGTTATATGAACACTAAATACATACATATGATACACTACACTACACTACACCTTTAACCGAATATGTTACTATCACATATCGGAATATCTACCAAGGTTTCCCCAAGTTGACTCCAAATAGTTCGGTGTTTTGCTCGTTGATGCCATGGGATGCTGCCATGCTTCCTGATTTCATCTATCCAGCGTGCCTTCGGTCTTCTTCTGGGCCTCTTTATGCCTCTTGGGTACCATTGGATTATTTCGGATGTCCATCGGGAGTCGAACATTCTGGCTACGTGTCCTGCCCATTGCCACTTCATTCTTTTGCACACCTTTATAACGTCTTCTACCTTTGTTATATTGCGAACCCAGATGTTTATTTTACGGTCTCTTTTAGTATATCCTAACACGCATCTCTCCGTGCCCCTTTGTGGCATATTGGAGGAAATAGACCGAAGGATAAAACTAGCGTGGAGCACATTTGGACGTTTGAACAACATTTTCAAAAGTGACCTCCCAATATCCTTGAAGCGAAGGGTCTACAACCAGTGTATTCTCCCAGTACTTACATATGGCTGTGAGACATGGGTGCTCACAGCAAAGAACACACAAAAACTCCAGACCGCACAAAATATACGTATATACTCGTACATATATAACACACATATATGCATATCTAGAAAATAGCTACCCTTACGTAATATTGAAAACGGAGATTTAAATTAAACAAACAAAGTAGTTTGTTTATTTCTCTCAAAGCATTTTTTGCGATTGGATTTTGTAACGTTTACATTACGCGTGAGTTGAATACAAAAATCGTATATTCTAAGCATTTCATGAAAAATGGAAAAGATCAAAAGAAAAAAGGTTCATTCGTTTGAAAATTTGATTTGATTAAATTTAATAAAACCCCGTTTAACCTGCCGGATAAGAGTTTATCAAAATATTAACTCTTTTTTATCTTATACTGACTAAAAGCACTTATCACGACATAAAATCAATTTTTAAATTGTTTTTTTTTTTAAATAAATCAAACACTTTTTTGTTTCCACTACTGTTGTATTTGTTCTTCTTCTTCAGTTCCAATCCTGGGGATTGGTTTGCAACAAAGCCCTGCATCTCCTCTTCCACTCCGCTCGGTCTTCAGCGATCCTCTTGAGCTCTGTATAGGAGGTGCAGCCCATATCGTGGCATATTTGCTCCAGATACTCTCGGCGAGGGGGCCATCTGCCAATCGATCCCTCTATCATTCCCTCCAGTATTTGCTGTTATCGCTACCAATTTCAAAGAACTTTATAAAATAAAATTATTGTTTCTTGTTTGTTTCTATTTAACACCGACTTTTTTTTCAATTCGAGATTTCGGAATCAATTCACACTGATCCTTTAAAAAGGAATATGTAGCAAAATAAAGCATGAATTATGGTCTAGTGAAATAATACTTAACATTCACTGAGAGGTTTCGAGTTTGATTCCTGGTCCCCAGTGCTTCATCGCATACATACCTTCAAATATCATTCTAGTTGGTTGGGAAAAAGTTGAATACGACAGCAAAAAACAAATAAATGAGTTATTGAAATAATAATCTAGCCTGGTTCACCTACGCGGCACCTCGTCAGCAAGATGCATGTTGTCCAATATGAGGGTTTGGGGTCCGATTCCTGCTGGTACCCATTGAAAAAAAGGTTTCAGTCTACTTTTTACTTTAGGGCTATTTAAAATATTTATGGTTGACTAGAATAAAATTCAATATGTATTGTTTACGGAAAATTATAATATAATAATGTAAAAGGTGGGAGGACGCACGTCTTCCATTCGAGAGTTATAATGTTGACTCCCGGCCATATTTTTTAATATATCCGCATAATCAATGCGGATGTGAAAAGAACAGTACAATACAAATGAATGAATATATTATGCACGTCTGTATATTTATCCTCTCCAAGCAAATAACTTAGCTTTTCTAAATGACCACAACACTCTGACCAACACTCAAATTGTACTGCAAAACCAACATTTCACGCTCTTATATTAATTTAGCGCCAAAAAAAATTAACACTGAATGTTTTTCATTGTTTTTGTCACTTTAGAAATTCGTATTTTCGAAAAATTCACGTAGCTTAACATAACGTACATTTCACTTCACACACATTGATACGAAATTCCATGAACTGATCTAAATAAAATACTATATCCGCTTCTCTGAAGTTCTGTTTCATCCACCAGTTTGTTACTCAGCTTTGAGTCTCTCGACTTTAAAGGGATAGACGTTAGCGAGTAAAATTGATAAAATTCATTATTAAAATTTATGTGACATTGTTTTGTTATAAGAACCAAAAGATGTTTTTCGGTTCGAAAATTCTTTCTGACATCATTCCATCTGAATTTATTATTAACATATAAATTAAAAAACTAAATAACACGAGGTGAAAATACTCGTATATCCCGAAACCTCGTTACAGATTTGTCAATTGATTGATTATTAAGACTGGTTATTTATTACTGACATCTTGTTCATCATTCCACCTGAATGTATTGACACTTGTAACCAATTGTCAATTGATTGATTAATAAGACTGGTTATTTATTACTGACATCTTGTTCATCATTCCACCTGAATGTATTAACACTTGTAACCAATTGTCAATTGATTGATTAATAAGACTGGTTATTTATTACTGACATCTTGTTCATTATTCCATCTGAATGTATTTACACTAGTAACCAATTGTCAAATCAATAACAAAGTACTCTCGATGAAAATGCATTGAATGGTGTGAATGGCCATTGCTCGTGATAAGTCTAATCGAAGACACATTACAAAGGGGGGGGGGTCGGGATGTTTGACGTTGGTGCCACCAGAGGAGATAGAGAAAGGATGGCAACTAGCCGGGCCGCTTGAACTCCAGGCTTTAAGCAGCTTTTAATGAAGAAAATAATTGCGCTGCGAGTCGTTTCCCTTTTCCCGTGATGTCGGACCGCAAGTTCGTCGTCGCCGCTATTCTTTTCACATTCAGGTGTGTTGCCACAAGAAAACTAGTCCCTTTGGGCAGTTCCTTCGTCACTATGTGATGTCGCACTCATAAAAAAATAAAGAATATTTCGATCTTCTAGTGTAGATCGCGCTGCATGGGAACTTATTTTCCCCCCCATAACAGTGTGGGAGGAGGTGGGATCGAACTGAAGAAGAAGATTTTGATATTGTCCGGTTTGAGAATAAATATTTTAAGGCCCCGATGCCATTTTTTCCTATCACTCGTTAAAACGTTACAATTTGATAATATATAATTCATCGCCACCAGTTAAATAAATCAAATGGTAATCATTATGTAAAAACTTCAATTAAACTCTCGAAATATTAAAATTAACTTCGGATGTATTTTGCATTAATACTTAAAATAAGCGTCTCTGTCTTCAGACTTACGACAGGTATTGCGATAAAATGAAAAGTGGTGCCTTTTGTGATCGCAATAATTTACACAAAATATTCGCAACCACCTGATGAAACGACACGAGTAGAATTACTCCATCCCGCGTCCCCCTGAAACCTGAAGGCCCTCTCTGTGGCGTGAGGCGACATCGCGCTCGCTCGGTGTGATAAGGTAAGGTTCTGTTCATCTCGATAGATTCCCGTTAGAACTTGGGAAGGCGTTACTTTAGAGCGAGCTGAAACAATATTCTCAATCAAATGCTTATCGAGGAGTTCAATCTAGAAAGACAGTTTGACGGGAGGGGGAGGGGGGGGCTGGAAGATACCATTCTATTTCATTTACTGGGAAACATTTTATGTCGCCCTTAAAATAATAGGTTGTCTGGACGAAAATGTCGTTTTTTTTATATGAAAGGTAGATCGATTATTTTTCTTATTACATCGATATATAGTAATACATTCTCATTCAGTGGACACAACCTTCTTCCATCTATTTATTACATCGATATAATATATTCTCATTCGTTAGACAAGACCTTCTTCCATATATTTATTACATAGATATAGTATATTATCATTCGGTAGACACAACCTTCTTCCATCTATTTATTACATCGATATAATATATTCTCATTCGTTAGACAAGACCTTCTTCCATATATTTATTACATAGGTATAGTATATTATCATTCGGTAGACACAACCTTCTTCCATCTATTTATTACATCGATATAATATATTCTCATTCGTTAGACAAGACCTTCTTCCATATATTTATTACATAGATATAGTATATTATCATTCGGTAGACACAACCTTCTTCCATCTATTTATTACATCGATATAATATATTCTCATTCGTTAGACAAGACCTTCTTCCATATATTTATTACATAGATATAGTATATTATCATTCGGTAGACACAACCTTCTTCCATCTATTTATTACATCGATATAATATATTCTCATTCGTTAGACAAGACCTTCTTCCATATATTTATTACATAGATATAGTATATTATCATTCGGTAGACACAACCTTCTTCCATCTATTTATTACATCGATATAATATATTCTCATTCGTTAGACAAGACCTTCTTCCATATATTTATTACATAGATATAGTATATTATCATTCGGTAGACACAACCTTCTTCCATCTATTTATTACATCGATATAATATATTCTCATTCGTTAGACAAGACCTTCTTCCATATATTTATTACATAGATATAGTATATTATCATTCGTTAGACAAGACCTTCTTCCATATATTTATTACATAGATATAGTATATTATCATTCGGTAGACACAACCTTCTTCCATCTATTTATTACATCGATATAATATATTCTCATTCGTTAGACAAGACCTTCTTCCATATATTTATTACATAGATAAAGTATATTATCATTCGGTAGACACAACCTTCTTCCATCTATTTATTACATCGATATAATATATTCTCATTCGTTAGACAAGACCTTCTTCCATATATTTATTACATAGATATAGTATATTATCATTCGGTAGACACAACCTTCTTCCATCTATTTATTACATCGATATAATATATTCTCATTCGTTAGACAAGACCTTCTTCCATATATTTATTACATAGATATAGTATATTATCATTCGGTAGACACAACCTTCTTCCATCTATTTATTACATCGATATAATATATTCTCATTCGTTAGACAAGACCTTCTTCCATATATTTATTACATAGATAAAGTATATTATCATTCGGTAGACACAACCTTCTTCCATCTATTTATTACATCGATATAATATATTCTCATTCGTTAGACAAGACCTTCTTCCATATATTTATTACATAGATATAGTATATTATCATTCGGTAGACACAACCTTCTTCCATCTATTTATTACATCGATATAATATATTCTCATTCGTTAGACAAGACCTTCTTCCATATATTTATTACATAGATATAGTATATTATCATTCGGTAGACACAACCTTCTTCCATCTATTTATTACATCGATATAATATATTCTCATTCGTTAGACAAGACCTTCTTCCATATATTTATTACATAGATATAGTATATTATCATTCGGTAGACACAACCTTCTTCCATCTATTTATTACATCGATATAATATATTCTCATTCGTTAGACAAGACCTTCTTCTATATATTTATTACATAGATATAGTATATTATCATTCGGTAGACACAACCTTCTTCCATCTATTTATTACATCGATATAATATATAGTCATTCGGTAGACACAACCTTCTTCCATATATTTATTACATAGATATAGTATATTATCATTCGGTAGACACAACCTTCTTCAATCTATTTATTACATCGATATAATATATTGTCATTTGGTAGACACAACCTTCTTCCATCTATTTATTACATAGATATAGTACATTATCATTCGGTAGACACAACCTTCTTCCATCTATTTATTACATAGATATAGTACATTATCATTCGGTAGACACAACCTTCTTCTATCTATTTATTACATTGAGATAATATATTCTCATTCTTTAGGAGACACAACCTTCTTCCATCTATTTATTACATCGATATAATATATACTCATTCGGTAGACACAACCTTCTTCCATCTATTTAATTCATCGATATAATATATACTCATTCGGTAGACACAACCTTCTTCCATCTATTTAATTCATCGATATAATATATACTCATTCGGTAGATACAACCTACTTCCACATATTTAATATTCGGTAGACACAACCTTCTTCCATATACTTATAACATCAATATAATATATATACTCATTCGGTAGATACAACCTTCTTCCATCTATTTAACATTCGGTAGACACAACCTTCTTCCATCGATTTATTACATCAATATGATATACTCGTATGTTATACTCATTCGGTAGATACAACCTTCTTCCATCTATTTATTACATAAATATAATATATGTTATACTCATTCGGTATATACAACCTTCTTCCATCTATTTAACATTCGTTAGACACAACCTTCTTCCATTTATTTTACAAATTTTTAATACCGTCAAAATAAAATTTAGTAGATTTGGATGCAAAATATTCCTGGATGCCTTTTTTCACGATGCCTTTTTGCGAAAAAAAAAATATCAGCTAAATAGTGCTGCACAGATCTAAATAAATGATAATCTGAAGGAGTCAAATTGGTACTACAATATATGGTGGGTGAAGAATAGTTTTCCATCCAAACAGAACTGATGTGAAAAAATGGTCATGCAAAATATGTCATTTTTGTCCGGACAACCTAAGGTTTTTTTTAATATTTGATTTTTCCCATCTCCACTTTCAGATCAAATAGTTTTTTTGGTATAAATAAACATTTTAGCCATTTTAAAAGATTTATTTAAATTCGTATTATTTAAGTCTTGTCCATTTTACTTATCTTTGGCTGTGCAAATATACACATGATTGAATAAGATTTTGATACATGTGGATAGATAACGTTCTCGTTTGCATACACATAGGTATGTTATAATAATTATCTTTATGTCAAACGTTTTGATGTCTTTGTAACCTTCATTCTCAAGACTGGTAAGTTTTTTTTCCAAAATATTCCCTTGTAAATAGTTAATTCTGCGTGATTTCTGCGTCGATTTGAATTATGGGGCTTTTTGTTTGTATAATTCACATAAAATGATATCGAAAAATATACATTTATATTTAATTGGTACGCTTGTAAGTTTTGTAGTCCAATAATTCCATTGGCACCAGGAATTGTACCCCAAATGTACGATTGCCAAGCATATACGTAAACAATCAGACCACTAACGGTAGCGTAATTGACACAAACATATATAATAGTATTTGAATGTATGCTAAAAAGTATACCTAAAACATAAATGCTAGATAACGGGAGCACGAAAAGACCAATTAAATAAAACGATAGACACTTTCACCCCTCATCCGAAATTTCCCTTTGGGTCAATAATCCGCACGCACGATGAAATATGACACCAGTTGGGTTGGGTATATGTTAAGCATTGCTTTCCTATCAAACTGGGATCATTCCTCCTGAAGAGAGCGTTTGTGTTATTATATATAGAATATTGAAACAATAATCCGCAGGCACGATGAAATATGACACCAGTTGGGTTGGGTATATGTTAAGCATTGCTTTCCTATCAAACTGGGATCATTCCTCCTGAAGAGAGCGTTTGTGTTATTATATATAGAATATTGAAACAATAATCCGCAGGCACGATGAAATATGACACCAGTTGGGTTGGGTATATAGTATAGTATGTTAAGCATTGCTTTCGTATCAAACTGGGATCATTCCTCCTGAAGCGAGCGTTTGTGTTATATATAGAATATTGAAACAATAATCCGCAGGCACGATGAAATATGACACCAGTTGGATTGGGTATATAGTATAGTATGTTAAGCATTGCTTTCGTATCAAACTGGGATCATTCCTCCTGAAGCGAGCGTTTGTGTTATTATATATAGAATATTGAAACAATAATCCGCAGGCACGATGAAATATGACACCAGTTGGGTTGGGTATATAGTATAGTAAGTTAAGCATTGCTTTCGTATCAAACTGGGATCATTCCTCCTGGAGCGAGCGTTTGTGTTATTATATATAGAATATCGAAACAATAATCCGCAGGCACGATGAAATATGACATCAGTTGGGTTGGGTATATAGTATAGTATGTTAAGCATTGCTTTCGTATCAAACTGGGATCATTCCTCCTGAAGCGAGCGTTTGTGTTATTATATATAGAATATTGAAACAATAATCCGCAGGCACGATGAAATATGACACCAGTTGGGTTGGGTATATAGTATAGTATGTTAAGCATTGCTTTCGTATCAAACTGGGATCATTCCTCCTGAAGCGAGCGTTTGTGTTATTATATATAGAATATTGAAACAATAATCCGCAGGCACGATGAAATATGACACCAGTTGGGTTGGGTATATAGTATAGTATGTTAAGCATTGCTTTCGTATCAAACTGGGATCATTCCTCCTGAAGCGAGCGTTTGTGTTATTATATATAGAATATTGAAACAATAATCCGCAGGCACGATGAAATATGACACCAGTTGGGTTGGGTATATAGTATAGTATGTTAAGCATTGCTTTCGTATCAAACTGGGATCATTCCTCATGAAGAGAGCGTTTGTGTTATTATATAATATATATTATAAAATATTGAAACATTTGTCGCGGGTATTAATGTGTTACGGAAATATGAAAGTTATTTATTATTTATTGTTTTAATATAGAGTTGCATGAAGTAAACACCGAAGTACCTTTAATTTAGGCAAGTTTTTTTAATTACGAAGCCTTGTACTCATGCATAGGTTATAAAGAAACTAGTACTGTAGTCGTGCATGGCTATAAAGAAACTAGTGCCGTAGTCATGCATGGTTATAAAAAAAACTAATACTGTAGTCATGCATGGTTATAAAGAAACTAGTACTGTAGTCATGCATGGTTATAAAGAAACTAGTACTGTAGTCATGCGTGGTTATAAAGAAACTAGTACTGCTTTTAATCAATATGATTTCAGTTCAGTCGATCCCCTCACCAGTCACGCTGTTATTGGAGATAAAATAGTACCTTTTCAGCACGATCAACACTATAAGATCAAAATATTCTTTATTTATTGAGTGCGACAAAATTTAAAGACGTAGAAAATACTACTGAAATGAACTCCTCGGGCGGCACGCCTGAATGGGGAAGGAATAACAATGACGATGGGCTTAAGGACCGAAGTTAGGGAAGAAGAAAAATTATTTGCAGTGCAGTAAATATACTTATAAAGCGTCTTAAGTTCTAGAATTCAAACAGCCTAGCCACTTGCCAGTACTTTCAAAGAAAACATCGAAAGCAACAAAACTATCCTTTGACGTCACCAGGTCCGAAGACGAATCGATTTATAGTAAGGCTGAGTAGATCCCTTCGGATATCATTGACCTGATTGTCATCATAGCACCACAAAATGTTTTGGTTAGTTTATTGTAGTGCAGTAAATATACACATAAAGGGACCTAATGCCCGATAGTAATGTGATAAAAACTTTAAAGCCACTGCATTGAGTTTAGTTCCGTGAGAACTATTATCTTTATATTTAAAATGAATGTCCCGAAAGTGCGCCCACACAGACTCACTAATCGGGTCAAGCTAGATTTAGGGGTTGCTCTAACTCCCCGATAATAATAACGGTCCTTTGTATCGATAAGGATACTAAATACTAAATAGTTAGGGAAAGTGGGCAAGTATTTACGCGGCCGGGGACGCCCTTCAGGCCTTAGTTGGCGCCGCCCCGATACACTGGGGGGTCATTCCCTCGGTCCATTGATCATTGTTTAAGCTCGGATTTCGTGGCTGGGAAAACACTTTGTCCCTAAATGTTTTCGAAGTGGTTTAATATTTCCCTAAGTTTGTTCGCAAAACCATTGGCCTAGAGACATAACTTGTCGTTTTCAAAATTATTTGTTTTTTAATGACTAACAAAATATAACTTTTGTTTCTTGATTCTCCGTGGCCCAGTTGTACTTCGATCCAAAGTTTACGGGTTCGACTTTGATTGTTTGTTTAAAAGAGATTACCACATGGCAATAAACCCGTAATGTTGTATTATATACAACGAAAATATAATACAATGCAATAATGAATACAATAACTACGGTATCCATTGACTGGTTTATGAGTGTTGAACTGAACGAGGAGTCTCTTCTTTTTATTCTGGGTTCTGATGGGAATCAAACCAACCATCCCCGAGTTTGAAGATAAGCGTATGTGTCAATGTAACCACGGAGGTAGTCACATTGCGTATACAAACCGCACGCTGAAAAAGTAGAGACATTTCAATGTAAACAATTTATCATTTTGCGTCGTCATCGTGTCGACCAAGTGACCTGACCTATACCCCGCCGTCAAGTGACCTGACCTATAGTCTAAAACTCTTTCGTTACATCAACCATGTGTTATACTTGAGAATGGATCATTCCACTCTCGTTTGTTTTATTATATTGAGGAAAAGAGTGTTCTTTACAAAGTAGTATTCTTGCATGCGGTGAATGTCTTAGACGAAAAGAGTGTTCTTTACAAAGTAGTATTCTTGCATGCGGTGAATGTCTTAGACGAAAAGAGTGTTCTTTACAAAGTAGTATTCTTGCATGCGGTGAATGTCTTAGACGAAAAGAGTGTTCTTTACAAAGTAGTATTCTTGCATGCGGTGAATGTCTTAGACGAAAAGAGTGTTCTTTACAAAGTAGGATTCTTGCATGCGGTGAATTTCTTAGACGAAACGAGTGTTCTTCACAAAGTAGGATTCTTGTTTGCGGGGAATGTCTTAGCCCACGCATTCCATAAATTTTAAATGTCTTTAGAATTAAAAGATTCTAGCTATTCCCGTATCTGTAAAAACAGTTAAATAACATGAAATGAACTGCGTCGCTCAAATGGTTAGATTTCTGTGTTTTAAACCGGGGGTTGCGGATTCGAGTCCCGTTAGCAAACAGATTTTTTTTTAAAAGGTCCGCAGCCACCACATTCCTGTAACGATATGACATGACACTCGACTTGTTTTATCAGTGTTATATTTTATTTGTAGTATTTTTATTGTGTTTGATAGTGGGTTTGCATTCTGAGTTAGAGCGGCCTTGAGGAGGGATTCTGCTCTCTAAACGGCGCGTTATAAATTGACATTATTATTATTCTGGTTTCCATTAATGTCTCGTGTAACACATTTTCGCTCGGTCGCGAGCTATTGTCACATGGGAATAACCCCGTCCCGTCCCGTCCCGTCAAGTTGTATAACAAAACTATAATTGAATACAAATATTATATTACTTGAATTATAAATAAATAACAATGAACACCGCCGCGATTGGAATATAAATGTTTTGACCATTTATTATTGGAACAAGATTAATCTTCCTAACCTGTGTAAGTTCGATGAACTCGTCGGAAAGGTAAAACTCTGGGCAGAAACCGTCGCATCCATTTCCTGGTTATTTCTTCTCGAACCTCTCTTCACCCCCTTCCCTTCACTGTGCGAGCAAATTAAGGTATATGCGGACGGAGAAATTAAGGTCTTTACACTTATTTAGCGCTATTTTTCAAATTAGTCTGTATATTTATTCATTGGAAATATATTCGACACTTCTGTGTCCTTTAAAATTACAGCAACGTTTACTAAAATTACAGCAACGTTTACTAAAATTACAGCAACGTTTACTAAAATTACAGCAACGTTTACTAAAATTACAGCAACGTTTACTAAAATTACAGCAACGTTTACTAAAATTTCAGCAACGTTTACTAAAATTACAGCAACGTTTACTAAACAAAAGATTAACTTAAAAAAATTAACACAATCTAGAACAAAGATAGGGCATGAAATCATTAGTACGGTGAATGAATGAATAAATGCCCATTACCCGTAACGAGTATAAAAGAAGGCACAATACAAATATGAGGATCAGGGTACTTGACGTTGATGCCACCAGAGATAAATAGGGCATGAATGTGTTTTGTTGTCTTTGATATGGCTACAATAATGTGCAATAGTAATTTATTTTGCATCGCTTACCAAAGATAGCGATCTTTAAATCATACCTCGGGGTTTTTGCAATAAGTCCCATTGAATTTCTTTCAATTTCATTATTTTATTAGCTTACATTGTACGGTCGATTGTGGTCATTTAAAAAATATTATAAAATTTTAGTTTGCATCGGTGCAAAACACAAGATGTTTGAAAGTATAAACATTAACATGATATATACAAAATTACAATCAAAAGACGTACACGCATACCACCACATAGACAAGCACACAGCGGGTCAAGGCACAGGGCTGTATCCCATACTCACAAAAAACGAAAATTAAAAAAAAAACAAAAACGAAAATTCGCTAACATAATTCCCCCACTCAATAGATATAGAAAAACACAATAACTCTCACAACAATATGCATCAAAATTCTTATCAAATATCATAATAAAAAAACAAAAGATATAAATTACTATTACTATAAATACATAATATTCAGACATCCGTGGCGCTTCAGTTTATCAAACACAGAAGTATTCCGACATCCGTGGCGCTTCAGTTTATCCAACAAAGTATTCCGACATCCGTGGCGCTTCAGTTTATCCAACACAGAAGTATTCCGACATCCGTGGCGCTTCAGTGTATCCAACACAGAAGTATTCCGACATCCGTGGCGCTTCAGTTTATCCAACACAGAAGTATTCCGACAAAGATCATGTTGAACAAAATACTCAACGCCTCAGCAACTTGACATGATTCTGAGATAAACACCTCCGCAACACAAATTTAAAGTTATGTAAGCCTTAGTGAAAAATATCCCCAATTATGACATATTCATTTCCCAGACTGTGAAGCCTGGTAATTTGTCACCTAACCTCATTATTATGACATAATTAACATTGCTATCGGCATAGTCTAAGACAAATTTCTTAAAACCGACCAAAAACTTAAAAAATAGTCAATATCTCTATCTTCTTCGCTGACAAATTTTCTGAGGTGTATAGATTGCCTTTTTTATTATTTTCTTTGTAGGAGGGCTCGTTTCGAAATTGCAATTCAAAAATAAAAATATCCTCGCCTTGTCTCTCCTCGACTCCATTGTCCGAACACTCCCAACTCTTTGTCCTCTGCCCTTTTGTGTGCTGTCGTCGCTTTTTGCATTATTCAAAATCGTTGGATATTACAAAAATGGCTATGCAAAAAGCTCACTGAAATTCATTTGTTTTGGATCGAAAGCTATTCAATTGTTTTTTTTTTTCGTATCCCGTGAAAGGTTGTATTATTTTACGGCTGTTATTTTATTTGTGATGTGTTGTCACAATATTTAATTAAATCGACTTTAAATTAACATATTTAGGGACGCTGTTTTTCAAATCTGTTAAGTTAACGATATATCGGCTTTACTCATTGTTTTAGTTCCAAATGCATTCCTTTTACATGATGAAACTGTTTGGAACATCTGCCAGTTACTTTTTTATTGTTTTTGGTTTGAATTAAGGTAATACTGGTGTATTAAATAACCTGGATTTAGATATTTTGTCATGTTAACAAACTAAAAACAGATTCCTTTTTACTACACTTTTACTCTTATAATTTAATAAAAGTACTTGTTTAAGATCTTTCGTTGTAACATGTTTGAATTATGGTGCCGACGTTCGAAAGGGTGGCAGTTTTTATTTTCAGGACTTGTTCATGGTCAACTTTGCCAGGTTTACTTATAGTTTGTCTTCCCTTAGGAAGTTTTCTACGATTTACTTAACATGTATATATATGCAGTAGCAGGAAAGCACCCAATCAAATGACAACCGTTACCGCATTCATATATTTACATTCACTTGAACCGCAGACAAGCTTTGAAGATGAAAACTGCAACGTTTTCGAAACATCGGTAGCATGAACCAAACTACGCGATACAACACTCCGAAATACCTTACACAATTGTTACGGAGAGTCACGAAAGCCTGAGAGCATTTGGTTTATAATTTGATTTATTCAATTAAAATTGTGTAAACGCGTATAAAAACTTAGTATACATTATTGGACTTTATTTTATCTCAGATAATTTGCTACCTAAGCTAAGACCTTTTGCTGCCTAAGCAACTAAAGAGATGATACTCGTAGGCTGAAACCGTATCTTCAAAATTAACATTTTTGTTTTTTATTATAAACCCACGCAAATCAAATCCGAACCCATGGTCAGTATGATAAATCTTTTGACCGTCTGTTCACAATGGTCATTATTATATAATATCGAAACCTTGGTCTGTATCATAAATCTTTTGACCGTCTGTTCACAATGGTCATTATTATATAATATCGAAACCTTGGTATGTATGATAAATCTTTTGACCGTCTGTTCACAATGGTCATTATTATATTGTATAATATCGAAACCTTGGTCTGTATGATAAATCTTTTGACCGTCTGTTCACAATGGTCATTATTATATAATATCGAAACCTTGGTCTGTATGATAAATCTTTTGACCGTCTGTTCACAATTGTCATTATTATATAATATCGAAACCTTGGTCTGTATGATAAATCTTTTGACCGTCTGTTCACAATGATCGTTATTATATGATATCGAAACCTTGGTATGTATGATAAATCTTTTGACCGTCCGTTCACAATGATCGTTATTATATAATATCGAAACCTTGGTCTGTATGATAAATTTTTTGACCGTCCGTTAACAATGGTCATTATTATATAATATCGAAACCTTGGTCTGTATGATAAACCTTTTGACCGCCTGTTCACAATTGTCATTATTATATAATCTCGATAGAACATCCTTACTTTCGTCCATTTCTTTTTTAATTTCAATAATCATTGCTCATTTTATAGGTGGCACAGTAAAAAGAAAACATGCTAATTGTTGTCAAATATATTAAATAAATAAACAGCCCTTAATTACTTTTTTCCTCCTATTTGCCAATAAATAAAAAACAAAATAAAAAAATACGAAAGTTTGAAAATATCTGTTTTTTTCCAATAATAATGTTTTCAAAATCAAATATCCCTTAAAAGCTTTTCAATCACGGCATTTCAGTCAATTGTTTATGGAGTAAACATTTAAAAAAAACCTCATCAGAGGTGGGGTAGAGGGTCTGGGGAGGCCTATACCGCCATTCCAATCCGCTCCACCATCTCCCTCTCCTATCACTCTCTCTTCGCTCTCCCATCGCTCTACCGTCGCCGGGCAGCATTGTTTCCCTTTGTGCCGGTTGCTCACCTCCCCCTAAAAGCCCAATTAATATTGCTCAAATCCGATGTTTGGTTTCCACCAATATTGTGCTGTACTAAACTATATAATACTGTACTATTATATACTTATATTATACACATACTCGTACATATGTACACATGTGTCTGCCCAACTGGCTGTTCACGGTCTGGGATCTGTATTGCAGCTGATCGTACAAATCAGTACGTGTATGCTCCATAATACATTACGTGTATGAGGAACATCACCTTTAGGTCTATTTTTAGTATGGGCGAGCGAAGCTGTCTATATTACTAGTATGGGCGAGCGAAGCTGTCTATATTACTAGTATGGGCGAGCGAAGCTGTCTACATTACGTTGGCGTTAAGTTGTCGTTGGCGTTAAGCTGTACGTTGGCGTTTAGCTTAGTTAAGTACGTTGGCGTTAAGCTGTCTATATTACGTTGGCGTTAAGGTCTATATTACGTTGGCGTTAAGTCTATATTACGTTGGCGTTAAGCTGTCTATATTACAATGTCTATATTACTTGTATGGGCGAGCGAAGCTGTCTATATAGTATTATTACTAAAATCCATATGTGTCTAAAATTTACGGTCACTTTTTTTACAAAAATACAAGACAAAAAAACGTAAAAAATGCTACATATAAACAACATTATAAATACATTTGCTAACTTATATGTTTTAAGCAACAAACACACTTTAATATTGCAAATACGTTTTAAACTTACATTTAATAACGATTTTTTTTCATGCAATGGAACGGTCGGCCATTAAAATACGAGTACAATAACATCTAAATCTTTGCACATTTTTAAAATAAAGTTTAAACAATATGGTACACAGAAGTAAAAAGTTAAGAATTATTTACCGAAAAATTAAATCCGATTCAATATTCTACTTTTCTGTATTAAAAATATATTTTTTCTGTTACAGATAGTTCACAATAGTATTTTACTACGAAATTTATATTGAAAAAGAGCTAAATTCCTAGGTCTGGGGCTTTGTTAGTGCCTCATACTGAAAGCACCATGTTTCATCACCTGTTACAATGCTTGACATGAAGTCTGGATCCATGTCAGCTGCTCTTTTCATGTCTCTGCAGTGCTCCACCCTGCAAACTTTTTGATCGTCTGTCAGTAGAGACCTTGGCACTCGTGCTTTCTAAGCACTCTGCGTTCCTGGACGTACTTTTTATGCACTCTGGCGTCCTGAACGCACTTTCTAAGCACTGAAAATTCTCTATTCTTCATTTATCCCCCGGGATATGGAAGATATCGATATCGGAAAATTCATTCCACAAGGTAATTTTGTGTGCGAGAAGTGATGGTCTTAATAGCACAGTCCATAAATACAGCACCAAAAATCAACGATCTTAATTCACGACGCCATAAATTTTTGTCCGGTGCATTAAACAAAAGTTCGTCAATAGCATAATATGAAGCACATTATGGCACAAGTGATCATACAGGGGCAAATAAATGGCGAATGAGGCACACTAAGATGACGATTATTTTGCCTGCAGAGTTTTTGAGAATCATCGGGCGATAACTAAATTGTTCCAAGTTTCATTTATTTTCGATGATATACACGAATGTGGAGACGGCTATGGCAGAAAACATAGACTTGCTGTTTTTGTTTGCCATCATAGTGTAGTGATTATGCTTTTAACGGAAAAAACAAATAGGCAGTATTATTGTATTTAATGAAAACCGTATTCCAAACCCCAGGTAGCCATGCGATGGAGTAATGCATTTGTATCAGCGATAATTGATTCAATTTATCAGCTAATTAATTAGTGCAGGATACGCTCGTCACATTCACCTCCCCCCGCCTCCCCCACCACCTCCACCGCCATCACAACCTTCCTTTGTGGGCTGAAAGGGGGAGGAAGGCAAGGCACTACAAAGTTTCTACAATCCCAGATGATAGCCATTAACAATGATGGAATATTCTTGCGGAAAACCATGTGGGCTTATAAGAATAATAATAGGAATATTTATATAGCGCCGTTCAGGAATTAAACCACTCCTGAAGGACTCTAACTCGAGACTCGAGTCCACTACAAGTATTATTGATCGATTAAAAATATGTTATTGCATAGTAGCTGTATTACGTTATCGTAGTAAGGATAGAAAGGTAGTGGTTATGTAATATTACGTAATAGTAAGGATAGGAAGGTGGTGGTTATGTAATATTAAGTAATCGTAAGGATAGGAAGGTAGTGGTTTTGTTATATTACGTAATAGTAAGGATAGGAAGGTAGTGGTTATGTAATATTAAGTAATCGTAAGGATAGGAAGGTAGTGGTTTTGTTATATTACGTAATAGTAAGGATAGGAAGGTAGTGGTTATGTAATATTACGTAATAGTAAGGATATGAAGGTGGTGGTTATGTAATATTAAGTAATAGTAATGATAGGAATACAGTGATTATGTAATATTACGTAATAGTCAGGATAGGAAGGTAGTGGTTATGGCCATTTTATTTGATACTTCTACGCATCTGCGTGTGTTCAGAATAATATAATGAGTAAGAAAAACGCATAAAACTTACGAACGGTAAACGTAATACAAAGAAACCTTTGTAGATCTTTCAGTATGTGATAGTAGGCTTTGGGTGTGGTGTAGTATACGAGTATGTGTGTGGTGTCCATATACCATCATACATGTTGATAATACCTCCCGAAAATGGCCGTCTTCAAATCTTCCCAAAGCTTTACACGCCACCCATATCTCTAACACTAAGAGGTAGAGCATTCCACACTACAGAACCAGCAACAGCAAAAACTCTGTCATAACACCTCGCCTTATTGGATCGATTTGGAATAATCAATTTATTAGAGGAAAAAGAAATCAACCTCAAAGTTCTACTCCTTTCTGAAGGAACATCTCTCAGACACGAGTTCGAAAAATACAATGGAGACATCCCATTCAAATGTGACTGTTTTGAAATGAATGTGTGGAATTAGCATAAAAACATACAGTACTCGTACTTATTTGAAGGAAAATAGGCAGACGCAGTTAATCGAATTCCTTTTTTACGGACATTTTGTAATGTTGGACCGTTACTTGCAATACAACTTTCATTTTCGGCATCTCCAGAGTCCCTCCTTGTTCTAGTCACGAAATCAACAACCACCACAAATAGACGACCTACCATATTATGTTATTACCGTATTATTACTTCGAGACGGCTCTGTTTTAAATTAAAAGAAGGTAGTTAATTAGCACTACTCAACAAATTAATTTGGAATAATGTCTGAAAGTATGTTATATTAGACGGTCTTGTAGGGAATACCGTCGTCCCTGAATATTGTCAACACGCACGGTCAACGACCGACGAACCGACCTTCGGACATGTCCAAAGGTCGCATACCAGAACATTAATATTGTTTACCCACAAATACTATTTACGTTACATTACTATAGAATACCTATAATCTGGCGGGTTTATTATCATGTAATAATCTCGCCCAATCAACAAAAAGGCGTTAAAAAAGCATTCAATGAAAAAAAAATACTGGAAGCGAAGGTATAGAACCCACAAATCCCAGTTGAAAGACAGAAGTCTTACCAACTAGGCCACGGAGGTCGTCATTATGTTTATGACTAGAATGGTTTATGCAAATATCCATATAATGTTTAAAACACACGAGTACACCCGGATCGGGATATATTGTACATACTTCCATACTACTAAATAGCAGGCCATGTTCAAGCCTCGCTGCTGTAGCACGCGACACGGCTCAATGAGCTCCATCTGAAATACAGGATGCCCCAAAAAAATATGTACACACTTTTACGCCGTGCCGTTTACTTGAACTTGTTACAGAAATTTGTCGTACCGCGCATTCGTTAGGAGTTTAAAGATGAATTGAAAGTAGCCATTGAAATAAAATGTGCCCAAATACCAAAGCGAATTATTTATAATGTTTGCGATTCCACGTTATCAGCAGTTCACAGACCAGAACGACCATTCATTTAAGAATTTGTAAAAATTAAAAAAAAACAACGTGTGTCTTCTTTTATTTGGTGTCTTATTCTTAGATGTATCTTAATAAGTGCTCAATTTATAATTATTCAAAATGTATACACATTTTTTGCGACAGCCTGTAGATCACACCGCACACCCTGGTTGCCTGGTTCCCTCACTTATCTTCCTCCAGCCCCCGTTAACGGGTTTCGCTAATTTCCTATCAATTTAGTTTGTTGCTAAAAATATTGCACTAGTATCCATCGTGATGCATGCAGAGTAGCCTGGACACTAATGGAGAGTGATATGAACAGTATTGTAAAAGTAGAATTGCGTGCTTCTTAATTAATATCTGATATTACGATGTATGATAGAGTCATTCAAGCAATCACTTGATTAGGAAGAACTTTTTATTAGAGTTAGATTATATAAGTGGAATTAAGAAGATATACGAGTATGTATAGAAAAAAATCAGACACATGACGTGCGTAATATTTCAACGGATCAAATATTCACCCAAAAGTAATATACCTCTCAGACCTCCGTGACATACAAAGACACATGGCATGTATAATATATCAACGGATCAAATATTCACCCAAAAGCAATGTACCTCTCCGACCTCCGTGATATCCAAAGACACATGACATGTATAATATGTCAACGGATCAAATATTCGCCCAAAAGCAATAAACCTCTCTAACCTCCGTGACATACAAAGACACATGGCATGTACGAGTATAATATGTCAACGGATCAAATATTCGCCCAAAAGCAATAAACCTCTCTAACCTCCGTGACATACAAAGACACATGGCATGTACGAGTATAATATGTCAACGGATCAAATATTCGCCCAAAAGCAATAAACCTCTCTAATCTCCGTGACATACAAAGACACATGGCATGTACGAGTATAATATGTCAACGGATCAAATATTCGCCCAAAAGCAATAAACCTCTCTAACCTCCGTGACATACAAAGACACATGGCATGTACGAGTATAATATGTCAACGGATCAAATATTCGCCCAAAAGCAATAAACCTCTCTAACCTCCGTGACATACAAAGACACATGGCATGTACGAGTATAATATGTCAACGGATCAAATATTCGCCCAAAAGCAATAAACCTCTCTAACCTCCGTGACATACAAAGACACATGGCATATACGAGTATAATATGTCAACGGATCAAATATTCGCCCAAAAGCAATAAACCTCTCTTACCTCCGTGACATACAATGAGATACCCAATTCAATAAAGACAAAAAGGTGCGAGTAATTCAGAAACTGTCGGAACGTGGTTGTTATTGCGACAAGAGTTTAAGTATTTGAGCTTGTAGGAGGGATAAGTTGTAGTAAATTGTGTGAATTCTTAAATGGGATGTGTTTTTGATGATTGTTTGCAGGGCATTGTAAGATGGGCTGTTGATTTATCTGAAATGATGAAGTACGCCAAGAGTTGGATTCGCATTCGTGACACATCAAAGAGGGTGACGAGAAGTATTTTGAGCAATTTGTCCAGTCTTTGAGTTTAAAACCTCTCGAATAGGAACGGAATTCGCGGTTTGTCATCGCAAGTGGTACCAATACTACCCTTAATATGAAGACAAACACTCGCACTCGATCAGAGTGTACTCGTATGAATATTGTTACTAAACGAACTGGTTTACCAGACTAAGCCCTTATTTTTAAGGGTGCTATCGGAAATCGAACCTGAAATCTGCGGGTGGAAGTCAAGCGTCTTGTCATCTAGACTACGGAATTCGTCCACGGTAGCGAAGCCTTCCAGTACTAATTATTTTTCCTGATTGCTCTGATAAGACACAGCTCACTCCTATTTCACAGGAAGATGCTTACAAATCCCCATTATGATAATAATAAGTCCCATGTAACGAATTTAATTCCTCCACACCGCGAGCCCAGCCCACCTCATATCTGAGTTTGATCACGCGCAGCACACGCAGCCTAAGAGAAAAGACATAGCACAGCTACAGCTTTATGTGACTTGGAATATTTTTGGTTATTTCATTTGATATATTTTTTATAAATAGGACTTTGCTCCATTTATAGGTATGCTTATAGGTGTCGTTAAATATATAATCTTTTATGAGTTTCTTTTTTGTTTTGTTTTTTAAAAGTGAATCAATGTTTTGTTTTTAAAAGTGATTCCAAGTCACATAAAGCCAGCTTTTTACACTAACTTTAATCTCCGGAAACTCTTATTTAATGGGAAAGGCAAAAATGGAATACTTAACAACAGCGGTGTGTATAAACTTTTATGTGCTGACTGTGATAATTTCTATATAGGAAAGACAGGAAGATCTTTTGAAAAGAGATTTCGTGAACACCAATCTGCTTTAACAAATCCTCTAATTTATTCTGAAATGGCTAATCATTGTCACCGTGAGAATCATACTTTTTCTATCGATGATGCCAAATTCTTACATATTAGCGACAACGGAAATAGATTGGACAGATTGGAGGCCCTAGAAATTTCTAAGTCAGTATACCGATCAGAGCATCTGCTGAATACTTATTTCCCCAAAATCTCCCCGCTCTTGGCCGAAATTATACCTAGCCTTCCTCGCACCCCTCCCGCCTCCAACCGTTGAAGTGTCTATATCGGTGCCAGTCCGAACAGCATTTAGTCTTGTTTACGCTCCCCTGAAGATGAGGTGAAAGCCTTGAAACCGGTAGGGTTATACCGTCATAAAAAAAGTGGAATAAACAGTGTTTGTTAAAAATAAATTACAATGTCTTTCAATAACATCTGTTTGTATTTGTGTGATTGAGTAAAAACTTAAATTTCATTTATCTCAAAACTCAATATTTCGACTTAAATGCTTTTCGCGGAACAACGACGATATGTAGATACGGGGTACCACCAAATTTAATGGCCTTAGCCACTGCCTTCCTATTCTTAGACTCAACTTACATGTACGAGTATGTATTTTGCAATAGTTTTTATCTGTCAATAATGGTAGGTTCGAATCCCGAGTTGGAGCGCCCTTGGGGAGGGGTTGTACTCTAAACGGCGCTATTTAAATTTTCCTTTTTTTATTATTATTATATGTTCTGGTATGTCTTTCAAAATATGATACATACTCGTAAATATAATGTACAGTACAACGAGGAAATAAAAAAAATTCAATCAACAATACAAGACTTATAAAATCTCTCTGAAGGGGAGGATTATTAGGGCAAATTACAAAAAAAATACTTAAGATACAATTGAAAAAGCAGTCTCCTAGTCAAGACCTTAGATTGGAGGTATACGGATATTGGAGATTTACTCTTCTGAAGTTGACAACATACTATATAAGTATATATTCAATACGTGTGTATCCACCAAAATCCATCAAACCAGGTATAAAGTTACTTATTTTTTGGCATTATTATGATTGGTTAATAACGACGTGCAACTGCCGCTAGCAAATTCCTATTGACACATTTGATTTGTAAAAGATTTCGTATGTTTCTAATAGGGGGGAGGAAACCAATTTGATGCAATATATCGGGACTATCAACAATATTGACGATAACCTAATAAAGAAACATCAAATCGAATACAATCCTACTTTCAGAGAGTTTAAGAAGGCGGGTGTAATCCAATAAGAGATCGTAGTCAAGCATGTCAGGTGGGATGCTGAGACGGAAATTAATGTCTCTTAGAAATAAATTATATACCCTTACAGTTGATTTTCTACAGATTTGATAAAAAAAATGTAGACAAAGAAGTACTTAGGTTTTCATAACTTTCAAGAAACCGTGGTGCTAAGCTTCTTTCTTATTTTCATGTCAACATGTTTAACCCATTTACTGCTGAACATTAATTTTACTCAATGTTCAAATCGTATTTTCCTGTCCATGCTGTTAGACTCTGGAACAAGCTGCCGGCTAATACGAGTACCTACAGTACAACAAAGTTTACTCAATGTTCACATCGTATTTTCCTGTCCATGCTGTTAGACTCTGGAACAAGCTGCCGGCTAATACGAGTACCTACAGTACAACAAAGTTTACTCAATGTTCACATCGTATTTTCCTGTCCATGCTGTTAGACTCTGGAACAAGTTGCCGGCTAATACGAGTACCTACAGTACAACAAAGTTTACACAATGTTCACATCGTATTTTCCTGTCCATGCTGTTAGACTCTGGAACAAGCTGCCGGCTAATACGAGTACCTACAGTACAACAAAGTTTACTCAATGTTCACATCGTATTTTCCTGTCCATGCTGTTAGACTCTGGAACAAGCTGCCGGCTAATACGAGTACCTACAGTACAACAAAGTTTACACAATGTTCACATCGTATTTTCCTGTCCATGCTGTTAGACTCTGGAACAAGCTGCCGGCTAATACGAGTACCTACAGTACAACAAAGTTTACTCAATGTTCACATCGTATTTTCCTGTCCATGCTGTTAGACTCTGGAACAAGCTGCCGGCTAATACGAGTACCTACAGTACAACAAAGTTTACTCAATGTTCACATCGTATTTTCCTGTCCATGCTGTTAGACTCTGGAACAAGCTGCCGGCTAATACGAGTACCTACAGTACAACAAAGTTTACTCAATGTTCACATCGTATTTTCCTGTCCATGCTGTTAGACTCTGGAACAAGCTGCCGGCTAATACGAGTACCTACAGTACAACAAAATTTACTCAATGTTCACATCGTATTTTCCTGTCCATGCTGTTAGACTCTGGAACAAGCTGCCGGCTAATACGAGTACCTACAGTACAACAAAGTTTACTCAATGCTCACATCGTATTTTCCTGTCCATGCTGTTAGACTCTGGAACAAGCTGCCGGCTAATACGAGTACCTACAGTACAACAAAGTTTACTCAATGTTCACATCGTATTTTCCTGTCCATGCTGTTAGACTCTGGAACAAGCTGCCGGCTAATACGAGTACCTACAGTACAACAAAGTTTACACAATGTTCACATCGTATTTTCCTGTCCATGCTGTTAGACTCTGGAACAAGCTGCCGGCTAATACGAGTACCTACAGTACAACAAAGTTTACTCAATGTTCACATCGTATTTTCCTGTCCATGGTGTTAGACTCTGGAACAAGCTGCCGGCTAATACGAGTACCTACAGTACAACAAAGTTTACTCAATATTCACATCGTATTTTCCTGTCCATGCTGTTAGACTCTGGAACAAGCTGCCGGCTAATACGAGTACCTACAGTACAACAAAGTTTACACAATGTTCACATCGTATTTTCCTGTCCATGCTGTTAGACTCTGGAACAAGCTGCCGGCTAATACGAGTACCTACAGTACAACAAAGTTTACTCAATGTTCACATCGTATTTTCCTGTCCATGCTGTTAGACTCTGGAACAAGCTGCCGGCTAATACGAGTACCTACAGTACAACAAAGTTTACTCAATGTTCACATCGTATTTTCCTGTCCATGCTGTTAGACTCTGGAACAAGCTGCCGGCTAATACGAGTACCTACAGTACAACAAAGTTTACACAATGTTCACATCGTATTTTCCTGTCCATGCTGTTAGACTCTGGAACAAGCTGCCGGCTAATACGAGTACCTACAGTACAACAAAGTTTACTCAACGTTCACATCGTATTTTCCTGTCCATGCTGTTAGACTCTGGAACAAGCTGCCGGCTAATACGAGTACCTACAGTACAACAAAGTTTACTCAACGTTCACATCGTATTTTCCTGTCCATGCTGTTAGACTCTGGAACAAGCTGCCGGCTAATACGAGTACCTACAGTACAACAAAGTTTACTCAATGTTCACATCGGAATTACCTGTCCATGCTGTTAGACTCTGGAACAAGCTGCCGGCTAATACGAGTACCTACAGTACAACAAAGTTTACTCAATGTTCACATCGTATTTTCCTGTCCATGCTGTTAGACTCTGGAACAAGCTGCCGGCTAATACGAGTACCTACAGTACAACAAAGTTTACTCAATGTTCACATCGTATTTTCCTGTCCATGCTGTTAGACTCTGGAACAAGCTGCCGGCTAATACGAGTACCTACAGTACAACAAAGTTTACTCAATGTTCACATCGTATTTTCCTGTCCATGCTGTTAGACTCTGGAACAAGCTGCCGGCTAATACGAGTACCTACAGTACAACAAAGTTTACTCAATGTTCACATCGTTTTTTCCTGTCCATTCTGTTAGACTTTGGAACAAGCTGCCGGCTAATACGAGTACAGTACAACAAAGTTTTAAAAAAATAAACGATGTCCTCTTTATGACTTTTTTTTAAGATTTCAAAAGATTTATAAATTAAAATGTTATATCTGTTGAATATTAGATTTTTTTAAATTTGGAAATTATTACATACTTCACATATGCTGTAAATATTATTATTATCATTATTATTATATGTGGGGATAGGAAACAAAGTTAATAGAATACTAAAACATTAATACTCGAACGAGACAGTATCACAATCTGCATTATTTTGTTGCCAACTTTGATGCATGAGAGTGAAACGTGGACGTGTAAAAGATTGATAAAAGTCAAATAAACGCTGTAGAAATGCGCGCATTCTGAAGAATACACGGAGTTACAGTGTATGATAGAATACGGAGGGGAGTGATTAGGGATGAATGTGAACTTAAGGCTGATGTGTCGAGTATGTTAAGATGAAGAAAAACAAGATTTATGGCGTATGGCACGAATAACTGAAAAAAGACTTTATGTAATGCAAATGTGAGTAGGGGGTGTGTGAGAGGAAGACCAAGGAAAGTATGGCTGGATCAAGTGAATTATATTCTGAAAATAGGAAACGTAGAAATTCAAATACGTAAAGGAACCTAAGGATGTGTGTGTCGCGATGATAAAGTTTGGCACTCTGTTCTCTCTGCCTACACTGACAGGTAAATGACGTGATGGTATATATGTATATTTTATTCTTATTATTATGAATCGTTCATTCATTAGTATTTAATTTCAAAACAATAGTATTAATTCGGCTGAATTGAAACAATATCCCATGGCTACCCACACAAAACTAATAACATTAGTTTATGTATCTGCACGAACATGAATATATATATATATATATATATATATATATATATATATATATATATATATATATATATATATATATATATATATATATATATATATATATATATATATATATATATATATATATATATATATATATATATATATATATATATATATATATATATATAATATATATATATATATATATATATATATATATATATATATATATATATATATATATATATATATATAATATATATATATATATATATATATACTATATATATATATATATATATATATATATATATATATATATATATATATATATATATATATATATATATATATATATATATATATATATATATATATATATATATATATATATATATATATATATATATATATATATATATATATATATATATATATATATATATATATATATATATATATATATATATATATATATATATATATATATATATATATATATATATATATATATATATATATATATATATATATATATATATATATATATATATATATATATATATATATATATATATATATATATATATATATTATATATATATATATATATATATATATATATATATATATATATATATATATATATATATATATATATATATATATATATATATATATATATATATATATATATATATATATATATATATATATATATATATATATATATATATATATATATATATATATATATATATATATATATATATATATTCATGTTATATATATATATATATATATATATATATATATATATATATATATATATATATATATATATATATATATATATATATATATATATATATATATATATATATATATATATATATATATATATATATATATATATATAATATATATATATATATATATATATATATATATATATATATATATATATATATATATATATATATATATATATATATATATATATATATTTATATATATATATATATATATATATATATATATATATATATATATATATATATATATATATATATATATATATATATATATATATATATTTACCTGAGTGA